>KV875256.1:301347-321246 GCA_001879505.1 Calonectria pseudoreteaudii | reverse complement strand
TTTTTTTTTTATACCCTACCTAGGCAAGTTCGGGAGAGCCCAGATGTGGGGGAGCTAGAGGCTGGCTCTTTGGGCCGTCTGGGTTCGGCACATGGGATAAACAGGCCACAACCACGGGGGGGACAGACGGGATGAGGTCGCGTAGTACGAGGCAAAGTTTTTCCCTCGCATTCCCGTTGGCTTGTTCTTCCAGGGCCCGTGGATCATGGGTATTGAGGACCCACGACCGGCTCTGGTTATCAAAGCCAAGCTCCATCTTATCTGATCAAACGGCCGCCGCCGATGCAGAAATAGGAAAAGGGTCTTGGGGCTCTGCGCTCTTTTCTGCCGTTTCCCACGCTTTTAGTGGAACATGGATACGTAATGATGGCTAGAAGGACGGTGGGATGAAATCTGATAAAAATGAGGGCGATGAAGATGCTACGGAACAAATGCAAATCCCGACGCAGGCACAGAGCCGCAGCGTCGTCTTACATGTCCATGTCGTATTTTTGTGACTGGCCTCGTCGGTTGCTCGTCTCTGAGAGCCAACATTACCGAGGCCTCGGGTGTGGGACGGTGCAGGTGAACCGCACACCCCCTCCTGCTTGTACCACGGGCCCCAGTAGACCCAGTAACCCCCCCGGAGCGTGCACAATATCCCCTAAATTTATGGTGCTACAGGCTTGTGATTTCCTCATATGATTTTTTTATTGCGCTGGGCAATCGCGGGTAAAAAAGGCGACGGAAGGGGATCTTCCCCAACGCAAGCGTCACCATTTCTTGGTCCAATGTGCGCCCAAGTACTGCGACTTCGTCACAGTCAGACTGTCACCGACCGTCACTCAACAAGACTCCCTAATTGAGACATGACGAGATGGATGGGTGGGAGAGAACCGGCTTTTGGGACGTTATTCGGTCGACCCCCATATCCCACGGCCCTCCCCCACGAATCACCTTCAGCTGCATACCGAGGCACGGCTGTTTTTCCGGCCTTCTGACGTACAACCGGGAGGGCCCTGGCCGTGCCCATCCAACCAGGGCCGCCCTCGGCCACCACTGCGATTGACCCATTAGCGTAGCAGTAGAATCCCGGTGTACTTGTACCACCACCGCCCTTTGTATGAGGCCATTCCCACTGATCTGTGATTTAATTTTTCGTTTCTTTTTTCTTTTCTTCCTCTTTTTGATTTCGGTGTCTTGCTGTGGGTTTTTTTCCCCCTCCGCCTTATTGCTCGTTCATCGCCTAATGCGCCCCGGCGATCCGTGATAACCCCCCCGTCCTCTCTCTCTCTCGTCCCGCCTACAACATCGCCGCCATGACCGAAACCGCACTCGAAGCCCCCGCCATCGAGATCGAGGCCCAGTTGCCTCTCTCCGAGCCCCCCGTCAACGATGGCTCGGACAAGAAGAAGACAAAGGAAGAGGCTCCAGCATCAGCAGCAGTAGCCAAGAAGAAGGAGCCCTTCAGTCTCGTCACGGCAATTGCTCGCGCGCCCGCCAACGTCGACGGCTTCGTGCAGCACCTGCACCGATGCCTGCACACGCGCAGCGGCACCGACACGGTGCTGCTCTTCGCCGCCTACACGGCCCGCCTGACGGGCGCATCGCTCGACATCCTCGGCCGCACTGCCCTCCGACACTCTGCCTCCAAGCTGATCCAGCTCGCATTCCAGGCGCCGCCCACCGGCAGCGTTGACTTGGCCTCGGTGCCTGTGCCGCCGCTGGCCTCGCTCGCTATTGCCATCGCAAAGCGCCTCGAGGCTTTTGTCGGCATGCTGGGCGAGTGGCGCACCATGAACCGACTGTGGGGCATCATGGCAATGTGGCTCGCGGCCAAGGACCTGCTCGTCCGGCTGCGGAAGCCGGCCGCCGAATCGGACGACAAGACGCCCGAGTCGTCCAAGTTCAACACCACGATCGAGGTGCTCCAGATCGCCTCTCTGATCCTCTATCACATTGGCGAGGCCGCCGCCTGGTTCACCGCGAAGGGCGTGATTCCGCTTTCGCCCGAGGTGCGCGACCGCTTCGGGCTCATTAGCGTCCGCTCCTGGGGCGCCTACGTCTTCATGGAGCTGTTCCGCCTGCTCGTCGAGCGCAAGCGCCGAACCGTCTCCGACGACGCCGTGACCGAGCAGGCCTACAAGGACGACTGGTTCACCAAGTTCACTCACACCCTGGCCTGGGCGCCCTTGACCATCCACTGGGGCTTCGGCAGCGGCTTCCTCCCCGAGGTCGCCATCGGCGCTCTCGCCTTTTACCCGTCGGCCGCCCTCATGAAGGACCTATGGAAAAGCACCGCTTAAACGCGCAAGGACAGCAACCACATGCGATACACAAGTGAATGCTTCGAAAAAGACGGGGGAAAAACAACCACCAATCTCACACACAAAGTAGGGGGAACATTTTTGGGGTAAAAAAAAAATTACCCGAAGCGATAAGATACCAAGATAGCATACAAGATGACTGTGAAGGAGACATGATACCCGTCTCTAAACGAGTACCAATCTACAACAGCAAAGAGTGCACATTTCAAACAGAAAGCACGAGGCACAAACACTACGCCATGTTCAAAGACATGGCCCAGATCCATTTTCAGGGACTATGAGAATACCTTTTTTCTTTTCATATCATTTTTATTTTTCTGCAGCCATAATGACACCAGCGCTATGCAACCCTTACGCAATGATATATATATATATATAAGTAGAGCTGGATGTGTGGCCTTGTGCGGTAAAAACTGAACATAGCTAGACGAAGAAACAAGCAAAAATTGGACAACTCCATAGGCTCTGCATCTATCTCTTTTTTTTTGGTTCGTCTTTCTTTCTTTTCTTCGTGCCATGTGTACATTTCGCCCGCCTTTATTTACATGGGCATGCGCTGCATCTCCTCCTTTGTCCAGTACTTGCGCATGTTGTCGGCGCCGAGCGTCTTGACCTCCTGGTCCAGGTGCGTCCAGAGCACCTCGCCCCACGACTCCATCTTGGTCTTGAGCACGGCGAGGTCGAAGTCCCGCTCCCCGGACCGGCACTCCCCCAGGTACTCGGTGAAGGCCTCGAGCCCGGCGTGGATCTGCCGGTGCTGGCGCAGCAGCTCGGCCGCGCCGCCCCCGCGCCCGTCCTTGAACTCGGGCATCTTGCGCGCCAGGTGCGGGAACACGTACCGCTCCTCGATGCCGTGGTGGCCCTCGAGGTGCTGCGCGAACTGCAGACCCTCGCTGATGAGCTGTCGCGCAGACATGCCCTGCGGCCGCCGCCCGGATGTGCACGCCGTCCAGAGGAGGTTCCATGACCGGCGGAAGTGGTCGTGCTAGTTTGAGCGTCAGTGTTAGCCATCATGAGTTTGTTTCTAATACACACACACACATATATATATATATACGTGTGTGTGTGTAAGAGAGAAAAAAGGTGGATGGTATAAGTGGTATGGATCAGGTAGCTGTCACGTCAAAAAAAAAAAAAGGGCCGTCTTACAAAGTAATCCATCTTCTCCGCTAGGCGGTTAAACAGCTTGAACTCATGGTCCGATAGAGGCGGCAGTTCCTCCTCTACCACAACAGGTTTGACATCGTTGCCCTCGGGGGTCGCATCCGTCGTCGTCGTGGTCGACATGGCAGCCGCTGCGTGACTCTTGACTCTCTTGGTTGTAGATAGCTTGGCGACCCTTGTCAGACCCTGTCCCATCAACGTAGCAGGCCCTGGCTGTAACGTCGTCCGTCGTCCAGTGAAAGCGAGGCTATTGTAAATGGCGGCTGTCGAGCGGGTGCAAGTTTGTCGGAGCAGCAGTCGCATATCACGCAAACCAACCGCAAAAAACTGTACAAAAAAAAGAAGAGAGGGTAAAAAAAAAAATTACAATCTCAGCGACAACACAAACTGCGGTTTAAATTCTCCATCTGATCTAGCTGTCCTAGACTATCGAAAGGGGGCCAGGTGGGAAAATGTGTGCTCGTAAGACGACGCTGCTTTTTCCTCTTCCTCCTCCACCCCTCCATCACCGGGCTAAACCCAGACCAGCCAATACCCAAGTTGGAAAATCAAATCGCCATGGCGGCTACCCGACGACCCGCGCGCCAACTTAGTCATCGCCGGCGCATCGCTGTGAGAGCCCACCAGGAGGCGGACGACGTCCCGGGCGCGGCGGGTACGCTACTCGGCGTGCGAAGATTGTCCGACCCCCTTGTCTGTCTGCCGGTAAACATGCGCAGGCGTGCTTTGTCAGTCGCGGACAAACCAAAGGATCCGCTGCGTTTAAGTAAGTCGACAGCTAATAACGAGGCTCGGCCGGAGCCCTGGACAACAAGCTTCGGCGTCCACTTCACCGAAATGATAACGTTGGTCCCTGCTCTCGGCAAGAAACCCGACCGATAGGTTCCGACTCCGAGGGCTGGATAGCTTCACCCCTTGCGCGCAAGAGACGAGTTTATTTTTGGGACGCTACCCCAAGTATGGAGTTAGTTAGTCTGGAGACGGCAAACATGCTGTCTGTGCCCATATTTTGTTCTCATGTGAACGATGAGGGCGGTGTTGTGCGACAATGCAGGCATAAATAACGGTACTAACTCTACCACTGAACTGAAATTCACATTGACATAATCTTGACAAACCATATCCACAAAGCCACGACCTCCTCAAACCCTGAAAAATAATATTTCTGGCAGTAAAAGACTCGGGCCTCCCAAGTGTTTGAGCGTTGGGGGGACATTACCCGATCCACGCTAAATGTATCCCATCCTGTCGGCTAACACTCTGACTGCATGATGCAAACTTCCAGCGATGATGATGATGGCCAAGGGGCTCTCTTGTTCAGAGAAAATTTCTAGAACCTGGCCACACTTATTGCACTTCACATGAAAATCAACGTATTTTAAGAACCTTTCATTTAAATCCAATCGGCGCGGAGTGTGCCTCTCTACCTGGACTTTCCTCCCGCCCCCAAAAAAACACATACATATGCAATGAGACGTCTCTTTTTACTTTCACCACAAAACAACGCAGACATTCACACCCGAGTGGAAGACTGACGAGTTCTATGTATCCTTATTCCGTTTCAACCTAGTGACACGTTGCGAGTTGCCCTCGCATCCTCGCCCTTTTCATTAAAAAGCAACCATCCCATGCAAAATGCAAGCAACGTTAGACGCCTTCATCTCGGTTTCATTCCATTTCCTCTCAACCCCGAACAGCCGCACCCAGCGCTCCGCCTGTGAACTGTGTGCCACCAGCCTGTCGCTGTGTGTTACCGCCTGCTCGTGCGCCTCCCCGGCCTTGGCGCTGGCCTGTCCTCTGGCCGCCTCGGCCTCGTCCACCCTGTCGCTCAAAGGCGTTTGATGTGCCCTGTGTGCGCTGCTCCAGTGTTCGCTCGTTGGTCTCAATGAGCGAGCTGGCCTTGTCTGACAGAGCAAGAGCGAGGGATTGCAGTCTGCTGAGCTCGACGCCCTTGCGGAAGATGACAGTCGAGGTGACCTGGTCGAGGGAAGCGGCCAGCTCCTCGTGGCTGATCATCTTGCTGACAACAGCTGACACCTTGGTGCTGTCAAGCTCGAACATTGTGCTGAGGGTTTCGGTGGCGAGGGTGTCGTAGAAGGGGGCGTAGGTGAAGAGGTAGGTTCGCAGACCCTCCTCCTGGATCTGCTTGGAGAGCATGGCCTTGATGTCCTCGGCGTTGGGCATGAGATCCCAAATCTTGATGCTGTGGATGAACTCGATCGACTTCTTCCACTCGCCTGCGGCCAGTGCCTTGGACGCCTGCATCACATGGTCTCGGGTGTTCTCGGGGGGACCAGTGAAGATTTGCCTCTCGTGGTACTCGAGCATGCGACGGTAAGTCTTGCTAATAACACGCTTCTTGACGTCGGGGGACGAGCCAGTCTGGGCAAGTAGGGGAATCTCTAGGAGCATGCTGCAGGTCAGGTACACACACTCGAGAAGCTCAAGGTTGATGTGCATGTGGAAGGGAAGTTGTCGCTGCTTCTCGAGACGCTCCTGCTCAGGAGAGACTTGACCATATCGCTGCATCATGACACCCTGAGCGAGCAGCTCCTTTTGACGGCCACTGCCGCAAATCTCCTGGAGGGTGTTCTGGGCATCGTAGACGAGACCCTTGCGGAAGGCGCAGAGACCGACCTGGACCAGTGTTCGGTTGTACAGGATCTGGCTCTGGACGTCAAAGCTGGGGATGTTCTCCTGGAGATGCGACATCAACATCATGTCGCGGGCCTTGTAGTACTCGCCGTGGAGAGCAAGGAAGTAGACCTGGCAAAGCATGGCTCGGGCACGGATAATGCCGTCGCTGTTGCTGAAGAGGTAGTTGCAGAGGACGTTCACAAGGTTGTTGGCATCCTGAGCTTGGGCCCTGGGAGTGATGACAGACTCGACGGACTCGCCGACAGTCTTCCAGCAGTTCTCCTCAAACGTCTTGACGACCTGGGCAGGCTTGAAGTAGACATGCTCCAGACGTCGCATGACGATTCGGTTCACACTGTCTTGAGGGGTGTCGAGCTCCTCGTCCTTGCGGAGGTGCTCGTAGTACAGGAGACCACGGAAGATGGTGTTGTAGAGGCCACCCTCATCTTGCAATCGCTCAATGTACTCTGAGGTGTGGGGGTCAATGCTCTGCAGGGAGCGGACAAGCTCGTCGTCTAATCGCTCAATGTACGAGACGATACTTCCAGGGACCTTGATGTACTTCTGGCCAGGCTGCAGGGAAGGAGGCTTCTCGTCGTCATCCCACTCCTCGGCGTTCTCGACAACCACGTAGTCGTGGTTCTTCTCAAGAACCTCGAGAAGCGAAGCGAGTTCCTTCTCGGCGGCCTTCCAGTGCTCGAGGGGCATGACATTGCCGGTACCAGTGCCAAGATCAAATCGAGCAGAGACCATGGTAAGGAGGACACGAATCTTCTGGTAGGGGGTGTTGGCAATCTCGTTCAGCTTCTCCATCACCTTGATCTGCTCGATACGATCGGTGTTCTTCTTTCCACGAGAGTCCATGATGGTACGCAGGTGCTTGAAGATGCTCTCAGGGGTGTACTGGAGAGTCTTGCCGCCCTTGCCAACAGTGGCGAAACCATCGTCAATGCTGGTCTCCTCAGTGGCAACAGGAGCATCGACCTCGAACTTAGGGGTCTTCTTGGGCTTGGGAGCCTGCTGGACCTCCTCCTCAGAGGACTCCATGAAGCCATCCTTGTCCTCCCTGTAGGCATCGAGTTGGGACTGGTACTCCTTGTTGTTCTTCTTGATCTTCTGTTTGACGGCGTTCAAGGCTCGGGCCTGGGTGGCGTTCATCTTCTTGGGGGTGACCTTCTGCTTGGCAAGGGCCTCGTTCATGAAGTCCTCGAGCTCGGCCAGGATTCGGATGAAAGGCTTGGGGGGCTTGCTGCCGGGCAGCTTGGTGACCTGGCGAACCAACTTGTCATACTCTGTATTTTGACATTAGCGACGGTTATTTTTCTTCTTGGTATCTCAAAGTTATCCTGCTTCTTCGATGCAAAGGTTTCGAGATGCTGTCAAAGGGATCGTACCAGCCGAGATCAGAGTCCAGTCGCCGTTCTTCTGACCATTCTCAATCTGCTTGATGCAGGCCTCGAGTTCGTCAAGTCTCTTGTCCTTGGCACTCTTGACTTTGGCTCGAACCTCATCATCGCTGTCATCGCTTTCTGAGGATGCGTCCCTCAAGAACTTGTTGACTCCTGTTCGACCATCATCGCTGTCGCTGTCGGAGTCATCAGAGTCATCCTCCTCGTCAGAGTCCGCCTGGGAGTCCTCGACGTCCTGCTCCTCCTCCTCCTCCTCGGAGTAGAGCTCCTCCTCGTCGCTGGAGCTGTCGCTGGAGCTTTCGTCGCCGCCGCGGAAGAATCGAGACATGATGGGCGAGTTGGGACTTGTCGTTGCCTATTGAGTCAAACTCGCTGGGTGCGTGCGCGGGGTTGTTTCGACACGCAAAATTGAGGATTTTTGGTGGGAGGTGGGGCGTGCACCTTGGGGCTTAGCGATGCCCAGCGTGCGAGTCACAGGCCACAAACCATTATCGATAAGCGGGTCAAGGGGGGATACCAGTATTACATAATCCTGGCGGTTTTTTTTTTTCTTGCCCACACATTGCCTGTTCAGCGATAATCGGATGTGTAGGTTAGGTGCTTGTACCAGCTCGGCCAGTTGCGGGCGAGGTGGTACCTCGGACTCCGATTCGCCTTTTCTCGGCCCCCGGTCCGTTCCCAGAGCTGTGGCGCCCAAGAATTTCGAGATCGAGCAAACCAGTCACTGGCTCGCCGTCTTGCATTTCTCAGCAAAAAAGACGCTTACCGCACCTATCCCGACAACTACCCGCCATATTCCCTCCCACGTTCTTGTTACCGGCCTGATTCCTATTTCGACACACCATTCGCATTCGCACGCCCTTTAGCCATGCCTCGACTGCGCTGCGAACACGCACCTTCGGCAGCCCGCTCGTTTCTGCAGCTTGCTCATCGCAGTTATTCCTCCTCCGCTTCCCACTCTTCGGCACCTTTAGAGTTCCTCCTTCCACGATGTGCTCCGCGCTCCGCTGCTCGATCCGCCCAATTCTCTACCAGCTCGCGGAACCTCGCAACCCATCCACGAGGCTCTACACCTAAACCCTCACAGTCATTGATTATTCGAGTACCCTCAATACGACCCTTCTCCAGCTCCGCCCCTCGTCATCAAACGCGACCCCTCTTGAACAACCCCAAAGATGAAGATGGAAACGACATGACCCTAGAAATCACTCCCCGGGCAGCTGCGGTATGTCTCCCTTAGTTTCCCTTGTCCCCGAAAAAGCCATTGACAACCCAAAGCGTCTGTCCAAGATCATGGAGAAAGACGGCAATCCCAACCTTGCGCTGCGTATCCAGGTCGAAAGCGGCGGCTGCCACGGCTTTCAATACCTCATGAGCCTTAAAACACTCCCCCCAAAAGATTCTCCTGAATGGAAGTCCACCATCAACGAAGACGACACCATTTTCCAATACCTCCCCGACGACGTCGACCCGGCCACTGCTTCCGAGGATGGCCCTAAGGTGATCCTTGATGAACCTTCCCTTGATCTTCTCAAAGGAAGCAAGGTGGATTTCACAATGGAGTTGATTGGCTCTCAATTCAAGATTGTGGACAACCCATTTGCTACAAGCAGTTGCGGATGCGGAACGAGTTTCGATATTAAGCCATAAAATACCAACGTTGGCATCGGCATGTTGCCCCGATGATGTAAACTACCTTGAGGACTGGCCCACATGTACATAGATTATTCATACCCCTGCTCCAATGGCGTTCTCTATAGGCCCCAGCTCCTGCCTGAACCTGCATTTTAACTGCAAGGGAATAATTATGCACAGATCACATGCACAGCACAGGAAACATAAAATCGGTCACAAATCACAGTGCGGCATCACAATTGAGGTTGGAAACTCGAGTGTCATTCATCACGGTATCATTTTCCATAAATCCCTGTCATGACAACACAAACGCCGAGCAACCATGTAAATTTTCAGTCCCAATGACCAACCCGATTATTCCTTTTTTGTTCAGACACATTTTAGTTCATCTGGCGGATGAGAGCGTTGATGGCATCCTCGCGGTTGCCAAGGTCACCACCCTCGATGAAGTGCTTGAACTTGCGGGGGCGGAAGCCACCGTTGGGGTTGCTGAGCTTGAAGGGCCAGAGGAAGTTGGAGGCCTGCTTGAAGTTGGGGCCGACAGTGAAGATCTCGTGGATAAGATCCTCCATACAGACAATGCCGTACTTGCCGAGGGTCTCCTCGATGATGGCGTTGTCAGTAAGAGCAACACGCTGCTTGTTGACCTTGCCGTATCCACGCTTGTAGATGAGCTCCTTGATGGACTTCAGGTTGGGGTAACCGTAGGCGATCCAGGGCTCGACAACCTTGAGCATCTCGGTGGTGGCCTTGGTGATCTTGATGAAGACACCGTTGTTGATCTGGAGGAGACGGAGAAGCTGGAGGATCTTGCGGGGCTTGGGGGGCATCTTGTTGATACCCTTGATACGGACGACAAAGATCAACTTGGCCTCAGCAGGGATGTAGGCAGAGTCCTCCTTCTTGGCAACGCGGTGGAGGCGGATCTTCTCACGCTCAGCATCGCGGTACTCCTTGACGTACTTCTCAGCACGCTTGAAGATGACGCCACGCTTCTCCTTGTTGGCCTGCGAAGACTGTCAGTGAAATGTCTTCATGATCGATTTCGAGACGAAGTGATTCGATCAGGTATTGTCAGACCCGAAAGAAGGTTAATTGTATCAACAACATTGACGATTGTCTAGCTGATAGGTGTGTTGTGCATCATAATACCGGGAAAATAAATGGAGGTTACTCACAGCCTTCTTCTTCTCGACGGCAGCGGTGCGCTCAGCGCGGGCCTTCTCCTGAGACTTGCGCTTCTTGAGAAGGGTCTCAGGGACCAGGATCTGGTCGTTGCTAGGGACACTACAAAACACCAGATTAGTTCGCAATCCAAATACCACTAGGTGGTATGGAACAGAGCGCCGGTGCGAGAACTGTTGCAATGCGACATTCTCCGCTTTGGCTGACTCGAGAGATGAATTTGATCGGTGAGACAAGAGACGCCGCCAAAGTGACAATTCCTCAAAGGAAAATCTCTATATCGCTCATCCGACAACACCCTAAGCACATGCATGCTCAGGAAAAATCAGTCGAGGGTTGACTAGGCGTTGGGACATTTTCAGCCCCATTGCCAGTTCCCAGACGACATTGAATTTTAGAGAGAAGACAGGAAGACTTCATCTCCAACACCCCAGGCAACATCTCTCAGTGTCCATACTGTATTCCAAGCCTGGACAACCGAGGGAGAGGTCCGAGAAAGATCGAGCTGGCAGGTCAAGGCTCGCGACGAGACCGTGACTTATCCAGCGAGAGGACCACGACAATCTGCAGGAAGATTCGCGACCGGGCATCCGCCCATATCGAAGGGATCAAAGAGGAAGCACATACGTAGCACCCATTCTGTCGACGGCTGTTGTGAGGTCGGTTAGTGGTTGACGGTCGGTGAAGCACGCGGAGACAGAAAAAGAGGGAGGCCAGCCTTTTTCCCTTGGGCTCGGGGGGGAATTGGCGAGACCCACTCGCGAAAAAAAAAAATTGGTAGGGCAGGGCTTTCCCACAACTCGAAATTCGCGACGAGGTTTTCTGCCGCACCCCACCGCTCTTCAGCCCACCTCGACGGCCAAATTGGCGGCGGCGCGGAAAACCATTCGGAGAACCTCATTCTCAACAGCCAAGTGACAGTGTACCCGTCGTCGCCAATTTCAAAATGCCCCCCAAGAAGGTCGTTCGTGCTCCCCAGGAGAACATCTCCCTGGGCCCCTCCGTCCGTGATGGTATGCGCTCCTCGCCCCCCAACGAATTCCTGCAGAGGAACCGAAATATCGAAAACCGAGCAGCTTGGCTAACATGGTGTCTGTGCAGGCGAGCTCGTCTTCGGCGTTGCCCGTATCTTCGCTTCCTTCAACGACACCTTCGTCCACGTCACCGATCTCAGGTTCGTCAACTCATGAATAAAGGGAGAGCTCGATGCGCTCAACCAAGACAAAAAAAGAATTCGGCGGTTCCTGAGGCTAACATGGGTGATTCCAGTGGCCGTGAGACCATCTGCCGTGTTACCGGTGGTATGAAGGTCAAGGCCGATCGTGACGAGTCCTCCCCCTACGCTGCCATGTTGGCTGCTCAGGACGTCGCTGCCCGCTGCAAGGAGCTCGGCATCAACGCTCTTCACATCAAGATCCGTGCCACTGGTGGTATGTTTATAGCCCCTCAGTCATGGTTAGGTCAGGTTTTTTGCGCAAGGATGCTAATTCGCAACTAGGTAACGGTACCAAGACCCCCGGCCCCGGTGCCCAGTCTGCTCTCCGTGCCCTTGCCCGTGCTGGCATGAAGATCGGCCGCATTGAGGACGTTACTCCCACTCCCTCCGACTCTACTCGTCGCAAGGGTGGTCGCCGTGGTCGCCGTCTCTAAGCTACTCGCTTATTGGGTGGCCTGGATTGGACAGGAGTTTCGCTATCTGGTTCCTCTGTGGCGTTGAGAATCACGAGGAGAACGGCCATTGTGCCTGGTCTCCAGTCTACATTGCTATGCCTATTCCGGTATTCGGTTAGGAAGCTATAGACAGTTATGAATTCGCCCGAAGAAGGCCCATGAATCATCCTCCTTGTCACATCAATTCTCCAATGTGAGAGTTTTCGTGATGTCACTTAGATGTAGTCGCGAAAAATGAATGATGATGACCAACCAATTACTTATATTTCCTATTGTGACTGTCTTAAATTCCAATAAGGGGTATCCGAACTCCAAACTCATGCGAAACCATGCAAACCCGTAGCTCTACTTAATCCCAGGTTTCAGCGACCACATCCCCCTACCACTTCCACCAGTTTTCGACAGCACAGCGACTTTGTCAAGTGCAGCCTTGAACTCGTCGCTTTGTTTCTTCCCTGGACAATAGGGATTGAAGTGATCTACAAGCATCTTGCTAGGAACACGTCCTCCATGGCGATTGATGAACGTCTTGATCATGGCTATGAAATCCTTGGTCTTGAGATTTCGGTCCGAGCCTGGCGTTCCTGAACGAGAACTGCTCCCGCTTCCACCATCCAAGCCTTGCCGATCAGCAAGATTGCTCATGATGCCTGCAGAGCTTGGTCCTCCTCGCCGACGGCTAGCCCCTGGGCGTCCTGCTTGTCCTACCTCGCCGGTCCAGGTCACAGTGCCGATCGGGACGTTGCGGGCTGCGACTCCTGCTTGACGAAGATGCGCTGCTGCTTGCCGAGCAACTTGATTTGCCTCATGTCGAAGCACACTCATGTCCGCCTTGGCTTTTTGAGGGCCGTTGACAATCTGTTCATGGTCATAGGCACTATTGACAGATTTGGCAAAAATACCCTCGAGCATGCGCTTCTCGTCATGCACAGACTGAGCTTCTTTGAATTCCTCCATAGCAGCCACCAGGTCCATCTTTTGAAGCTCCTTTTTCTCTTCATCGCCCACATTACTAATTGGTTGAAGATTCTTCGCCTCTGCATTATCTGGGGCTGAACCACCAATGTCAACCTCGGCGCCTTTGAAAACTTCACTTCTCTGGGCACCAGCTTCCCCAGCCGGGTTGAAACTGAAGAGGTCATAGAGATCTGATAGATCATAGGAGCTTCGCTGTTTTGGGTCTTTCAAGACTTTATTCGTCATGAACTGCTTGAAAATCTGGCGGTGATAGATCTTTTCCTCTATTGTGCCCTCAGTCATCAATCTGTAAATCTTGACAGGCTTTTTCTGGCCCAGTCTCCAGGCTCTCTCTCTTGCCTGCAAGTCAGTAGATGGGTTCCAGTCAGGGTCAAAAATGATGATGCGGTCTGCCCCGGTCAAGTTGGTTCCCAATCCACCTGTTCGGGTTGTCATCAAGAAAACATGGATATCGGGGGTTTCGTTGAAGCGATCAATCATAGGTTGCCGCTGGTCCACGGGTGTTTCACCGTCCATACGAAGGTAAGAGATTTCGCAATCTCTCATACACTTCTCAATAATATTGAGCATCTGTTTGCCTTGAGAAAAGAGCAGACACTTGTGGCCATTGGGAATCATAACCTTTTGTAAAAGGTCCTTGGTGAGCTGCAACTTGGCTGAAAGCTTCGGATTACCAAATTCATACCCGACCTTTTGCCCGAGATTTTTATCCAAGAGATCAGGGTGGTTGCAGATTTTTCGCAATATGTCAATACCATACAACGACTGCCTACGTCGTTGGAGGATAGCCGAAACTTCGTCTGACTTAAGGAATGTTTCATATGCTCCACGCTGTCCTTCGGTGAGCTTACAGAAGAGCACCTGCTCAGTCTTTTCGGGAAGGTCAGCGGCGACATCTACTTTAAGGCGCTGAAGTAAGTACTGGCTAATAGTTTCCTTCAGCGCTTCAGCACACTTCTCTGCTGTCATGACTTGCAAATTAGAGGCATTTGCATAACCACCCTGTCGAATTGGAATCTCAAATTGCGTTCTAAAGTTGACGAGGGTACCCAACCGCATCGGATAAATAAAGTCGAACAAGGACCAAAGCTCGGTGAGATTATTCTGGACTGGTGTTCCTGAGAGAATAACACGGTTGGGAGTGTTGAGCTCTTTGCATGTTACAGTAATTTCGGCGTTGGGATTGCGGATCTTGTGTCCCTCGTCCAGGACCGCGTAATCCCATTGGACAGGTAGTAATTCTTCAGCATAGGTTTGAAGACCAGTATATGTTGTCACTAGAACATGTCCGTTCTTAACCACACCATTAACAATTCTCCTTGCAGCCTTCCCAGACTTGCTCGCGATTGGACGGTAATTATCCAAATCGTAATCGTCTTCATGTTTCGGGTTTAGCATGCCACTGCCTGAAGCGTGCAAAATCGAGACTCGAAGAGGGGGCCACCAACGATGGAATTCGCTTACCCACTGTCGAAGAAGAGTTGCAGGTGCCACTACAATGACTGGTCGCTTAAGCTTCTTGCTATAGTGGAGTGCCGCAATGAATGCGATCAGTAGCACAGTTTTTCCCAAACCCATTTCATCGCCAACAATACCGCCAACGCTCTGCTTATGCAATTCAGCAAGCCACTGAATACCAGTTTTTTGGTAGCCAAAGAGCGATGGATGAATATCACCAGGTACTTTGAGATCATCGCCAAATTGGTAATCAGGGAAGTCTGGTGCGGCCTTGAACCATTCATCCTCGTCATCATCACTTTCTTCCGTCTCAACCTCAGCATTTTGTCGACGAGCGCGTCTTGCTCGACTTCGACGAGTCACCCAATCGTTCAGTCTCCGTTTAAAGAAAGTTTCGTTTCCATCGTCGATTTTACTGAGGTCAATCGTCTCCTCGTCGGTAGCCTTTGCTTTGGCCTTCTTTTTGCGCCGACCTTCCCGAATGACATCGTCATCTGTCTCTTGTTGCCACACAGCGTGGTCTGGTTCAGATTCAGATCCATCCTCGGGTTCGAAATCAGAAGAGGGACTATTATCCGCTTGGACACGCCTCTTCTTTCTGGGTCTAAGCGAAAATTCACTCTCAACTACTGTCGTCGCCGGTTTCGCAGCTTGGGGTTCCACCTCATCTGCAAATCCAGGTCGACGAAGCAGTTGATGAGAAGAAGGCCCTTCTGTCTCACCCTCTAGTTGATCAGCAGCTGCTTCCTCCTCCGCATTCAGAATTGTATCAGCGAGTTGTCCTTCGATGCCTGCTGGTCGCGGTCCACCAATCTTGGCGAAAGGAGTGATTTTTCCTGTTCGGATGAGGTAATCACGACTACTCTCACCAGGCAACTTCTTAGATTTTGAGTTCTGACCATCATTAAGTGTGTTCTCCTGGTGGCGCTTGTCTATTCGTGCCTGAAAGTCCGAAATATCGCCGCTGACCTGGTCAATTTCTGCCTGCAACTTTGCAATTTCTTTTTGGATGTTTCGAGCCTTGTAAGGATTCCCCGAAGCTTTCTCAAGCCGCTTCTCTTCTTTGTCTAGCTGGAGCTGAAACCGGTGCCTCGTTGCCTGGAGTTTATCGATTCGATTCTGGTCCTTTTTGTCTTCCGCTTCCATCAACGCAGCGTTCGCTTGAAGAGTAATGTCCCTCTCCAAATCATTTTGATCTCGGACTGTGCCGGTCAAATTTTTGAGCGCGTCTTCTTCATTCAAGCCCTCTGTTTGAGGAATGGGCTCGCTGTCATTTTGCGATGTCCCTTCTTGCGCCGCAGCTACCATTCGGCTCAAGAGGGCAGCGCGGGACTCAGCCTCATCCTTTTTGAGATCCTCTTCGGAGGCCATGTTTTCAATGTCGTAGGCGTTCTGTTTAAGTTGGCAACGATGAAAACGAAGCGATGAGGACTACCTTGTCGCAGGTTGCAAGAATGAGAAGTTGGCAACAATGACAAAACGTCTGGTTTAAACTAAATCAGCTCCTTTCGCGTTTTTTTTATCCCTTTGCAAGCGACACCGTAGCAACTGGGAGCGAGAGGGGTTGTCTCGATGATGAAGAGCGTGAACTCGAGGGTAAGGGACACACCCCTTCCCAGGCTCCCCCTAATACCCTAAATTCGAGTTGGTGACTCCAGAATTATCGCACGCGATGAGTGATCATCTTAAGAAGCAGTGATTCTCGGATTGATTTAGGTATGAACGTGTAAAGGTGCAGGATGATGATTTTGAGCGACTGGTTTGATGGAAGGATGCACAGAGAGTGTGAGATCACTGAAATGATGACCAAAGGGCGTGCTGAGGTTGTGAAGTGGCACGTGCTTTGATTGGCGGATGAAGGGATTTTTTAGGCACCCGACGGAACGGAAACGCCACACGAGGCAGTTGTGAGGCAAATCACCACGAAGCCCCACAGCACCGGCCACTGCCAGGCTCTCAGCCACACCTCAGCATGCTTCAACTCCGCTTTAACCACATCCGATTTCAACGACATGTCACTGCAGTTGTTTTGAAGCGATCGAGTCAATGCCGTCACTGCTGCCCCTACATGACCCTGCGCATGCCATTTCAAAACATTGAATACTTGCTGGGAGCAGATCTCTTCGTCTTTCCCCTCAGGGCCAGCGTCTTGAGGTTCGAACCATCATTTCATCTCTTGAGAAGGACGGTGACAGACTTATTATCGGGCTCATATAAAAGCAGCACACTGGAACCCTCAGAATATACTGGTTTCTCCAATATTCTGTTTAAGAATGAGGCCAGTCTTGTCAATTACAAACCATAGTCGATTGATCTACTCCGTTCCTTGTGTCTCCCGCAGATCCATCTCATTCTCAACAAGAATGTCCGCTCAACAACCATCATGGCTAGGTGCTGTCTTGACAGATAGTAGCCCTCCACCAAAGCTGTACGCATGGAATCACTCAAACATTGGATTTAAAAGGGAACGCACTTCAGCTGTTCCCGATGACTTGGATCGTCGTATTTTTATTCTGGGAATTGGCAACCTGGGCCGGCTCTATGCATCCAGCCTCGCCAAGTCTCCACACAGTCCGCCCATCACTCTCGTTGTACACAGAAGAGAACTCTTGGAGCAATGGGAAGTTGGCCACGGCATCGAGATTCTTCGCTCAGGCGTTGTGGAGGCGAACAAGAATTTCGATATTGAATGGTGGACAGATTCTCAGCCCGACAATGGACCTGTTCGCGAGGTATTGGGTGGTAGGAAGCTGAACAATCTACTCGTCACAACAAAGGCATCTGCTGCATTGCCACAGGTAGACCGCCTACGAAGATACCTCGACCATACAAGCACTATTGCTTTTGTTCAAAATGGCATGTCTAAACTTTGGCCCCCTCATGGATTTACATACACATCACATCGATATACGACTCAAGAGGCACCGAATTTCCTTGCATGCGTCACGACACATGGGGTGACGTCTCAAGGACCATTTAAAAGCTTTCATGCGTCTTTGGCGGACGCTGTCATTGGACCAGTGCTTCCGAATCAATCGCCAAACACTACGGGTAACTACTTGGTAAAGCAAATCATTGATGCGCCTCATCTGGATGCGAGGTCTGTTTCGCGCCCTGAACTTTGGATACTTCAACTAGAAAAATTGGTCGTCAATGCGATTCTCAATCCTTTGACTGGTATTCTTAACTGCAAGAATGGGGTGTTGTTCACGGACCCAGATGGTGCCATTGCCAAGATTATCAGTCAGCTTCTTAAAGAGGCAAGTCAAGTCCTTCAAATTCTTGTCTCTCACGAAAGTAGTGCTGAGATTATTGGAAATGTATCTACAAGCCCAGAATCCGGGTCTGCTCTCAACACATCTCCCCAGGCGCTCCGTGAGAGATTTTCGTACCCGCGTTTAAGAGAGTTGGTGTATAGAGTAGGGCACAAGGTCGGAGAAAATACGAGCTCCATGCTGCAAGACATGCGCGCCGGGCGATCGACTGAGGTCAGGGACTTCAACGGCTGGCTTATTGAGACTGCGGCTTATCTTGATCCGAGCTTGGATGTAACGGGGCATCGGACGTTGGTCGGCCTGGTAGAGGCCGGGCGAACGTTGCATATCGATCAGCTCGCAACTCACTTCGATACCGAGGTGTAGCAGCCCGTTTAGGAAAGCATACAGGGCCTGTTTGAGAAGAGACAAGAACTTATGCTTGACATCGCTGCGCATGGATCATGTTTCCCCCACGTTGATATGGTTTCCGACACCAGAGCCGGGCCAACCGTCCCGAAACATAGGCGATGTCGAAACGGCGCCAATAACATGCACATCTACAGGGCCAGCTAGATACGGCTCCGGAACTCTGCTCCACTCCCCAGAATTTAACCTATATCACAAACCTCAGGGTTTTTTGCCGTGAGTGGCGTGTTTTTGTTTCTTTGTTGAAAAAAGTGCCAGGATCGTCACCGGTAATAAGACTTCACATATAGGTCCATAAGACGGCGATTATCGTCGCGCTAGGCTACTACAGCTGAATTTTCACCAACCAAGTGGCTTGTCTGTTTTGGGCCTGTTCGCCCTTAGCCGCGAGAGAGGAGAGTGGTGCCCATATTCCCAGACCAGCGTTGCATTGCATCAACCACTGGGCCCCATCTCCGGTCGGTATCGCGAGGCCTTTCTGGCCTAGGAGTCGAGCCGATGCAACCTCCAACCTCGAGCCACTATAGCCCCCCCCTCCCTCCACCTAACGGGATTTTTTTTCTTTTCCTTTCCGGTTTACAAAGCCATGACGAAGCATTGGCACTTAGGTTGTTTAGTTTTAGGGCCCGTCAACGTCGCAGTAGAAACATCCGGGGTGTCGCAACATAGATCAAAAAACCCAGTCAGATCGGAGTCCTGGGTCCCCCTCGAGAGGCACCGGCCGTCTCCTAGGCGAATGCGGGTCGGAGATTTCTCTCAATCCCCTCTTGACCGTCAATGTTTCCCGCCATGGACGTGTTTCCCAAATGCCAGCCAGCATCGTCACCAACTCACACACGCGCACACACCCCCAGCCCCCCCCACGTTTTCGACTCTAGTTCAAAGCGACGCAAAGAATCGAGTGAGTCAATGACAGCCGCCTACTGCAACAACTCAATGCAATCGGCAGGTTTCCGGTGGGCAGGGACAGGGGCGTGAGGGACGAGGACCCTCCGGCCAGCGTGTGTGCCCCCATTCCCAGCATCGTCAACTGGCCAATTCCGGACGACCGCTGTCGCCGTCATCGTCGTCGTCGTCGTCGGCGTCCACTCTGCGCTTGCCATCTAGAGCCTGCGCTTAACCACCGCCAGCGGTGTCGTTTCAGCCATTTAGTCCCTCACCGCAAACACGTCACCATGAAACACAACACCCACCGGCGAATCGTCTTGTTTCCATTGTCTCCGGGTCTTTGGGTTCAAGGGCCCCCCCGTTCACCCTCTTGGAGCCCAACTGGCCGCCCTGCTGCAATGCAGTGTGACAAGCATGTGCGGACCAGACTTTTGGCCCTTGGCTTTCAGAAGGGCCTGGGGTTGCCCTCTTGGTGGTCTCGCCCAGCGCAGACCACACCCGATGATGCAGCGCGCGGCAGCCTCCGCACCCATTCTGTCCGCCTCGTCTTCTCCCCTCCCTCCCTCCCTCCCTCCCCTCCATTCCTGGTCTTCCCGGCGCCACGAGGGCAAATACGCGGTCGGCGGAGTTGAAGGCTGCGGCCGGTTGATCCTCCCGTATTCTCAGCCCATGCCTTTTCCTTACCCTCCTCCCTCGCCCTCCTCTATACTTTTCCAGGGTCGCAGGACAGGCACGCCGTTGACGTTTCATGGCAAACAGTGACCCAGCTCACCGACTGGGGCTGATCTACACAAACCCAAGCTCCATGCGCTACAATACGAATTCAGGGATTCATGGAACGTCATAGACCTGTCACGCCCTCTCAAATTCTTTTTTTTTTTTTTT
>KV875256.1:274896-298843 GCA_001879505.1 Calonectria pseudoreteaudii | reverse complement strand
CGGGGGGGAAAAAAAAAAAAAAAAAAGAACGGGGACTAGTTCTGAGCGAAGCGCCCAAGACTATCTCGGTAGGGTCCAAAATAAACTCGAACAAACCAAACCCGTAGAGGAAAAGAAAATCTCAAACTTACCGTTTCTTCCGTCCAATGCGTTGTCTTAGCTTTAAGCTTAGTGCAGTACCGCACCTGCAAGGTTCCTGAAGATCGACCCGGGAAGAAATCGGCAATCTGCTTCCAGGTCAAGTTTTTGTTCTCCTTCAGCTCGATCAGCAGCTGGTCATCCTCCGGAGTAAACTTTAGCTTGGGCCCTCGCGGCCTCGGCGCCGGAGAGGGCATGCCGGCCTGTCCCACCACGCTCGGGGCGCCTCCGCCTCCGTCATCCCGGCGCATCATCTTGGAGGGCGGTCCCGAGTCGGGGAGGTGATGGTGGTGATGTGTCGGCTGCGACTGGGTCACGACGGCGGCGGCTTGGGCATATGCGGCACCCAGGGGCGTCTGCTGGATGCTCTGCAGATCGGCGTGGTCCAGGTCAGGGAGCCCAGAGACGGAGAGGTCGAGGTCGCTCGGGCGCGGTCGTTTGGATCCGGCTCCGTGATGGCGCGAGTGGGTGGGAGTCGGCGTCGACATGGCCTGGTACATTGGCGCAACAACCTGCCCCGGAGTACCAAAGTGCGCCGGGCCCAGGCGGTGATGGCCCAGCTGTGACGGGTCCATCACCATCTGGGGGGTCGGGTGCTGGTGGTGCTGGGCCATGGCCGGGTGCTGGGCGTGCGGGTTGGCCTGCTGGTGCGGATCGGGAGCCTCATGGAGCCCAGCAGTCGTGGCTCCCGGGTGGTGAATCGACGGCCGGTGCTGCTGATGACGGGGACGTTGGTGCGCGGGCGAGTCATATGCGTGCTGATGCTGGCTCTGCTCTCCCGGATGGGACTCCTGGCCAGAGTAGTCCACATTGTAGTCCTCTACTCGATAAGTGCCCGCCAGCGTGCCTCCGAAACATGGGTTCCGCCAGAGCGAACCGCTCTGGACGGTCGCCGGACTCTGAATGGAAAGAATTTGATGAGAGGGAGCCCTTTCGGGCTGCGTCGCGGAGGAAAGAGACTGGGTTGCCTGAGAGAAAGACGTTGCGACAGCCTGCGGGGTCGCGTGCGACTGTCGTCTCGTCCTCGCGGTGAAGCGTCGAGCTATAAGTCAACTGCGATATTAGCTGCCGAGAAGCCGGGCACATGTGTCGTCCGAGTTTAGATGATTGGTACAGTCAAGGAGCTTTCCCGGTTCTGTCAGTGGATGAGACAGTAGCGGCCTGTGGTGGAGGGTTGAAGAGCGTTGCACAGTGGGGTAGAGAGGTGAATTATCGTCGTCGATTATCGAAGCGTGGAAAAGAGTGTGTTTGACATGCGTATGATGCAAACCGGGGTTGCGAAGCCCAACATGCAGAGCAGAGCAAGAAGGGTGATTATATAAGAAACAGTACGAGTCGAGAGAAGAATCGAGAAAAACAATTATTGTAAAGGAGCGAGTCAGAGTGATCTTTTTTTTTGTAAAAGCGTCGCCGTTTCGTAGAGCAGGAATGTCCAGAAAATCAAACTCTCCGTCAACAAGGCCTCTCTCTGGATTTCCGGGCCAGGGTCCTTATTTAAGAATTGGAGAGCTAGGAACACAACGCAGCAGGGCCTGTCCGAAGGGGGGGTAGGGACGCATTACATCGTCTGATGATCGAGTCCCAGAGCAGGGTCACAAAGAGGGTGGATCTTGTGCTGCCGCTCTTTCATGCTTGCAGGCTAAAAGCCATCAAGATGTCCTGCCCTGCGAAAGGCACCGTACCCCATCCTGTGTTAGGCTGCGGAGACAGGCTGCCAACCATGGCCAGGGAGGGGGGGGGAGGCTAGTCAATTAGAGCATCTTATGCCATGGCCACGGTCTTCCTGGGGTGATGGATATACATAGAAACAGCACACACCCCTCCCCGGATGCCACTCATAGGACGGTCCCCCCCCTTCCAAAGGCTCCATGGGCTTCCAAGGGCCGTGATGCCCTACCAGGAAGGGAGGGTAGCACGCTCAATGCACGGCTCTCCTGTCAAGACGGCAATTTGCTGCAGTCAGATCCCTGTCCACCAAGCCATTGAGGAGGTGATTGTCTCGAAGCAGACATGGAAGTACACAAAATGTCACCGCCTATTGGGGGACAACCTGACATGAAACGCGCCTCGCTCCAAGCGTTGCTGGGCTGGGTTAGACTCGAGTGAGCTGGCGGTGGACAACAAAAGCGGCATGACAACCAGCAGGCACCCTTTCCACAGCTTTCCCTGGTCCCGAGAGAAAAAAAAGGACCCCAATAGCCCATATGCCGGGCGAATTGCGTGGCAACGGGGGGGAGCAAGACAGAAAAAAAAAAACCGTTCTGCTTCTTGCAGGAGACAGGGAAAGGTCCACCAAAGTTGATGGGGGGACAGGGGGTGGTATAATGCAAGCAGGGTCGCTATAATATTAGATGGCACGCCAGGAATCACGGACACCAGCTAAGCCGATCGTGACCAGAAGAAAGCTTCTCCACCAGCCAGGAACTGTCACTCGACAAGCCTAGTCCAGGAAAAAACAAGGAAATCCATGTCGAGGGCCGACAACAACAAGAGCCGGGGGGGATAAGGTGCGTCCGAATAGGTAAGAGAGCGCACGCACGTCATGTTGGCACCTCGCAGTCAGCTATGTGCCCCCCCTCCAGCCAAACTGTGGCTGGAGCGTCTGCCCTCTCTCCATAGGCCATGACGAGCTATGACGGGCCACAGACGAGCCATTGACCGTGGACCACGGACCGCCACCGGCAACGGATTGGGCAGTGGTACCGGCGTGCAGGCGAATGGCGTTGAGTTCCCGAGAGGGCCCCCAAAACCGGAAATGGGGACCAACGTAAGATGCAAACCGATCATCCGGTGCCGAGCAAAGTGTAAAAGGGGGGGCGATGATAGGGCCGTGGTTTGTGGGAATCCTTCCACGACGGAATAAATGAATTCCGAGATGAGGTTGATGGCGCTGCCCCGGCCCAAGACCCTGAGCTGGGCTGCTGGAGGCGGCCGTTGTGCCACCCACGCAACGCAGGACCATGGCGACGACAATAATGACGGGTACGGGTGCGGCGGGTAGGCACGCGATACGCGTCCCCCGAGCCCGAAGCCATCCCATCGCCTCGGGGAGCGGGAACCAGGACGTTGGGAAATTTTAGCTAGTCGCACTCGCAGGCGCCGTCTAGCTCCCAGCCCTGTCAGCGGCCCACGATCCATCCACTTACCTTGAGCGCATTGGGCATTGGCTTTGCCGTAGGCTTTTGCATTGGCAGCTGAAGGCAGCAAAAAACCAACACGGACCACACCACTGAGGGGAGATCAACACAGCTGTTTGGGGAAGGGGGGCAGCCCTCAGCGCCCTCGAAATTGCACCAGTCAATGCCTAACACCCGGCTTCCGGGTCCTTTGTGCGCCGTCCTTGCTCCTCCCCCACGAAATGCACGGCGGCGGCGGCAGCCAGGGCACCAGTCAGCCGTTGAGGGCTTCGCGCCCAAGCGACGTGGAGGAGGGCTGAGTCGATCCAGGGGTGCGCATCTGCACGGCATCCAAGGGGGAATAGAGTCCGAAATCTCCAGTCCGTCGCCGAAAATGAAGAATGCCGCCCTCCATGACCACGAGCAAGGCAAGTGGGCGCAGGGGCCCCGTCAGCATCATCTCATCGAGGATCCCGACCCGGGGTCCTGGCAAAGCGAGTCGGGATGCTTTTTCTAGAAGCCCCCTCCTAGCGCGGGACAGAAACCTCTTAGCGCGCACGACCCCAGCATGCTCGACGGCAGTGGAGAGGTACGACCGTCATGGGAATTGATGTCATTACCATGGTTAACGGAGACGTCGGTCTTGGGAGTAGCATTCGGACAGGCTGAGCGGGCGCGAGTGGGTCGAGGAGCTGCGAGTTGGATGTATAATTTTCTTACCCAGCGCAATCAATGGAAGAACTAAGTGGAGGAGACCGAGGACGGAGGACGGGGAAAAGGGAGAAGGGCGGAAAGAGTGCCAGAACAGGCGAGGCCGCGATGGGGAGAGCCCGTGTATAGTGTGTGCGTGTGTGCATGCGTTTGTGCGTGAGTGTGAGTGTGTGCGTGTACGGGTGGTGTACGTGGGAGAGTCGAGGTGGTGTTTTTTTTTTAGAAAGAAAAGGAAATGAAGTTAATATCAGAGAGGAAGCGAGTAGGTGAGAAAATACAGGTGGTGAGGAAGGAGAGAGAGAGAGAGAGAGAGAGAGAGAGAGAGAGAGAGAGAGAGACCACAAAAGGGAAAAGAAAAAAAAAGTAAAGAAAGAAGTTGACAAGGCACCAGTCGAGATACGAGAAGCAAGACGCAACAAAGAAGTGGACGCTTTATCGATACATCAGCATCGTGAGACGACTACACATAATTCTCGCTCCAGCTCTCCAATGGCATCATGACTCAACCACTCTGAATGACGCTCACGCAGACACGGCACGGCAGACCTCGATGCGACGGCCCGACAACTCCGGATGTCTCGTCCCACGAGGCACGCACGCGGTGCATCTCGGTGTGGTGCTTTTTGTTCAGCTGGCCGCAGTATGACGACCGCGCAGCTCTCCCAACCCAATCTGCTTATCCGGGAGCGCCCATTGCATCGTAGCCGCATTTGCAGCCGCATCTCGCTGCATGGCATCGCACGCGCATCGCACTCGCTCCGCACGCCCGTGTCACCCCCAACGTCCGCCACTCGAACTATAAAAAAAAAAAAAAAAAAAAAGAAATCGGTCCGGCGAACTACTGCTGGCTCGCACACGCCGTGCAGGTATGCAGCACCGTCCTGTGCGGAGCGTGAGCTGCAAATCCTCCATGTTGGGACCCAGGAACGGAATCCACACACAGGCGTTAAGCGAGCCAAACACGCCATGCCCGTTTACTCACTCGCTTCTTCTTCATCTTCTTTACTTTTTTTTTTCTTTCCTATTTTAAACAACTGATCCATATCGGCTGCATGCCGAGTCGACAACCGAAGAGGCAAAAGAGATCGGCCCCTGGGCCTGACCAACCCCGACCCCGGACATCCGCTTGGCCCGGTCAACGACCTCGACCTGGTCATCGATCAACGGGGTTGCACCTCTTCTCGTACCACGTACCACCGCTTGCGCAGGTACTGGCGCAATTGCCTACCCGTCCAAGTCCATCGACAACACCCCTGGTCCACATAAAGCCAAGAAAGGCTCAGGCTCCCACTTTGACTCGTCGTGCAGGGCAGGGTTGATACGAATAGCAGTACAAGACCCCCGGAAAAAGAGGGTAGCGGATCGACGTCAGCAGAAAATCGCCAACGGCCGATACGAACCTCGAGGGTCTTGACCTGCCACCATGACGGAGTCAATGACACCTCGCTCCGTCGCCACCGCGTCGTCTATCGCTGCACACTTCTTAAAATGGAAGCAAAAGGCAGATTGCAGATCTACGGGGTCCATCCCATCCCTCCGTCCCTCCCCGTTGACGGTGTATCCATGTCGCATGTTTCCATCCCATCTCCTGCCAGTGCTTAGCTACCAAGCACTAGCTGGCTGGGAAGCTAAAGCGCAGCTAAGCAAGCAAGCAAGCAAGCAAACAAGCAAGCAGCTCATGTATACACTCACACTACATCTCTAGGTCGGTAATCTGTAATCTGTACCTGGACCTGGACCTACTATACCCAGGCACACACACTTAAACTTGTGTTACCTACCCCTCCGTCCTATCATCCATCCCCTCCCCCCTCCGATCTCCATTATCCCTCCCCCCTCGTCCCCCCTCGTCCCTATCCCCATCCACACATCATCCACACATCCCACCACTCCGGCTCCGAAAAAGCACCACAACCCATCCCATGGAGCTCCCGACCCATGGAGCTCTCGGCCCCGCTCTCACGCAACTAACCCTTCCCAACGCTCTGGCCAACGCTGCTGCCCACCAGCACGTACGTACGCGATATGCATGAACGCATAAACACCAATTTCAATCCCCACATTACATAACCACTTCACGGCGCCGTTCCACGCCCATACCCTCGGTCAAGCCGTCTGCCAGCATCATCCCAGTCTTGCCCTCTCTATCCATCCCCCTCTCGCCCTGCCAGCTCACCAAAGCTTGGCTCGTCCTCTTGCCTGCCCTCATCCATGCATGCCCACTCTCCGACCGCGCCTGGGCCTTCTCACCAGCAGACTCTTTCGGCTCTTCTCCCGCCCGTCACTTAATTAAGCACTGCCGGATCGGGCAACCCAGCCCACCGAGCTACCCCAGCATTGCTGCTGCGATATTGCGAGCAAACGAAAATTGCCGTCTTCGTCATCTTATTTATTTGATTTTTCTTTAGCCCTCCCACCTGCTGGGGCGAATCCCCTCCAATTGCCTAATTTATCCCTCTTTAACTAGTTTTACAAAGTCCAACTTGCAATGCATGCCTGCCAATTCAATTACAACAGTGGCTCTCCCAGCTGCCATCTTCCATCTTACAAAGGAAAAGAAAAAAACGCCTCCCCCGCATAAATGCACACCCACAACCTCCGACACTTCGCTTGGCTGTCGGCCTCTGACACGTCCGACCTGCTACGCCTCAAACCCATCCCTGTACCGTCGCCCATGGCCTGTCAAACATGTCACATCCCGCGACAACGAGATCGGGCAGCCGCATCGCCCAGCTCTGCTTCGGTCCATCAGCTTTTGCCCCTACTCCTCCTGTCTGTGCTTCTTTGCATGATCAGCACCCGTCCCCTGCCCGCCCTTAGTCTCGCGCCCAATGTTCCTCCTGTGCCCTTTACCCGCGCCCCGTATTTCTGCAATGGTCGATGCGATCCTCGTGCTCATGCCTTATGCGTTTGCCTCACACGTCCACGTCCGAGATGGCTTAGGCAAAGTTGTCCGACCGGTCAACCCAGATGTCCTCCAGCTCAGCAAAGCTGTGGAAATGCACGGGTCGGTGCTGATCGCTGTAAAACGGCTGCGGCGTGTCGAGCTTGACGTGCACCGGCTTCTTCTCCGTGCCGGCAAACGCGCTGCCCATGAAACTGTAGTTCCACTTGCCATCATCCGGAACAAGGAAGAAGCCCCTGAACCGTGGGCTCAGAAGAAGCTTGCGTTTCTCGCCCATTGTCGTCGTGAAGCCCTGAGGCTGGTCACTTTGCGTGTCCTTGTTCTCCGCTCCCCACTTGTAACCGTTGGGCGTGAGGCCCCAGGCAGACAGCGATACGCTTCCGGGAGTAAATGAGACGGACACAGTCACCGTCTTGTCCTTGTCCCACTCGGGATGCGCGTCGAGAAGCTTGGAATGCTCCGTCACGTCCACAGCACTCATGTACGGAAGCTCGTTACCCGACATGGTGTGGATCACGCCAAGAGGCTCCATGCCCTCGAGGAATTCGCTTTGAGGCAGCTGCTGGGGGAGTTGGACATTGCGGAGACCGCCGATCTGCGGGATCATGACGATACACTTGATCTCTTTGACTTGGTCGTTGTCAGGGGCAGAAGAGCCGTAGAGATAGCCAGCCACCTGCACTCGCAAATCTGCAATCGTGATGAAACGCTTCAGGATGTTGTTCGGCATAACATATGTAATGTCGTCCACGTCGTTGTCCACGGATGACACGTAGATGTTCTTTGCCCTGGTCCGCAGGTTCGACGTGGCAATGGCACGGGTTCGCCATTCCGTCTTTGAGGCAAAAGTCTGCTGCTCAAACTGCGACGTTGTTGTCACAATAATCTCCTCGCCATGAACGTTCTGAGTCTTGGTAGTCACGGCAGTCAACTGCTGCTGCTCCTGCTGCTGCTTTTCAATCTCTGCAGCTTGTTGTCGCTGCATGGAAGGAGCAGAAATCTCCATACCCAAGATAATATCTCGTACTTCACTGCTCGTCAAGCTGGAAACATTCACGTTGTTCTTCTTTCCGTAGTCGTTCAGGATGAGATCTCTGAGCTGCGTTTCGATTTTGATCCATTCCTCATCCGACAGTGAAGGCCAAATGTGGTGCTCATGAGTAATAACCGTCTTGTCTGGTCGGAGAATCAATTTCGTCTTGTCAGGGTTGACATGCAAGGCACGGAGAATCAAAATCAAACGCGAGAACGCAGTGTAAGACGAGATACTCTTGAGCCACTCATCATACAAGTTGAAGAGGACCATCTGCGGCTCAGTAGCACGCAGAATCATGTCACCAAGCTTCTCAACCTTCATGGCGGCCTGGAAGGGAAGCTGCAATTCTGAGGCTCGGATGGAGATGTTGGGGAAATCCAGCAAGTGGACTTCAAGAGGGTCCAAGAGACCCTTTCGAGTCACAATAAGCTGCTTCGGCTGTTCTTCCACAGGGAGCGATCGAATCAAGGCAGCCACTTCTTCGGCAGTCTTCCACTTGGCCAGTTGACCGAGACGCTTCTGTCCCGCCCAGACACTGGTGTGGATGATCTTGAGGAACAACTGACCAGTACGAGGGTTGAAGATGAAGATGGCACCGTTGATGGGTTTGGTGGTCAAGTTGCCCTCGAATGTCTTGTGGATAGTGACACGATAGACATTAGTGTCGTCAATAAACAACTGGGTCTGGTTGCTGAAGAGCTCAGAGTAGTTCTGCGAGTTCAAGAACTCCTGGTTACTTTCCGAGGCGTAAAGCTGGAGACCCTTTCGGATACGCTCACGCAAGACGTAAAGAGCAGGGTTGGCTTTCATAACCTTGGCCATGGCCTGCTGGACCAAAACCTTCAAACCGGGGAAGTACATGCCGAACGCCGAGTACAAGTTGTAGGCAAGATCAATTCCAATCATGAGACCAGTAGCTGAGGGGTAGATACTGGCACTGTCGGTGGTATAGTCGAGATACTTGGCACGAGTGTATCGCTCGATGTCGTGAGAGTCATAATCACCATATCGGAGTTGCACATCAATCCAGAACTTATTAGTCGTTGTGGGCTCAATAACATCTTTGGTATCGTAAAGAAGGGATGGTCGGGTGACGTTCCACTTGTGGCTGGCGAAAAGAAGAATATCAGCACAAGAACTGTTCATCTTGTAGGACTTTCGAGGATGAATTGTCTCCTTCTGAACAGTCTCAATGCCAAGCGACTCTAGTTCCTGGTCAAACACCTGACAAAGATCCATGACGACAGATTCGTGAATCTTTTGCCACAAATGAGCTCGGAAAATCTGGATGAGAGAAATCTTGAGAGTAGGGATCTTTCCGTGCAAGAAAATACCAGTAAGATCAAGCTGAACCTGGAAACCGACATAAACGTTGGCTCGGTTAATGGTCGGCGACCACCACAGAGTGAAACGACGGTTGGGAATCTGGTTCAAACCGGATCTCTGGGCGTTCGTAAGCTTCTTGAATTTCATGCTTTCCTCAAAACCGGAAGCTCGCTCCCAGAAGAGACCTTCCCATGATGGGAAACCAGTGGCCTTAAAGAGGGTGTGCTCAAGAATGGTTTCTACACCACCAAGAGCCTGGATAACATCGGTACGGTAAGCGTTGAGGTTCCAAAGCTTGCCGTCATGGCGCTGACTTGTCCACCAGAATGGATTGCTCTTCATGAGCTGGTAGATCTTGAACTCAGCACGAGCGCGGAAACCCTTGTCGAAGCTCAGTGTGCTTCGATCCTTCTGGAAAAGTGTGTTAATTCGGGGCAAACCACGGTCCCAGCTGTCTTCCAAATCTTCGAGTGTCAGACGTCGGTTCTGTTGGTTGGCTTCCAATCGTTTCTGTGAGTACTCTGTCCAAACTCGCTGAGAGTCGATGAACTCGGCCTCCCAAGGAATAATGTAACGGAAGATGTTGGGGATCAATGTCTCCTCATCATGTGTCATACCAGCACGATAGTGAGTGACGCCAGTGTCGGTTTGCTTGGACCAGCGCTTGTCACTAGCTGGAATCAAGATGTGAGAGCCAGAAATCATACCGAGACCACCCAACTCCTTGGGAGTGTAGAAAACTGCAGGAGGGAAACGCGAAGGCATCTTCGAGTTGAGACCAATCTTTACACGGGTCTGGATCTTTGTTTCACACTTCACGATTGTGTCAAGCAAGTTCACGGTTGACACAGCTGCTTCTCGGTAGTAAGTGAACAGAGCAATCAATGCGGTGTTCCACTTATTGGCGATTTTGGTGAAAGTGGTAGATCCAGACGACATGAGAATTTGTCGAATTCGATTGTTGAATTTCTGAATATCCTCTTCCGTGACCTGAAGGAAGGCATGCGAGGTTCGCTCCTTGGTAGTGTTGTCCACAAGCGACCAGACGCTATCCTTGACAGGGAATTCTTCATTCTGGTTCCTGATCTTGGGCAAGATACGGACCTCAAAGCCGCACATGGAAAAGAGCAGGTTCGGGTTATCACGACTATACACACTAACAAAGCTGTCATCCCACTCGATGGTGGTGACTGATCGAGGTAGACGATTCTTGATGTCCCAAAAGACAGCTCGGCCAAGATTAACGTCGTGTCGCATCAAGCGCATACGTGAATCTCTGGGCCAACACTTCTTGCTCTTGTAACCGATGACATTCTCAAAGTTGGGATCAGGTTGCTCAGTGAGGAAGCGCTGGATGAGATCCCTGGACTCATCGGCCGTAAATCGGAAGAAGATCCAAATCTTATCGATGTATCTAGTGTAAAGACGGATGGGGTGTCGAGTTTCAGTGTCGCGGTCACGGAATTGCAAAAAGTCGTTGGGGCCTTGGGGTGGGCCAGCAATCTCGCTAGCTCGCTGGGGGCCAAGGAGCAGGAGATCGAGAACAAGACCATAGTACTGGAACACGAATGCAGAAAACTGGAGACCACGGATCATACCATAGCTGTTGACGTGGTTCATGTCCTTGTATGTTAATTGGACATTGTTCTTGGCAGTGATATAATCAGCCAAGTTGTGATCCATGATCAATCGGAGTAGAGAGTTGAGCAAAGTCAATTCCATCTTCTCGTAGACCTTTGAGAGTTCAGTCTCGATCAAAACATTACACTCTCCATTCTCAGTTTCCCACACGCCACTCAGGTTGTTGATACCTTGGGCCCACTTGTACACTAAAAGAGGAGGTACCTCAGAATCAGAGGGCTTGATCCAGGCAGGGAAAAGATGTCTCTGGTCAGCCTGGTACCAGAGGTATTGGTCCAAGTAGGCATCGCTGATCTTCTCAATGGGCTCGATATCATATACAGGATTGATGGTGCTGTAGTTATCGTTCATATCGATGTTCACCTCCTTGAAAGCACGCTGGGTAAGAAGAAAACGCTTGATTCGCTCAAGCGTAGTTCCAGGACTGTCGTAGGCCTGCTCAATCAAGGCCAATTCTTCTCGCTGGCTCTGGTTGAGGCGGCCCTTCACCGAGTATGCTTCCCTGAGTCGCTCAAGTGCCAAAATCAAGATCTTGGTGTCGTGTTTGTAGGAGACACTGGGGAACGGAATAGGGGAAAACTTGCGGGACTCGAGCCAGTGAACAGTCGTCGTGTAAATGGCAACAGCCTCTTCGGAAGACACATAGGGACCGTCCTTCATGTGGTTGTGTTGGCGCTCCTGCTCAGCCTTGAGCCAGAGTCGAGTCAGACGACCAACATTCTTCTTGGCAACAGTCTTGTCAACAGTGGCTCCTCGTCGAATACGTTCACGGTTGTAGTGAGCAACAGAGACCCACCAGTCAGCCTTGGACTTGACATATCGAAGAATGATGTTCTCGATGGGGGCGGGCAGGCCAGGGACCTTCCAAGGAATGTTACTCTTCCAGCATCTCCAGGCCTCTGAAAGATGTTGAAGAACAGTATTGACCTTGTTCTGCTTGATACCCTCAGGCATCATATCCATTAAATCGGCCATGACGGATGCACGAAGCTCCAGATCGAAGTGAGACTCGACACGCTGTTTCGTGACAGTCTTCGCAACACCTTTACTGTGTCGACCCTCAAACTGACGAGACAGCAGGTTACCCAACCATCTCTCCAGCAAGGGGATGATACCTCGCATAAAGAAGAGCCACACCCTCCAGGCAGGTGCCCAGAAACCACATCCAGGACCCTTGCCAACAGGTCCAGAGTTGAAGCGGTAGTAAATGAGATGCTTCAAATCCTTGCAAGTTCGGATCTGGTGCATCAGCTTGTACTTGTATCGGTACATTCCTGTAAGCTGACCAACGTGGTTGAAGGCATACAAAATACCATCAGCGAGTTGGAAAGCATCAATGTTACCAAGTCGGTACTGAACCTGAGCATCAACAATGAGCTTGGTCAATCTTAAGATTTCACGCATAAGATGGAAAGCATTTCCGAATCGCGACTTCTTTCGCTCCTTGGTGGTGAGTGTCTTGACGGGCTTCAGGTTGAAGTTGTAGTCAAGGTGCAGATAGGTAAGATTCTTTCGGTGAATGAGCAAGTTCAGCATATTGAAACCCTGGCGACAAACTTGCAGACCAGCTTCTACCCAATCGATTGTGGTTTGTTGGAAGAACTTGGTCTGCTTCAGAGACCTGAGCAGACTCTGCTTGTTCTGAGCCTTGGGCTTTTTCTTGTGCAACTCATTGAGCACATAGTTCTTCAGCAGCTTCTGATACGAAACTCGAACCTTGACCGGAGGGCGATCAGAAGGAGCGTGCTCAAGGTACCACTGTTTGACCAAGGGCACATCCTGAGCACGAACCATTCTTCCCGATCGTCGGTCAAAGGGGTAAGGAGCCCACCACAAGTCAACCGCGGAGGAAGTGTGTTCGTTCTCGAGATCTTCGTCAGCAAGGAAGGGCTCACAGCCAGCGGGGAGCTGGAAGGCATCCTCTTCAGGCTCCTCATTATTTCCAGGTCCGAACAGCTCGTCCTCGTGTGAAACTTCAACGTTCTTGGACGCCACCGTTCTGGATGAGATGGGGCTGATGCGACGATCAAAGTGGAATGTTGGCAGGTCGGGATCATCCGGTTGCTTAAAAACAATCTGAGGGTGAGAGTGCCATGATTGGTGAACGCTTCTTGGTAAGGAGTTGTAGAGGTAGGGGTACGCGACTCGGGATTCAGTTTGAATAGGAGTTCGGAAAATGATACGGTCAATCGCATTGAACTCGCCAAAGTCCTCATCATTAGGGTCAATATCCTTGTACAAAGGCTCGAATCGAGGACCACCTGGCAGAGCAACATTGAGCGCCTTGGCTGACAACAAACTCTTGAGTTCGAAAAGATAAAAGTAATTCTTGTCGACAACATCGGAGATGAGAGGTCGACTCAGGCGGAAGAGGGCAGCCATCTGGGGTAAAGTGAGATTCCAAGATTTGTAACTTGGACCATTAACATGGGGGGTATCGAGAAGGGGACGGTGGTCATAGAACCACTCGTAGACGGCCTCATCATCGTCCTCGTCGAGTTCCATCTGGATGGGTTCCAGAGGTTCTACATCCTCGATGTTCTCAGACCACGACAGCGGAGGTTCCTCGTCGTCAAAGGGAGGGAATCGCATGCGTTTGAACATTCTTCTGTCGGCCTTTTCTTTTCGCATGAAAGTCCACATCATAGCCCACTGCGCGAAGAAGACGGGCTCGATGACTCGGGGAATCTCGTTGACAAGTGTGAGACAACCGTTGACATGGTAGAGGACCTTCACTTCTCGAGCAGATTCCCAGGGCATGGGCATGTTCTCAAGAAGTTTAAGGACTGCGTGAGGCATGAATTTGAGAGCTCCAAGATAGCTTCGCTTGTCGTTGGTGTACTTCTTCTGTGAGACATCACCAATGTCCTTGACGATCTTCCGCAGATGCTCGGGGGGCATATCAGCCTTCTGTGTCTGGACAAATCCTGCTTTTCGCTTCTCGCCGAATCGGTTGCGCTGGTTCCGAAGCCATTCCTTCTTCTTCTGCGCAAACTTGGCGATCTGGGGATCGGTAGGGGGGCGGTATCCTGGAGGCGGCGGCGCTGGGGTCGACGGAGCGGGCGGCATCGAGGATGGAGGTGGTGGTGGTGGAGGAGGAGGAGGCGCGCCCCAACCTGGGGGGGGCGGCGGTGGGAGTTGCGACATGATGGCTTCGTGATGCGCCCGATCGTCACTGAATCGTGGAGCTGCGTGTCGAAGGCTTCACGCCGTCGCGCCTATTTCGACGCGATTCCACTTCCAACTCCCTTGCTGCAAAGTGAGGGTGGTGGTAGTATTATAATCGCGGATTTTTAGTGATGAAACAGATGCCGGTCGTGCGGATATTTGCGCAGCGACGACCAAGGCGACGTTGTTGCAGAGCTTGATTTACAGTTGCCTCCCATCACGACAATTTTCTGGCCAGGATCAAAGACGCGCTAGATGCGTATAAGTGGGTCTCACGTGATCTGTTCCTGCGCTTTGATGAATGACCTCAATTTGCAGCCTTGCTAATCTCAAAGTCGACGTTAAGAACATGATTATTCATTCTCCATATTTGCCTTGATGCTGTTTTTTTCGCGTACGTCATTCATGCTTTGTTCAGGAGGCCGCTATGGTGGATATTTGATTTCTTCTTTGGAATCTAACAAGCTCGGGATCATGGCACCCAAAGTAGATGTATACCTAGCATTGCATTTGAAGAAAAACGAACGAGCTCAGTTTTCTCTATTTCATTTTGGTCGACGGTAAATATTATATTCGAAAATATTGTATTAGATTTCGCTTGTGTTCATGTTGGTGAACACTGTTTACTTGAAAACCCAGGTTCATGGAATTCAAGCTTGAATGTCCTTACAATTGCCATCCTGATAATACATGACCACACATACAACGTTAGATCCAGTAATCCTACAGTAATAAAATATAAAAGCGAAAAATGAAAAATAAAAATATACCAACACCCATTCCAGAGTCCAATCAATATCTGAAATTGCGGCTACATTTGATGGGCGAGTGGTGTAGGGTAAGTTAATTGAACAATCAAGCTAGCCAATCATATTTATTTGAATTTGGTTACCTAAGCGTTAAACTTCACCTCCCGCCCATCGTCGGTCCGGGTGAATGACCTCTAGCTTGACACTACGCCGGCCAAATCGCCTCCAACCCGCTCCATCAAGACATTTGCTGCCGTCAAGTCAAAATGGCGCACCTTAGTACGCATCCTGAAATTCCAATTGACCTCTCTCGCTAACTCGTTCTAGACGTCAAGCCCGACCCGGCTTACCTGAAGTATCAGGGTGCGTGACTTCCCTCCACCCTTCCAGTCTCCCGACGACTCCCTCGAGAATCTCCCCTAACACCATGAAATATAGCTATGCAGAAGACCCGACACCAGTACTTCCGCTGGACTGCCCGCACCGCTAAGATCTCCCTCATCTACGTCGCTGTGATCCCTAGCATCATGGGCTACATTGCCTACAAGACAGATGTAAGTGTTGCCGTGGGTTTTCCGGCGAATGAAGTAAACTGACCGTGCGAAAGGGCCTCTGGGATTTCCGGGCGAAGCGAAAGGGCGACCTGATCTACGAGTGATGGATACAACCTGAGATGCTGGGAGGCTTGGGACTTTGTGTACATATATTGGGTTCAGTCCGGGATAGAGCCTACACGGAAATCCGCCGAGAAGAACGAAACTACAACAAACCATGAGTCTCATCTACCGTGAAATGATATTGTGTCTCTATTTGAACAATTGGGTATAATATAACGTGACACCGCCCCCCAGACACCTCGTCATGTTTTGGGAATCTTCCATCACCACCTTCCCCTCCCTCTTGGTCTTGGTCCAGATCCAGGTCCATCTGGTAACCTCTCTCCCCTTCGCCACTCTCCAGTAGGAAATCCACCACCGGCATTATCCCTCCGGCCACCTCTTCCGCCGCCTCCGCGAAAACCACCCCTGCCGAAGCCGTTCTCTCGGTCCTGGAATCCCCCGCGGTAGCCGCCGCGTCCTTCCCTGGGTGGTATAGCCTGCTCCCTACGCGCACTCGATGCTGGGGCAATCGAACCATCCGATAAAGGTGGTAAGATAGCACATGATATGTAGTCTCCAACGACGAAGCGCGCATCGCTTAGTGTCTTGTCCTTGTCCTTAATTCCCTTTGTAGCTCCGTGTCCGCCCATATCAATATCGGTTGGCATTTCGGCGCCGGGCTCGCCCTCCCCGATGACAATGCTTCCGAGATCCCTAACCGCGAAACGAGCCTGAGAGTTGTTGACAGCGCTTGTGCTTCTTAAATCTGGAAAGACGAGTTGAAATGATAAACGGGTGCCGACGGCGGGGGTGGGGATGGCCGAAGGTTTGGCGGCGGCGAGCTCGAGCGCAAGCTCTTTGAGGGTGCAGTCGGACCAAGTGTATATAGAGACATGCGATGGCAGAGAATGCGCCCCGAATTCATCTGGTCTGCAAGTTGCATCTAGTTAGCATTAGGTCCGTTGCGCTACGGGACGATAGTGGACGTTTTGTCGTACCTGTGGAAAGCTCCCTGGCGAAAGAAGAGCTGCACAAGAAAGGGGGCGGTGTCCTCGCGGATAGGTTTCGGTGGCGGAGAATCCATAATGCAGATATTACAGAGAGAGACGAATATAGAAGGCTCTTTCTTTCCCTTTGACTATTGGGTGCACATCGTTGTCATGATCTAAAAGTTACATGATCACCACTGGCGCCTGCGCCAGTACCAGCGCTCACCTACAATTAGCCGGGATATTTCCGCAATCGATAGCCTTTGCTTTCTCACGACTCGCGCCGACTAACACCTTGCGACATCTTCTGCCGTTCGGGCAACATTGAAGTGTACTCGTCTATTTTGCTCTATTTTTGCTATAAAACCCAAATTCCCCAGGATACATCAAAATAACACGTCCTTCCCCAGTAATACCACTCCCAAGATGGATTTCGCGGCCCTGATGAACAAGGAGCTTTCCAAGTCAAAGAAGGATAATGGCAGCGACAAAAAATACCTGAAGCGATCCGAAATCGAGGCACAGCGCAAGGAAGCTTACCTTGCCGAACAAAAAGCTCTCGAAGCTGAACGCGAAGCCAAGGCCGCCGCTAAGCGCAAACGAGAAGAAGAAATTGCCGTCGAAAATGCAGCCCGAGAAGAGAAGCGCCGCAAACTCGCCGAAGAGTCGCGCAAGCAGCGAGAAGAACTAGAGGCAGAGGAGGATCGCAAGAACCGAAAGAGACTTGGTCTTCCGGAACTGAAGAAACCAGAGACGAGTGAGGAGAAGGAGGATGACGCCGAGGGCGAGGATATTCCCAAAGAAGAGCTTATCGACAAACTAAGAGCACTTGGAGAACCGGCAGTGCTCTTTGGCGAGAGCCACACAAGCAGGTTGCGCCGTTATAGGAAGTTGACGACAGTTCTAAGCAAGGGGCCGATACCGACAACGCTGAAACTTGTGGAAGAAAAGGATATGAAGGTGGATGGCAAGGTGCCTAGCGACAAGGAGGGGCGAAAATGGCTGTTTAGACAGCTGGCTAGCTATTTTACCATGCTCCTTACTGAGTACGAGAAAGCTATCGAGGCTGAGAAGAGGGATACAAGCGCGGGTAAGACGGCATACAATGCCATGGTTCAGACCCGCGAAAACATGAAGCCTGTAAGTCACCCACCGCCTTTCATGGCTACTTCACACCCGCATAGTCTGACACATAAGCTAGCTCTTTCGCAAATTCGAACAAGGCGATATAGAGGACTCCATCCTTGAACCCGTCATCGAGATCGTGCAAGCACTGCAAGAGCGCCGCTACGTTGATGCCAATGATGGATACTTGCGTCTCAGTATCGGCAAGGCCGCGTGGCCCATCGGTGTCACCATGGTGGGTATCCACGAGCGAAGCGCCCGCGAGAAGCTGCATGATGGTGAAAAGGGCCACGTCATGGGAGATGAAGTTACGCGTAAATACCTGCAGAGCATCAAACGGTGTCTCACTTTTGCTCAGGTACGATGGCCACCTTCGGATCTCCGGCAGTTGATGGGTTAGTGAGGGGAAATATGGAGAAAATAAGATCATGTATAATACTGCATATGCTGTCCAATGGACAACAAATAATGATACCCATGCACTGCAACCATGCTGCATATCCATAGCGTCAGATGCTCGTGTTGGCGCCGATCTTGCTGATGTCGCTGGTGCAGCTGCAGTTAATGCCCAAGGGTCAGAATCATCTTACAGTGCGCTACACTGGATGGAATACCGTGAGGGTCTTTCATCTTATAACGGCAATATGAATGCGATTGTCGCAAAATTTTATTATTCTATCCAGTTGTTTGGCCCCAAAGAAATAATGTATGTTGATGTTGTGTCTTGACTTCAAACTCATGTGTCCCAACCTGGATATTGACAATTAATAGTATTGTTAGCCCTTGAGGGCATCCTATCTGTATATTATCATTTCTCTTCATTCCTTCCAGTTGAAATCAACTCTTTAATTTTGATAGGAAATTCTGGGATTTCTTTTTCAATGACAGGCTTTCTTACCAAGTTCAGAATGATACAAATGCACCTGTACAGATGCATAATTCATGTCTCATGTAGGAAATAAAATCGCAAATTATGTGAGATAACTTATCGTGATAGATCCAGCTGATATTCACATTTCAAGACACCAATCTGATACTGGTTTCCCATTCTTGTCTGATGGCGCCAGTACACCAAACCATGTGTGGTTCTGCAACCCTCGTACTATCCATGTCTTTATCATGTGGTTTCTGGGAATCGAATCCCTTCTACCCATTAACATAGAATGAATAGAGCAGAGTAAAGTCGATGTGTTTTGAAGTCAGTTTGTTTCTAGTCCGTTCGTGAGAACATGAGCTCAACAAGGTCGGAACTTTGGAGCAGGCTGCCTAGATACATGCTTTCCAATTGTCTGGTCCAACGACCATAATGGTTGCTGGAACCTGAAGGTAAAATAACAAGAAAATCTTCAAACGTCATTCCAATTCAATAAAACAATACAATGCCCTTCTACTGAGACTTGTGCATTCAAATACACACTTATCACATCACCCACACACAGTCATCGCAACACTCACATCACCGACAATGCATCAAACAAGATGCGGCGAGCCATCATTCACGACGGCAATGCGTCCCCTGGTAAAGTCGACGTATAAAGTAAAGAAAAATACTTGTACCAATGCGGTTCATGGTTGGTGGCGATGAGAAAATGAGAGCAGAGAAGCTGTGGCGCTGTTGCTCAGCAAGCAAACAAATCAATAGCGTTGGGTGACTATCGAGCTTACATAGAATCCCGGTTCGAAATAATAATTGGCTAAAAAACAGTAGCCATGGTCAGACATCGAGACTTTCTTGTCACACCACAACTGTGTAGCAGTACAACCTGCAAGAATCGAACATTGACGATGCAAAAATGTACGACTCTACTTGATTCGGATTCATCTATTCTCAAAAACGTCCATACGTTGGAGCCAATTATAGTTGTTGATGAGGTTGCCCCTGACAAATCTGGAATAAGCTTATATCAAACCTGCGTCACAGAAGGCGGTTTATTTAAAAAAAAAAAAAAAAAAACGTTAGTTTGGTATAGATGAGATAAATGCTCTTTCGGGGACTTGTTTTGAAATCCCACTTCATTGTCCCATAATGTTCTATATTGCGGCGGTTTTCCTGCCAGCGTAAACAAGCCACTGGGATATTCAACCCCCTTGTAGTCAGAATGCGTAAGACAGTGACTGCTCCGTCGACTTGGTCCGTAAATATCCATGGAACGAGTATTTAAAAAAAAGGATTTCAGCAGGAATTTCGAAAGAAAAAAAGAGTGCTCTAAAGAGAAGGAGGAGCATCTGACAGACTCCGATAAAATAGCTGTGACATTAATCAAGAAGGGCTTGTCCCGGTATCAAGCCCTGTATTTAAATAACTCACCTCTACAATTTAGCTTCCCCTGGGCAATGCTCATGGGAAGCTGTGAGCGGATGAGCCACACACTTCCAAGTTTCATGTTTTGATGATTCAATACATACTTGAGGGGCTGCCAGGTTTGAGTAAATGGGACGTGAAAGTCGAGGCCATGCCCTGTAACCTCACCATCGACAAGATTGCTTTTTGTATCGAAGGAAGCACTAACAGTCAAGGTTTTCTCACTTTCCAGATCGTGTAAATTATATAAGGAATCCACAATGAGCTATCCTTGAGGTCGTATAATTCCGTTAAACAACATAGAAGGTCTGTAGATTCGCGGGGTTGACTTGACATCACGAAAGACAAAGCAGCCAAAGTGGAGTTGTCTACGTTTTTTTTTATTTTTAAACCGTATAAACTAGGAGCGATATCCCAATCCTACTCGATTGTTTGTCATTTACAATAACGTCAGAGAACCATCTATCAATCAACTACTGAGATATTCCAACTGTCCGCCTCGGCAACAGCTCATCATATTTTTCATTTTTAAATAGCGATAAACTTGCGTGACTCAAATCCGGGTGGCCAAACAGTCGATGATGCAAGACGATCAGTCATGATGACTCAAATGTCTTCAAAATCCGGGCAGACTGACACGACCACAACCTGCCCCCACCCACCCCCCTTTAACATAACAGCCAAGCATCAAAGACAAGAACGGCACAGCCACGATGAGAGACACTGAGCCTGTCCGGATTGGCACGGCAGATCCCCTCAGTACGCAAGGGAGGAGTTGGCCTCCTAGATACCCGGTTCGGGCCGGAATGGAGATCCCACGCATCGATATGTAACACGATTAAGTTTGGGCTTGGGGCGAAGGTCATGGCAGTGATCATCTATCTCGAAAATGAACCAGCATCCATCCATCCATCCATCCATCGTCCACGCTCTTCGACGGCGCCGCGCCAGGCCCGTGTGTGCTGCTCCCGGATGGAAGCCATCAACCGGCCAAAGCTCGCCTGAAAGGCACCATCGACGTGTCGGGAAGCGAGCCGGAATTAGTTGGCTCACCTGTCAATCATGAGGAAACAAGAGATCGCGAATAAAGAGCGCAGACACCACCTTCATATCGCCATCCCTTATGCACAGCCACCTCCCCGACACCGTGCACTCTGTCCAATTCGTCACATCCACGAATTGACTTTTTTTCTTTTTGCCTTTGTTAATTTAATTATCAGTGCGACTAATGATTCTCCGCGGAGCGTGATACTTGGTATAGTTAGCTCCGATCCAAAGAAACAAAGGGGCATCCATGTTTTTAGGTGATATTTCCTCGTTGATGACGCCGATGTCCCGAAAGCCTAAAAGGCTTTATTGAGTAATAGTTGCATATATGACAGACTAACTGAACTTATTTATCGTATTTAATCAATAGCATTCTTACACTTTAGGTTCACCCAAATCCCGCCACACTTAGAAGCACCCCTTAACTCGCTGAATGGTCAATGCTCGGCCAAGCGTAAAACATTAACCGAAACCGAAGGCAAGGAACCAGTTTTATTCTCCTCTGCACGATGCACGCACGCACGCACGCACAGTGTCCGAATTGGAGAAGACAAGCCGCGGACGTTGCACCAAGGAAAAAAAAATTGTTCATAGGCTGGTCGGGCCATCCGCCGGAAGTTGGACGGGAATAAAAACGCAACTTCTTAAGCAGATTTTATGCCATCAAGTTCTAACTTATGTCTGCCCCCTTTGCGCCCTGATTTGATCTCGCAAAGCTGTCAACACATGTGCCGAAGTAACCGGGACCCCAAACGCCTGGGCCGTCATTGTATGCATTCTCATCTCTGATTCGGCACCGTCAGGTAGCCGATGCTCGTTACACGATCTACCCCCAACTCGAAATAATAATTCCACCAAAACGCGCTTCTCATTTGCCAGAGCGGCAGCCCTATTTCACGGATGCCTCCGTCTTGCGGATATTTAACCCAAGTAGGTGCTTAGGCGTGAGCCTCAACCCCACCAGAAGGAGGCTGAGCATCGTCAAACCACATTTCGTCAATGTTTGAGCGATGGCCCTGGCCATAGTGCTTTTTATTGCCAGCAACTTCGAGATTAGCCGCCATTAGGCTCATACGTCGCAGCCTCTCTTTGGCCTCTTGCTCGTACTGGCGGGCCACCTCCAAAGCTTGTGTCTGCATCTCCAGTCGTGCATCCGGCTGTACGGCAATGAGCAGCTGTGGGTCGAGGGTTAGTACGTTTACGGTAAATTAGCCCAATCTGGGGGTTTCCTTACCTGGTTTTTCGCGTCGATACGTGCCTTGAGGGTACCTTGGCGAATCATAGAGACGAGCTCCTCCTCGATAGATTCTCCATTTGTAGCGAATGCATTGTTCATACTTTCCAGAGTGACGCACGAGAACGGCACAAAATACTGCACGATGCACTTGCTTCGGATCGCCGAGTAAATTGCCGGGACGTGTTTCTGGAGGTAAATGTCCAGCAAGTAGTCGTTGCGAGAGGATTCAAGAATCGACAAGCAGCTGGAGTACCGACCGTTAACAAATAAACTGATTGCCTTCCTAATATGGGGTTCGTGCTCCAAGAAGGTCCGGAAAGATTGGTTGTCCAGCACCCGAGTCTGGAGCTCGTTTCGATCCATGGTGGCCAGGGCAAGTAACCCGCCGTAGACTGCGACATCGTTGGCGCTTGCAATGTCACTGTAGGTTGACGAGGGGGTGTTGAAGTCCGTCTGTAAGAAGCTCTTTGCAGCCTCCTGGAAGTGGCCCATTCCCAAAAGACCAATACCGGAGACGATCTTGGTATAAGCGAACGATGCCTTGTCGTCTTCGCTGCCCTGGACACCGGTGACCTTGCCAAGGTTGTTAAGGACCATGGTCCAATCGCGGCGCTGGAGGGACACGCTGACGAGATGCATGCCACAATCTATAATGTGCTTGGTTGTGCTGACATCCTGGCGCATGCGGCCATAGGCTTCTGCGGCTTCGTTGAGGAGACCAATGCTCTCAAAATGTCGGCCTAGATCTTCGTTGCCCATCTAATGAACAAGCATTAGCTTTTTTTGGTCATGCATCTCCTTCCTTCACAGATTTTTACTCACTCGGATGCTCTCTTTAATTAAGTTGTTCTTGTAACCCTTGAGTTCGTTCTCGAGGCGTGCCGTCTCTAACTTGTTTGCACGTTCCGCGTTCTCAATCCAAGTATCATCTTTCTTGGCCTCCGGCTCGTTTGGAGCCGCGAGCCGTATGCAGTCCCAGGCCTCTCTATATCTCGAAACATCGGAGCCAGCTTTAGCCTCTGCCACGGCGGCCTTGAGCGCATCAACACATAGTGGCACGGAGCACTTTCCCACGAGGATGAGGCGATCGTATCTCGTTCGGCCTGAGTGCAACAAATATCGGCGTCAGTAGGGGAGCTGGGAGGAAGGTAGTTGTGTACGGCGCACCCGTGTAATTCTGTATGTAAAGATCGAGGTCGAGCTTGGGCTGGTCTAGAGAACAACATCATGATCAGCACAACGACGTTGATTGAGGCGTCGAGAGGAGCAGCGCGGTGACGCACCTTTCACAATAACACCCCCCAGGTTGCTCATCTGGGTAAAGTAACCCAGCAACGGTCCCGACGCAGCCATAGTAAAGCGATGTCAAGCACTGGTCTGGAATGCTTCACGTACCGGCGAGCTTCCAGAGCTGGTGGTTTAAGGCGGGGAGCACGTGGAGTCGACCTTTGCGGGTGAGCAGGCAGAATGTCGTGGTGGGGCAGCTCAGCTTCTCCGACGAGGTGGGGATCAAGGTGAGGGTCGGCGGTCTCGGTGAGTGTGCGTGTCGTCTAGTCTAGGGTAGGTGGTCCGATTTTGGTGCAGCAATCCAACTTTTGCTATGGCCACTCTTGTTCAACTGGATTCTCGACTGACAACACTCTCGGCTCCATTCCTCGGAGCCGAATGATTCTTGGCTGCGTCGGTGGGTGTATGTAATCTTCCGAAATGCTGTCATCGCGCAAATATGCCGCATCTGACATCCAGTTATTGTTTTTTACACACCGACGTTTAGTGATCGGATGATTACGAACTCTGAATGTGGACGCAAAGCAACCGGGCCGGCTCTCAAAACTTGCACCGAGTTATCAGATGTCCC
>KV875256.1:212891-274634 GCA_001879505.1 Calonectria pseudoreteaudii | reverse complement strand
TCATGGACCTTCTGGGAAGCTTATGTGCAATGCTACATGTCAGATGCTGCAAGGGATGAGATTGGACAAATAAGTTTCACCAGGGACAGCCGTTGTAGCGGAATAGATGCCGCCCGCCTGCATCCGGCCGGTTTAAGACCGATTCCGATATCTACACGATTGACGCAGGGATTTTTTTTATGGAAAAAAAAATCTTTTTATTTATTCAATTTTTTTTTTTAGCTTGACAGGAAATATTTAGGGTCTCCCTTCTACACGAAGCATGCACCTCGCGATGGAGACTTGATGGATGTCGGCACCTGATCGTGTCATTGCATGCACCGTTGTTATCTCACCTTCCATAGATGTCCTAGAACACACGGGGTGGCTGAAGATAGTGTTATTCTTGATCTCTTCTAGAAACCTGGACATGCATCCTCAAGGTAGCATGAAGAGGAGGGTTTCCACAGCACTGGACATTTCGGAGGCGAACCACTCGATCCCCCTGCCCGCCCTAACATTAGGGTCCCGTTTCCCCAAGTGTCCAGTTTGGATGGGGCTGGTCCCTTGATTGCTTTCTTTCACCCACCATCACCCATTCCCGGCCGAGATGACGTTTGTATGCGGCAAGCTCGGCTTCTGCGTGTCAGCGAGGAGGCTCACGATGGAACACGACATCTCGAGTCTTTTCGGCTTCGGCAACGATACCCCCAAGGCCTTGGCAAGTTATGACGCCCGTGTGCGACGAGAAGGTGGTGAAGGCGGCCGCCGGTACATGGTTGAGAAACGACGCTACTGAGCGGCCATAATTGGGCCAGAAAAGTCGCGCGAAGCACAGATGCGAAGATGCGTTGCATTGAGAAAGCATGGCATGGTGATGGGCTAATGAGAAGAGCCGGACATGACAAATCGCACTGAGTGGATCGGGAGCATGATTCAGTGAGGAATGTCGACGTAATCACACAATGGCGCCGTAAAAAAAAAACAAACACGACAAAGGGTGTTGAAACAAAATGCTTTGCCAAGCCTTTTTGCCAAGACCTGGGCAAATCCCAGCTGGGCTGATGGTAGACACCATCCGCGGTCAAACTGCCGAGATACGTCTGGCATATACGCGCACAGGATAAAGAACCAGAAGAAGCCTGTGGATAAGTTAGATAAGAGCCAACGCCGAAACTCCGTGGAATTCCCACCAATTAGGTAGCATGTATTTCGATTGGGAATCACGTTTGGCGGTAAAATTACGGTTGTTTTATTTCATATTTTTTTGCTCATTCAGAGGCCCCAAGATTGGCATGCGGGTGGCAGAATATGGAACTTAATAACATATAAGATAAAATAAAATAAAATAAAGAAAATCCACTTTATTTAACCGAAATAAACTTATATTGGTATAAAGTATACTGAATTAGCTCTGCTGGTTAACCTTCGATTTTTTTTTCCTGCTCGTGTGCTCTTGTGTCCTTCCTTAGCTATCCGCTGGCAGGTTCCAGGCGTTCATCCCTATGGACGCTTGTCTGGTAGCAAGTCTTGGCGCCAAGCCTGAAACACGGTGTCAGGAATCCCGAATGGCCGGAAAACGGCAATATCGACGGGGCACAAAGCCAGAGGTGAGGGCGAGTGTGATGTCATCTTAAACTAGAGGGCTTTTGTTTTTTTTATGATTGCCGAGTATTCAGCTAGTAAGCATACCATCGGTGGGTAAATCCGAGTATCGCCACAAAAATGCCGAGAGTGCTGTCCCGGAGAATTAAACCTCATGTTTGAATGCACGCGGCTCACTTAGTTAGGTTCGGCGCCATGTCTGAGGGCGAAGCAGCCCAGCTGTGTGCACACACTGTATTGGTACTGTCACGGCTTTTTGGTGGCTGACTCGTGAGGCCTCTCTGAGAAGCATGGGGCAGCCCTGCTCAGCAACTGGCAAACCTCGGGCGTGGCGCTTTTGATGCTTTGCTTGAAACCACGTTCATCGATGCTGCACACAGAGTCACAGCCACAGCGGCTGCAAAAAGACCACATGTAGCGTGGGAAGTCCCAGGCCCGTACTGGCCGGAGCCGAAGCGCCTGAACAGGTCGGCGCGACACAAAAAGAAAAAAAACTCACTAGTATAATTTAAGGTTCTCGTCCAGCTGGGTGCCACGACGGAATCACATCCTCCCCCCCATGTTTCGGGGGCATGTATGTATCAGTAAGCTGGGACTGCATGGCAGCATCCCGCGTCGTCTTTGCTCTTTTCTCGTCTGTACGATGGCGTAATCCTGCAGCATGCGGGTCGAGTGGGCTGTCGGAGCTTCCGAGCTTGTGCGTGCTCTGTATCGAACGCGTGTTGATGGTTCAAGACATGGGCTGCTGGGGTTGTGCACTGCTTCTCTGTTTCTGGCTGGGGGGTCCAGGTTTTTTTCCCTCCCCATCTGGACCGCGTTGTATTGCCCCCACCCGAGCGAGGGTTGGCGAGGGTTGGTTCACAGCGTGGCCATGGGCCACAGCTCTGCTTTTCATGCTTTCACTCAGTATTATTCTCTACTCTAATGGCATCAAAGTTTCCTACCCGTTGCTATCGGATTGTCCGGGCGCTCGGGTTGACGGGCAATTTGGGTTTTGAACGGGACAGGATGGGAAAGGCTTGTAGCCTCCATGGTCCGGGCTGGCAATCCCCATCGAGCAGAGAGCTCGCACCACGAACTGGTGTAATCCTCCCCTTGACCGTGACAATAGATCGACACAATATTGCCCCGACATGCGAACGTCCTGTGCCGGCTTGGCTATCGGCAACGGCTCATCGAGACCGAGATGAGCCGACGAGCACAGTGTCGTGGATAACACGGGAATAAATGTTCCCCCACATGCTTGGGTCCATGACTCTCTGGTGGTATTTGCCCTGTGCCCCGGGGCTCTTTTGCCCAGCGTCTCGTCAAGAAAGTGGCACAACCCGGTTTGGGTCCGCTTCTTTTCCTACTGAAGGTTGCATGGGAATGGGTCCTCCGCTCCCCTTGAATGATGGAGATCTGGTGGGTGGTCTGGACCATTTGACTGCCCTACAACTCAAGCCTGTATGTGTGTGCGTATGTACTGAACCGCCGTGTCGCATCCAACAAGCCCCCATTCCTTGTTCCCCCAGACCAGTCCAGGTCCGCCATAGGCAAGCCACAGCAGAGCCCGCGCCCAATCCTACATGATATTCCTTTTTCTCGGTTGGCTGTAATGTGTGTTTCCGCATGCCTCTCTGTATCTTCACCCCACCTCAGTTTCTGTCCGCTGATCACGCTCGCTTTTCGCGGCTTGAGTCGGTTTCGTTTAAGCGGGACTTTGGACTTTCGTGCGTGTTGCTTGTCTGTTACCTTAACCTTAGCTGCCACAGTATATCGCGCCGCCTCTGAACCTGATCTGATGTGCCTGGTTAGACTCCTGATTAGGCTTGTGGCTGGCACGAGAGGCACACACCGCAGCGAGGCGCGATCAGAGTTGGTGCCGTCTTGCACACATGCGCCCGCTATCGGGCCTGACCTTAATGCTATCGAGCTAAACCTTGAGTTGAGACTGTTCGATATGACGAAGCGGCGGAGGCAATGTGTCGGACCTTGCCTGTCCAAAGAAAGGTGGCAATTGATGCTGACGGGTCAATTACTCGAGCCTCAGATTTAGGGATAGGGACCTTCTTCAGTGACGGCATGGCTTCCGAGACCCGGCTGAGCTTATTCTGGAGAGCCCCTGTGGCCTCTGCCATTTCACGCCCACCAGCGGCACCCCTCCTCACCTCGACCCCTTTCCCCCAATGTCCCAGAAATCTGCTGTTTGACAGGATGCTGCTGCACAGCCCTGGTGGTGGAGGTCTTCCCCATCCTCACCGTCGGCCAGCCAGGCGCCATACAGAAGGCTGGCGCCAGTCTATGTTCCGTGTTAGCCGTGAGACACCTCAAGTGTTTCCAGGTTGGACGAGTGCACAATAAAACACATGGGAACGAATGCAGAGAATCTGAGAGAAGGGCTCAAGGGGGGGAGGAGAGGATACTGACCTTCCCCCTCCCTGCGTTTCCTCTAGCCACCCCTGGCCCACAACCATCTTGAGTTACTGCTACTGGTACCAAAAGGTCCCTCTCGTTCTGCCTTTTTCCCCGTCAATTCGACCAGCCCAGGGCCGATCCGCAAGAAATGGCTCGACGATGCCGGCACTGTGCGCCCGTTTATTCTTAGTGAACAAGCGAGCCAGCGACAACAGAGACGTCGTGCGCGTTCGTTCTCGTCAAGCGACACGACGGCGAGGAAGCAACTTTAGGGCATGCCGGTCCATCCCATCCCCATCTCGTCCCCCATTGGCATCCATCCCCATCCCCATGCAGCCATGCCATCATCCCGCGCCAATTCTCGTTCGTTGCCTCCGCTTGACAAGAATATGCTCGGATATCGGACATGATCAGAGGGGACCTGTCTGCTCCCTCGTCGGCCGCTGCTCGCCTGGGCCTGGGCTGGGGGGGGGCTCCCGGGTTGCGGGTGGGCTCCTCGTCCTCTGTCTTGTTGCCCAGTTGGGCCACGCCTCCAACGGGAAACCCTGTCGCCCTAGACACCCTCTCTGGCCTTAGTCGCCTCATCCTTCCACGTAGTGTGCACACTTGCATACTTCTGCCCCGTCCGTTTTGTGTCCAGGCTCGTCAAATACGTAGCATGGCCCGTCTGGCTGCGTGTTGTTTAATACTTGCGTCCCCCGACCATCGTGTTTCTTGGCCCTGCCCATCTGGCCTCTGCCTCTGTCGCATTCGCATCTCGGCCGACCTCCACACTCGCTCACCTCGGTTTCTTGGCGTCGTCCTCTCAAGACCTTGGCTTGCTTGGCTTCTTGGTATTTCTCTTGGCGTTTAGCCTTGGCCAGAGATTTTATTTTTTTTTCCCCTTCGACGCCCTGACCTGCAGTAATTGGGGCCCTCGACCTCCACTGGGCACAGTCTGGGTACCTATTATAGCACCGCTGGGCCGCTCGCTCCCAACTCGCCGACTCGGCGCACCGTGCTACGCATACGGTGCAGCCTCCAGTTATTAAGTCCCCTCCAACAGGACCGGCCCCAGGCCCTTGACAGAGCTCTCCACTTGCTGCCGTACGCGCTGTAGTGCGTCAAGCGCTGACTGAACGCACTGAGCTTGCTCGCCCTCGCACACCCCGGCTTCTGCGCTTCCTTTCTGGTTCTCGCCCGGTCTCTCACCCACTGCTCTCTCTCACACGGCGCGCCCTCCCCGGTCGCGAAACCCGTTTTCCTCGCCATTTCGCTTTCGCTCCTTGTCAACTTGCAACCTTACTCTCATCCGCAATCTCTGGACCAACACGATTCAAAAATCGCCCTCATTCATCATCTCACCAACACATCGCCGCGCCACGCAGCTGCCGTCTCTCGCTGCGGGAGCCGTGTCGACCTTTTCTCCCGCTGATGGCCTGGAACTAGGCCTGCGACTCTTGGGGCAATTGGGACATGGGCGTGCCGCTGCATTTACTTTCTGCGCCCCTGCTGCTTGTTCCGCCGCATCCCCCCTCGACCACCCGCCGCTGTACTCGCACCAGCACTAGCCGTCCACCGCACCCTCGCTCGTATCCTCTCAACTTCAACTTTCCCATTCGCAACTGAACACACCTGGCCCTCTCCTGCAACGACAAACGAGCAGTCTTAACACTGGCCTCTGGCCTGACGAGTGGTGAGCCCCGCCCCATTTTGCAGACACCTACCACTGCACTCCGCCCGACTGCCGCTTGGTCCTGGCATTTGGTCCCTGGTACATGGTGTACACCCCCGTCCATGTTCCAGCGCCCTTCTTCCTCCCCTCCCCTCGACATCATCCGGTGCTCAGCGCCCTGCGCCCACGTTCTCTGCATCGCGCTCCTCGTCACCACCCTCGTTTGCTGACCCAGCCCAGCCCACAATGTCGCCTGATACCGCCGAGGACGAGCCTGGTCAGGCGTCCAACGACTGGCAATCCAACGATCCGCCATCGCCGTCTGGTGCGAGCATCAAGTCGGACAATGACGCCGAAGACGACGCCATCAACGGACCTGACGCGCCCTCTCAACCTATCCAAAAGCGACGACGAGTAACTCGCGCTTGTGATGAATGCCGCCGCAAGAAGATTAAGTGTGATGGAAAACAGCCCTGCACCCACTGCTCTGTCTACAGCTACGGTACGTCCGGTCCATTTTCTTCTCCCTGGTGCCGGTCACTACGCCAATTCTTCAAATACCTCCCCCGGCTGGATCTGGAAACTGACCATTTTGTCTCACAGAATGTACTTATGATAAGCCTTCAAATCGAAGGAGAAACCCCGCACCCCAGTACATCGAAGCTCTCGAGAGCCGTTTGCAGCGCGCTGAATCGCTTCTTCACAAGTTCATGCCCGATGTCGATTTGGCCGACCCCAACCTCGATCCCGCCATCCAACAAGAGTTTCGCAACCGCGAAAATGCTCGCGCACAGGCCTCCAAATCCCGACAGGCTCCGGCCACCAGCGCCTCACAACCGGATCTCAATGACGCCCATCTGACTTCAATGATTGACTCCATCGGACAGCTCGAGATTGACGACCGCGGAGGGTGGGATTTTCATGGTGTTTCCTCGGGTGCCGTCTTTTTGAGGCGGATGAAGGACCACTTCCGAGGCATGCTCGGCCCTGCTGGAAAATCATCTTTCTTGCCGCGACCTGATCGAACCCCTGGTGGCCTCGCAAGCCTCGATTCGCCCTCGCCAGCTGCAGCCGCTGCATCACCATTCTCAGCTGTACCCAGCGTTCCAGAACTACCCCCCAAGGAAGTCGCCCGCAAGCTGTGTTACTACTCACTTAGCTGCGCGACATGCCTCGTACGAATCGTCCACGTCCCTAGCTTTTACGAAAAGTTCGAGAAGATTTATGAGAAGCCACTCGACAACTTGACACAGGACGAGACTCACTTTCTTGGCCTACTTTTTGCAGTTATGGCTCTTGGCTGCATGTACAACAACCTCGATGATGAATCAGGGGCCGACGCGTTCAGAGATGCCACGGAGGAAGGGTGAGTAGATCGCTGATGAATTCTTTCAGTCTGTGATGCTAAATTGATTCCAGCATTAAATACTATAACAATGCACGATCACTTCTGCAGGATGTAACGGAATGCCGTGATCTCACCTCGCTGCAGGCTCTCCTATTTATTATTCTCTTTTTGCAAGCCACCTCAAATCTAAGTGGTTGCTACTCGTTCGTTGGCATTGCGCTTCGTTCTGCATTACGGATAGGTCTTCACCGGCACTTACAGCACGAGAAGCTCGACACGGTAGAGGAAGAAATCCGTAAGCGCGTTTTCTATGTGATTCGACAAATGGATATTTATGTTTCAACCTTGCTGGGTTTCCCCCTAATGCTTCACATCGACGACATCGATCAGCCTTTCCCTGTTGAGGTGGACGACGAATTTATTACGCCCGCCGGCATTCTTCAGCCTCCACCTGGCACATCGTCCTTTTTTGAGGCGTTCAACGCCCACTCTCAGCTCATGGAGATTTTGGCCAAGATCACCAAATATGTCTATCCCATGAAGGGTTTGGGCCAGAGTGTTATGAAGGACAACAAACCTACGTCTACCTATCTCATTAGCTACGGCCGAATTAAGGAAATCGAGAGTGATTTGCATTCTTGGTTTGAGAAGCTGCCTCAGAACTGGCGACCCAGTGCTGATGGCCCTATTGAGGTCGTTCGGTAAGTTGACTTGCGTCTATCTGCCCACGGATCAGGCATGCTAACATTTGGTTCCAGTGTTCGTCATTTGTTAAGATTTGCCTACGCCCACGTCCAACTGGTTCTGTACCGACCTTTTCTTCATTATGTGTCTCCTCGCCTCAGTCAAGGTACCAAGGTTGATGAGCTGTCGTATGCATGTGCAGCGGCTGCAATCAGCGTGTCTCGCAATATCGTTCACATCGGCCTTGAAATCCGTAAACAGCGTGTCCTGAGCGGTCCCTACTGGTTCATGCTTTACACCGAATTTTTTGCAGTTCTTTCATTGGTCTTTTATGCAACTGAAAATCCTGAGAAACCTGGATCGAGCGAAGTTTTGGCCGATGCTCGTGCAGGGCGACAGATGATTGCTGCTCTCGCAGATAAGAGCGCATCGGCTGAACGAGTCTCCAGTGTTCTCAATGTATGTAACTCAACCAAAAAACATTCCTCAGACACTAATCCAAAATCACAGGTTCTATTTGATCAGCTTCCAGACCAGCTCGACCCTGCTCAGATGCGAGCTATGCCTTCAAGAAAGAGATCAGCACCCATGGGCAGGCCTTCATCTGTATCATCTCAGCAGACGACAATTCCTCCAAGCATCTCCTCGAGGCAAACTTCGGACTTTGCCCGCAGCAGCCAGATAACCACCACCAGCTACGCAACGAGCTTCACACCCAGCACCATGGAGCAGATGCCAGTCAATTCATCTGTTGGATTCCAAGATGGCGGATTCTCATCAGCGTTTAACGACTTCATGTCACTGGATATGCAGGCTCGGGATACACCCGACTCGGCGAGCACAGCGACCAGCGGGCCACGCAACCCGTATGCGGGCCAGCCATTGGGCATCCACAACCCCGTGAACAAGCTTGACTCGCTCATGTTCCCATCTGAGGATCCGTTCGCGTACCCCAACCAGCCGATGATGGAGCTCGGATTCCCTGGCAAGACGGACCCACCAAGCAGCGTGTCGGAGAGCAACCAAGACATGCAGCTGTTCCTGACGGGCACTTTTGACGATGTGGAGAGCCAACTTTTCGGACAGCCCCCACCATACATGATGCACCAAGGCCAGCCGATGATGAACCTGTCCAACCAAATGTACGACCCCAATATGATGGGCCTGCAGTCATCGAGCCACTCAATAGTATCGTCGGCATCGACGCACTCGCAACCATCAAGACACAGCCAGTCTCAGGCGCAAGCGCACCGGGCACAGCAGGCGCATCACGCGCACATGATGGCAAGTAGGCGGGCGCATACGCAGCGGGCTCAGGAGAGGCAGATTCAGCAAATGTTTACGGAGCAAGGTATGCAAGCGGACTGGGGGAGTTTCTTTGGTTCTGGACGGGGTGGATTTCAAGGCATGTAACGGTCGCTTCATTGATACCCATTTTACGACTCGGGAGGCGTGCAGGTGCCGGAAGCTTTTGCAAGTGGTTTAAAGAGACAGCTGAAGGGGAGAGGTGCCACTGCTGCAAGGTCACAAAACGGGCGGCATTGCTTAGAGGGATACTGGCAAATAGACGGAGCAAGCTGTGTGATTTTATTTTCTTGGATAGTGTATATATGAGGGAAGCGGGACTGTTTCTTGGGAATGATGACGATTTGGGCAGTGGAGGAGGGGAGGGCGGAAGCCGTTGTGAATTGGAGAGAATTCACGAAGCTTTTTCTTTTTTTTTGGATACCTCTTGGGTTGGAACGAATGTGTCGATGAGCTATCGATACACACCTATATATATAATGAATGAGACAACCGTTGTCGGTGGTGCAAACAAAGATGATGCATTGATTCAGAACGATGGCGGTCAAACTCTTCCATATTGTTGGGTTTTCTAATATGTGCCAGCCATGTCCATCTCGACCTACCTCGGAATAAGTGGAAGAAGCCAAAACCAGATTGGCTTTGTATTGGACCGCCCAGAGCTAAGCCTATTTCTTTTTTTATTTTTATTTTATGATGCATACTTCTTTTTTCTTTTTCGCATGGCTTTTTGGTTTGAGGTTTACGCCATCCTTCTATCTACAGCCCCTGGCACCTCCTGCTTGCCTTTCACTTTCCTTTCGAAGAGAAGGCGGCGCTAAAGGGCTAGCTGACGGTGGCGGGCCATGGAGTGCGCGAGCGTGGCAACAAGATGGCCCAAAAGATTTAGCGCTGTCTTGGGCTGTGAGAATGGAGCAATCCGTAAGTTGTCATGCCCATCTTGGCCATCTTGGCTGCAAGAGGTGGGCGAGTTAGGAGTCTCAAACGTCATTCCCCCCCCATTGGAGCTACGGAGACGGCGCCCAAGCACGGTGCTGTGCCAAGGCGCGCGCCGATTCGGCACCGGGAGGGGAATGAAGGCGACAGAGGTGAAGGGGGTGACGGTGACGGCGAGAGGCACAGTGTATCTCCGCTGCTTTCTGGCACGGAGGTTACGTTGCGTGCCGTCAAGCTTGGGTTCGCGTTGGCTTCGAGGCGAAGGGGGGGGGGGGGGGGGGGTGGGCCTTGGTTAGAGTTGATCGGCTGTAAATCTTATTGGGGCAAAGCGGACGGAGAGATGTGCGACGTGTTGGTCTCGGTCGTTCTTTTTCCCACCTTTGTTTCTTTTTCCGTTTGGTGCTAATGTTTTACATTGGCGGAGGGGGAGAGGTATTTGTGTGTGTACTATATAGAGGGGGAAAAGAGTGTCGTGTGCGCGAGTGGGTGGCTGAGTGACTGCGTCTGAGTGCGTGCACGCCATATTACGTGCCATCTTGATTGAGCCTTTCAGGGGAGGGGGAAGGATGGAGGAGACAGAGGCTTGCCTTGCAAGGGCACTTTTGGAGTGGACAGGGCATGCGACCTGTTAGTGTTGTCGTATTGATTGCGGTCCCTGATTTGGCAAAGGAAGGATTAAAAAAAAACTGTGGAGAGAGCGAGGAGCAATTGCCGCCCCGTGTGAGTGGGCACGGGTTGAGTGCAGCTGGGAGCCATCTTTGAGGGGGGTCTCTGCAGCTCTATCACAGTTTTGACGGATCCGAGGTGCAGGTCGCAGCGTCATGTCCAGCCGCAGCCCTGTCGCATTGCAGAAAGGCGTGGGCTGTGGAATTGGGTGATTGTGAATTTGTTGCGGGGCGGTGATAACACGGCCGTGCTGGGACAGCTGGTGGTTTTGTGCGCTTTTTTGCGCATCTGTCCAATCGCTCCTGCATGTCATACAATGCTACAGTACTTTGCTGTAGCCGAGCTGTTCCATATGCACCTCGCACCGATGAATTGTCATGGGTCAATGTGACTTGCTCCTCTGAGGAATTGGGAAGACAAGCGGGTGAAGGAATCCGGGGTGTACAAGACAAGCCATGAAAGGACAACATTACAATTGATAAGTATTTGGGATTACATCCATCAGAATGTTTTGCTGTCACTGAAGCAATGTTGGAGGGCTCTTTTTTATTTATTCTTATTTACATATATATAATTGACTTATAGCATTGTTTGTCTCTTCATTTACTTGGTTATCATTGTTGGAGGTTTTGCTTGGGTCCAAGGCAGGTGAATTATACATGGTCTTGAAAACAAGAGTGAACATCAATCAAGAGATCAAACATTTACATCATAGCTATTTATACACTGTTTTAGGGGAATTTTGCACGAGTCAATCAATGCATCTCACCCACAGCAAATGGCCTGGTGTTTTACCTTGGATTGAGCGCCTCTCCTGGCTTCTAGATTACCAATGTTCCGCTATTTAAGCTCAGGTAAGCAGGATTGGCCCGCTCCGGCTTAGCCTGCGATAAGCAAAGGCTCGCGGTTGGGGGAAACTGGCCCAAATTGGCACGCGCTACCGAGGCCAGAGCCAGCCTCCACATTCAACCTCTCGCACCTCCGACTCATTCAGTTGCCCTGACCCGCCGGCACCTCTTCACCAGCATCGCCGTGTCCGAACTCACCAGAGACTATAAGAGCATATGGCTTCCGAAGTGCCCAAGCCAATTTGGCCCTCGGGTATTTGCGGCGAGGGGAGGAGAATGACGCCCCCAGCCTCCCGAATCCCGGCTCCTTCAGCCCCAGCTGCCGCTCCCGCCTCATCACCGGCACCCCGAGTAGCAGCAGCAGCAGCAGCAGCAGCAGCGTCACCAAAGGCCAAGACAAAGCCCAAGGCCCCGGCCCCGCGACGCTCCAGCGGCCTCGAGTTTGAGCTCGTCTTGGAGGATGAGTTTGATGCCCTGTAAGAGCTGCCCTGCCCGCCCGAATTTCAGACAATCGTCAGACAATGGGCCCCCAAAGGCTAACGTGGGTGACGTAGTTGCATCGAGGTTAAGAATGGTGACGGTAAAAGCACCACCTCCAGCGCCCGCAACAAGTATCCCGGTATGTAACTGAAAGACATGATGAGACAATCTCATTGATCATGTCAATTGAGCATTGTTCCTTGCTGACCGTTCCCCAAGCCAAACTCCATGCTCGCAAGGTAGCTGCTGAGCTTGGTGTCACTGATGGCCTCATCTACCTCCCTGGCGAGCCAACTAGACTGTATGAGGACTCTGACCAGTCACCCCCGTTTAAGCAGCGGAGATAGTATGTTGCCTTTTCGTCCCATCCATATGTCTCTGCTCTCTAACACTCGCCAGCTTCTACTACCTGAGTGGTGTCGACTTCCCTGATTGCTCTGTGACCTACGAAATCGCCAGTGATCGCCTCACCCTCTGGATCCCTTATGTTGAACCTCGCCAAATTCTCTGGGTTGGAGCCACTCCAAATGCCGTCGAGGCCATGCGCAAGTATGATGTAGATGATGTTCGCTACACGGCCCAGCTTCCTAAGTTCCTCCACGGCCAGCTTCGTCCAGCCACAACCTTCTACATCCTTCACCCAGACCAAGCTCCCAAGCTGGCTGATCGCCCTCGTGGTCAGACCCATATTAACTACTCCAAGTTGCGTCCCGCCATGGACCAAGCTCGTGTTATCAAGACTGATCATGAGGTTGCCCTCATTCGCCGAGCTGTCAACATCTCGGCTGCGGCCCACCGTGCCGTTGCCGAGCGCTTGTTGACTATGCGCGGTGAGCAGGACATCGAGGCTGTCTTCCTGGCCGAGTGCACATCCCGTGGCGCTCACGTCCAGGCGTATCCCGTCATTGCCGGTGCTGGTGTGAACGCCTCGACTCTTCACTATGAAGCCAACAACCAGCCCCTTTCTGGTAAGCAAGTGGTTGTCCTGGATGCGGGTTGCGAGTATTCGTGTTATGCCAGTGACATTACCCGTACCCTGCCCATTTCAGGGACATTCTCGAAAGAGGCTGCCGAAATTTATGCTGTCGTTCAGCGCATGCAAGAAGAGTGCATTTCTCGTGTTCGTCCCGGCTGTGTCTATTACTCCCTGCATCTACTCGCCGCCGATGTTGCCACCCGTGAGCTGATTAAGCTTGGCATTCTCCGCGGAAGTTTTGCTGAACTCCAAAAGGCTGGCACTATCGCTGCCTTCTTCCCCCACGGTCTAGGACATCATGTTGGCTTGGAGGTGCACGATGTTACTGGCGCTGATCGTCTTCTGATGCGCGAGACCTTCCATATTGAAGGTGGAAAGCGTGAGATGGTGACACCCGCTACACTACACAGCCTTCGACGCATTGCTTCTGCGCCCCCACCTTATCATGGGCGGCAAGCTCTCCAGCCTAACATGATTGTTACCATTGAACCTGGAATGTAAGTTTCTACAAACTCCGTTGCGTACATGTCCTTGTTTTATAGTCCTTGCTAATTTGATATCTCATAGTTACTTCTGTCGTCCTTATATTGAGGGCTATTACCTCAACAATGCTGAGCACGCAAAGTTTATTGACACCAAGGTGCTCGAGGCTTACTACGATGTCGGTGGCGTGCGTATCGAAGACGATATCCTCGTCACCGAGAAGGGCTACGAGATCCTTTCGGCTGCCGCGCCAAAGGGCGACGAGCTATTGGATATCGTTAACGGCAGCTTCGAGAAGATTTAATGTAAGATAATGGGACTATTCTCTGTTGAATTGTGTAATGACATAAATGGGGTCTGATTAGAATACGGTATTTTTTTTGAGGGGAGCGGATTCGGATTTCACATTTTTTCTACCATAGGACACTAGAATGATAACCACCACATTGAACTTTATATATGAAATAAGTAATTTATTCATACTGCTCCTTTTTTTGGGTTCAACTGAACATGGTCCCTCAAGGCTTGATTCATGAGGACTCTGGAAATGATATTTAAAGAAAGGGGGCTTCCATCTATTGTTTTCTGGGGAACAGGATATAAGCGATACAGAGGAGACTCAATCAGACCGACATCTTTGCGAATAACATCATCACGTACTTTAGTGAATAGAGTGACGGCTGGGTTGAAAAAAAGAATACAGAAGATTTAGCAAGATTGGATGCTGGAAAAATTGCATGTATCTGCGAACATTGCCTTACAACTCAGGATTCTTCTTTGGGTTGGATTCATAGTCACAATAAATACTGTGTCAATATTCAACTTCTTCATTGATAAAACATCATGATAGCATGGGAAGATAATCATAGTCATTGCTATCCAAAGAAAATTAACAACATGCATCCTTCTAGTCATGTGCATCATGCATGCAATATACAAGAAAGAGGACGGCTGGAGTGAATGGTAGGGGTCAACACGAGAAGGCCTCGAACCATCCCGCTAGTAAACACATCAGGAGGCCACAATACTCGTGTTGCCCATACCGAGGCCAGCACCTCTTCCTCTTCCTTCCAGATCTCAACTCTGGACCCAATTCGCTTTTCCTTCTCCCGGGAAACATGCCATAGGAGCAAATGCTCAACGTTCCCCTTTCCATCTCTTTCTTACAAATACTTCTTGGGCATACTGGCACGGCGACGCTTGTAGATGACAAAGGCGGCGACGAGAACACCCTGGGTGCCGATGAAAAACAGGATGAGAAACTTGTGGCCGGGGGTGCTGTCGATGAGCGTCTCGGTGATGGATGAGTGGTGGGTATCAAGGATGCCACGGACGGAGCGTTCGTTGGCCTGGAACTTGCGGGCTAGGTCCTTGCGAAGCTCCTGAACATCACGGTTGAGGTCGGTGATGCGGTGCTGAAGCTCGGCAATATCCTCAATCTTGCGCATATCGGCGCGTAGTTGTCCGATGAGCTGCGTGAGGTCCTCATGGCGTTTCTCATCCTGCTGCTGGTGGCGCGAGGACACTCGGTGTAAGGCCGAAAGCTGATGGTTGGTGTTTTGGAGGCGGTTGTGCAGATCCGCGAATTGGGCTTTGGATGTCTGGAAGGTGTCGGCATTCTCATCCGCTAATTCGCCAGAATCATATGTGTCTTTCCTGGCCTCGTTGTTATTGTTGTTGACCCTGCTGGATTGAGACGACTGTTGCTGTTTAGAGTTGTCGCTAGGCGGGGCGCTGTAACCGGAATCGCTGTTGTCACTCATAACAACCATTTTGAAAAGCTCAAAGGAGTCAGGGACATCAGGGGTGGCGGCAGTGACACCAAACTGATATCCTGAGGGGATGCTGATTTTGTCCGTCTCGAAGCAGAGCTGGCCGTCAATCTCGACACGGAACGTGCGAGCAGTCTGGCGCAACTTCACTTGGGAAGGCCGACCCAGATTTCGATAGGCGTAAGAGCAGTGGCCGAAAGCAAGCTCCTCAACACGCTGTTTGGTGCTGAAGTCAATGGTGCCATCGTTTAAGAAACCACGGACGATACCGCCAGAGCCGCCCTGCTTATCAATGACGAGGGCGAGACCGTCAAACTTGCCGACTGTGTAGATGCTGCTGGCGCCGACAGAACCAGGTCCACCCCGCGCAAGCCAGATGTTGAGGTTACCACCACCCCGCTCGGGTCCGTTGGCGCGGAAGTCGACATCAGCAATCCACTGGGTGCGCTGCAGTGTCTGGGTGGCCCAGATGGCGCCGCGCTGGTTGCCAGGGGCGAGGGGGGTGAGGATGATCTTGTTGGAGAGGACTTCGGGCTGGGAGGGAGTGCCCTGCAGAGCGAAGTTGGGGATTTGACCGCGGGATTCGGGGGAGCTTATTCTGGGTGGGTGAAAGGGATCGTGTTAGCTGGTTGAGCCCTCCGAGCGAAGCCAAACCTGAGGAATAGCGCGGTGGGATTGCCAACTGGGCGAGAAAAAGACTTACCTTCCTGCATGACCGAAACTGAGCTCACTAATCAGATACTGAGCCTGCGACAGGCTTGCTGCCAGCAGCGTGGAGAGGGTAACATCGAGACGCATGGTGGTTGAGCTCGGGGAGGTTGGAGGTCTGCGATGTCGTGTGGGAGGCTACCAAGGCCAAGTCCGAGCCAAGGGAAGGAAGAGAAGGCCGATCAACGGGCTGAAGCTATCAACGAGGCGGTCACACAAAGAAAAAGTACCCAAGCTTTTCTTTGGTCGGCAGATCGTCGAAGGATGGAGAATGGGGCGACGGTGGCAGAGGGCGCAAGAGGAGGAAGTGTATCTTGGCCCACGCAAGGCTGAGGACACCTTTGCACTACGTACCTCGCAACCTTCACGCGAGGAGGGCCTGGAACTAGACAAGTGCAAGCTGTCTATCTTGTTTGGATGGAAACTGTGGCAAGCCGAATGATATTTATAAATTGAGCTATGCTGGCATAGTTTACTTGCGAATATGTCCAATACGTTATTTTGTTTTCCTCATTGCCTGTCTTTCGTGTGATGTTGGGCTTTGTTGCCCTCCCTCCTGTGCCATCTTTTCTGTCGCCCCTGTGATCCACGGCGGGATGGACCCTGGGAGGTATGACGACGATGGCCCCAGGACACAATTGGACAACACCCCTGGCCCAATTTGTATTTATCATCGCCCAATTAACAGAGGCTGTCTATTTGAATTAACAATCTAATTGACTACAAAATCCAGCCTGATGGTTAGAATGGTTTCTCACAGATGCTTTTTTTTTTCCTCCTTTGGGTAGCTTTGCACATTGCTTTCAGGTACAAGCAACCTCAGCCTCGGAGCATTCCATGCGAGAGGAATGTGGCTTGTGCCCCGTGGCGTGAACAGCGACCCCCACCAGGATGGTGTCTATTGGCGGGATTGTGCGGTGCCCCAGGAAAGAAGCCATGTCCCTGGCTCAATCCAATGTCGACACCGTCCGTCATTCTGGAAGCTTGGACCATTCCTGCACTAGTCCGCTTTAGGCGACCGTGCTCCTGAGGGCATGATTATGATTTGGACACTGGGCTTGTTTCTGTTGTGCTGTGCCCATCGTGTCTCATGCGCTGCAGCCCACCTCCAGCTCCAGCTTGACCATCCCTCGCTGCAGCTTCTTCCCCAACTCTTCCCACTGGCGAGGCCATGAGGCTGAGGTCAAGGCACCGAAAATCATAATGGCAGAGTCCTACCCAACGCTGGCGCAATGCGCCCTCGTCGCCGCGGCCTTCAAGGTCCTCTTGTTCCCGGCCTAGTGAGTACAGCTTCCCTTGGGCGCATCTGTCATGACCAGATTGCCTCAGCGTGCGGCGCTTCGGCTTGGTCGGACGGCACCAATCTCTGGCGAGAGGTTACAGGCAAACATCGCAAAATTTCTGGTAGAGCTAACATGGCCCATCTAGCAAATCAACCGACTTCGAAGTCCATCGCAATTGGCTTGCGATTACCATGAGTCTTCCTCTCAAGGAGTGGTACTACGAAAAGACGTCGGAATGGACACTCGACTATCCGCCTTTCTTCGCCTACTTCGAATGGGTCATGGCCCACGTCGCTCGTCTCGTCGATCCCCTTATGGTCCGCGTTTATAACCTCGACTACGACAGCTGGCAGACGGTGTACTTCCAACGCACTACTGTCATCATCACCGAGCTTGTTCTCGTGTATGCCCTGCAGACCTTTGTTGAGACCAGCACCCTCTCTTCGAAGCGAGCCGCTCAGGTTGCCGCGTTATCAGTCATACTGTCGCCTGGTCTTCTGATCATTGACCACATTCACTTCCAGTACAATGGTTTCATGTACGGCATCTTGATGCTGTCGCTTGTTCTGGCTCGCTGCAAACACAGCCTGTTGTCTAGTGGCCTCATCTTCGCAGCCTTGCTGTGCTTCAAGCACATCTACCTGTATCTTGCTCCCGCATACTTTGTCTTCCTCCTTCGGGCGTATTGCCTGTCGAGCAAGTCAATCTTCAGGATTCGGTTCCTGAACTGCGTCAAGCTTGGTCTGGGAATTGCTGGCATTTTCGCTTCTGCGTTCGGCCCCTTCGCTGCAATGGGACAGATTCCCCAGCTTCTCAGCAGACTGTTTCCGTTTTCGCGAGGACTTTGCCATGCGTATTGGGCACCCAACATCTGGGCGCTTTATTCGTTTGCGGATCGCGTCCTGATCCACCGTACGTTCACCAAGACATGGTCGATTTCCCTTTTACTCTTCTGGTACTAATCTGGTATAGTTGCCCCAAGACTTGGCCTCACCGTCAACGAAAGTGCCTTGCATAGCGTTACTCGTGGGTTGGTTGGCGACACCGCGTTCGCTGTTCTGCCCGAAATCAGCCCTAGGATCTGCTTTGCCCTCACACTCATTTTCCAAATCCTGCCGCTTGTCAAGCTGTTTACACAGGCTACTTGGGAAAATTTTATCGGGGCCGTCACCCTCTGTGGCTATGCCTCGTTTCTCTTTGGGTGGCACGTTCATGAAAAGGCCATCCTGCTGGTCATCATTCCTTTCAGTCTGATTGCCCTTCGGGATCGGCGTCATTTGGGAGCATTCCGGCCGTTGGCCGTTGCGGGTCATGTTTCCTTGTTCCCGCTCCTTTTCACACCGGGCGAGTTCCCAATCAAGACTGTGTACACTGTATTCTGGTTGGTTGTTTTCTTGATGTCGTTTGACCGATTGGCTCCCGCGTCAAACAAGCCCAGGTTTTTCCTCCTGGACCGGTTCAGCACGCTTTACATCGTAGTAAGCGTGCCCCTGATCCTCTACTGCTCAGTGATCCACCAAGTCATCTTTGGCCAGCGGTATGAATTCATCCCTTTGATGTTTACTAGCTCATACTCGGCGATTGGGGTTGTCGGGAGCTGGCTGGGATACATGGTGGTGTACTTTACTGCGTAAAATGTGCTCGCCCGCACAAGCTAATTATTCTTGGGTTTGGTGATGGCTTGGCTGCCCCGCCAGCCCCAATGGACCCTTGGCTGTATAAGAGATACCCCTTAAAAATTAAAATTGAATAGATTTCTTTGTATGTCATTGTGAGGATTTGAGATGTATGACTGTCTCGAAATCAAAATCGATGTCGATGAATGTGATCTGGAATGTCTTGCCTAACTGAATCGTGAGCCGTGCTCTGATTCGTGAAAGCTGATTGAGCATGGCCATATGGCGGATGAGTCAGCGAGTCTAAATTGGGAATTTGTGGAGAAGTTCCACGTGAGACGCAAGGCTGATGTCCATTTTGGGGCTAACAACCTCGATCCTGGATGCCCGCCTGTCGGAGTGTGAAGAGTAGCAATTGAAGAAGCGCATTCACCCGTAGGCCGTAGCAAGAGCTGAAGCATGCACAACGTGTCATTTGTAAGTGTACAAGGCGCCTTGCAAGAAGAAATTGAGTGCACTTCTTGAGACCGGATGCACACGGAGAAGACGCGGCCGGATTCCGGATTTACATGGTTCGCAGAGGATGATATCGCGAGATTTCTAGTGGGAAACAAGTTTTGCAATGGATGTCACAGTATGGAAGTCATCTTCGAATCAGTGAAAGCCAATTTGCATTATATATAAAGCTTGTTGGGAGTCATGGGCGGTCAGGAGAGTAATGCCGTTAACGCGGTCCCGGACGAGGCGGGTTTGACTTATGGCCCACAGGATAACACGTTGAATTTTACATTTCTACATAGACGGAAATATCTTGGCGAAAAATTATGATAACAAGACGATTCAGACGGCGTTGGACGCGGCGGGTGATTGCGATCAAGATAAGCCCAAGAACGTGGACAAATAAATACAGTGGGCAGTGTTGGTGGCCGGGGAGGTGGTGCTGTCGGGGGGAGTGGAGGAGGTGAGTGCCATTCTGTGAGGCGTTTGGAGGAGGAAGCAAGGGAAGCGCCGAGCCGTGGGGGAGGGGTGTGGGCAGTAGGAGTGGTGCCGGCCGACCTGCCGGGATGTTTTTTTTTTCTCTTGCTCTCCAGGACCAGGTTGACGGTCTGGATTAGTGTATTGGCCGGGCCACGAAAGGGCAATATGGGCATTTACAGACGCTTGACGCACTGCCAGACTCGATCGAATCGCTGATCGGCCCTGCGGTCATTGTCTGTTTTTCTTTTCCTTTCTTTTTCCTGCTGCTCCACGGCCAGCGGATGTCTTCCGTGACACTGATGGGTGATCGATCCATGACTAGCGGTACCTGGCCCCGTCGGTACCTGGGCAGTACACGGGCTTCAGTGACCTGGTGGGCGCATGCAAGTGTACCCGTCACTGTCCAAAGTCCCCGTATTTTCTTTGTCCCCCGACCCGGGCTCGACCCTGCTACTGGCCCAGCAGCACAGCGAGCGTGCTAAGAACACCACTAGAGACAAGGCGGCCAACCCACGTCGACACGCCCACTCGCAACAGACAGAGTACCTCGACCGAGTACACACACACCCACCCTCTCTCTTGCTTTTCGGGGGTCCCTTCGCCGTTGCTCCCGGCGCGTCAGCCCGCTTCTTTCTTCCTTCTCCTTCTCCATCTCCTCTTCCACTTCACACTCCATGCTTTGCACCTCTTGCTCCCGCTTCACAATCACCCAACGCCGCGTCCCCGAAGCTGCGCGCCGCCGTCGACAACGCTCGCTACTTACACGCCCCGGCTCCAGAGCTGCCTTTTTTTCTTCGCGTTTTCCCTTCTGAGCCTCGTCGCCGCGTGTAAGTCGTCGAAACCCACCGGACCCCGGCCAACCCGCGACACCCACTACCGACTCCCACCTGCGCGCCCGCGTTTCCTTTTCGCCTTTTGCATTACCTTGGTTTTTGGGGCTACGCCAGCAACCACCCACCAGCTCACCCCCATTGCCCGCGCCACCTGCCACATCTCGATGCTGCGACCGAGTTGCTTTCTTTAGACATATTTTGTTAGTGGGGGAAAGGCTGCCGCTCAGCCTTGCAGACGTTTGACGCTTCTACCCACGCACGGGTTGCGCCAATCTCGCCAACAATGGTACCGCCACTCCCCTCTCCGCCATCGTCTCCAATCCTCCTGCAATTGCTGAGCCTGTAAATAGGTACTGTTTAAAAGAAAGCCTGTCCAATTTCTACCTCCGGTAGAGATTGAGAATGAGGACACCGAGGTATGCAGCCACCTGCGGCCACACCCGTCGAGGGGAAGCCTGCGCGCTTGCCTGCTAACTGGTCTTGTGTGATTGTAGGTCTGGCACATCCCCCAAACGGGGGAGATCTTTACATCATATGAAGACTATTTGAGTCGGTAAGAGTTGAATTTGTTTTCCCATGTCGAGCTCTGGCTTACACCTCGTCTAGAATGGACTTTTACAAGCAGGTACGATAGCATCGCTCCCAGTCTCAACAAGAAGTTTCCACTTACCAACCCAACGCAGCGTCGTTTCAACGATCAAATCACAGGGCATTCAGGTTTGACATTTTTTGAAGCCTTCAAGAGCGAGGTGAGTTTTGCCGGCTTCTATGCGCTGCCACACACTGACCGCAGCAACCAGCTTGCCGGAGGCAAAGAAGTTGAAGCATCCTTCCCCGAAGCCCTGAAGGGCCCCATCCTACGCAAAGTTCAGTTTCAGACCATCTCGCGACTTGATAACCTCGTCGATCAGATATTCGAAGAATTCAAACACGATTATTACCCAGGCGAGGAGGTTACGGTGACCATCGACGGCGGGGAACGAGTCCATGGCTTGGTTCGCGACAAGACCACTTTTGGCCCGAGAGCCCTTCCCGACGGCAGCCAAGCCTTGCCCACGACCCGATACCTGGTCAACCTCAACGATTCGGAGAAGGAGACTGTATTTACGGACGAGCACATCTGCCGAGACCGAGGTATCTTTACCAAGGCTATGTTGCGATCCTTTATCAAGAAGACCGTGACCCGCGATGCATGGAACGGCGCCCCCTGGCTGGTCAAGAACGAGTACGCCGACCAATTTCATATCGACACCCGAGTTCCTCCTCACCTACGGTACGATACCAAGGTTCAGGAGCGCAAACAACTCCAGGCACAGAAGCGCGCAAGTCTTCCTCACGAAACCAACGGCCACAGCTCCCCAAGCCTTCAGTCTGGCCCGGTTAGGCTACCGGAACTCAAGCCGGCACCCAAAGGCAAGGTGAAGCCTGGCCAAAACGGACCTGGATCCAAGGCCCTCAAATGGCCTCTCAACATGCCTCTCCACAGTGGCAACCCCTTTAGTTACCCGCCCGAGAATTTTGCCCAGGAGCCTCCGCGCGAACCTACCCCACCGCCACCACCGCCTCCACCTCCCAAATATCCCATTGAGGACTTACAGCTTGAAGCCCGAGGGGACCGTAAGCGCCCACCACTAAAGTACTTATGCCACAACCCGCCAGTCAAGGTCCAAAACGGGGAGGTGTCCGACTTGGACATTGACATGGCATCCGTTGGCCCCCTGTTAGAAACCTGGGACACCCTGAATGTTTACTGTGAAGTCTTCAAGTTGGACTCATTTACTTTTGATGACTTTGTTGAAGCCATGTCTGTCGCCTCCGAGAAGGTTCCTGTGCAACTGTTCGACGAGATCCATTGCTCTGTTCTCAAGATCCTGGTCGACTCAGAGGCCGATGGCGGCAAAGTGCGCATCACTTTGCCCGAGATTGAGGAGGAGGATAGCGACGAGGATGAGGAGGGCGAGGAAGACGAAAGCGCGGAACCAACGCCCGAACCTGAACCTAGGCCGGTGGGACGTGCTACGAGAAGCAGTCTTGCCAGACTCGAAGCGGAGCGACTTGCCGCCGAGCTTGCGGCTGCCGAGAAGGAGAGTGAAGAGGTCGAGGAGGAGCCGAAGCACCGGGCCGAGGAACTTCTCAAGGATTACGATTGGATTGAGCATCTCCGCAAGCGTGATTTCGTCAGTGGAGGTTGGGAACGAATCATGGTCGGGCTCCTTCACCAATTGTCCAAGAACGAGCGCCAACAGGAGATCTGTGAGGAACTTTTGTTCGAACTTGTCCCCGCCGAAACAGAGCCTACGCAGGAGACGGTGCGACAGGCATATGCCGAACTCGACGTCAACTTGCGCATCAAGGCTCTGCAGATAATTTGCATGTTGACTATTGAGACGAAGGCTGTCCGTGGTTACATGGAAGACTGCAGCGAAACGATGACAACATACCGCAAGGAAAAGATAGATTGGCAGCGACAGCGGAAGCAAGGGTAAGTCCTTATTAATGTTTGATTCCCGAGGATGCGGATGCTAACCAATTTTTATAGCGTTGAGGACCTTCGACAGTTGAATGAGCAGCGGAAGATTCTTTTGCCTGACAACATGCCTCCCTCTCCACCGCAGAATCCTGTCAAACCGGAAGATGATGTGAAGATGATTGATGCTGACGAGTCCATCATGTCCCGGGAAGAGGATGGAGAGGAGACTGAGGACGAGAATGCCCCTCGACGCAAGGGACGAGGGCGAGGTCGCAACGCCAAGCAGCGCAAGCGTGAAGAAGAGCAGGCCAAGAAGGAAAAAGAGAAGAAAGAGAAGGCTGAAAAGGCGGCCAAGACGCCCAAGCCGCCAGCCCAATCGAAGCAGTTTATCAAGCTTCTGAAGGATATCCAAAAGAAAGAGGATTTGATCAAGAAGTGTGAGGATGAGATTGCCATTCTAGACAACGACCTGCGTGAGGCAGACTGCCCACGAACCAGGGTGCTGGGCAAGGATCGATTCTGGAATCGGTACTACTGGTTTGAGCGCAACGGTATGCCCTACGGCGGACTTCCCGACAGCTCAACAGCATCTGCCGAATACGCAAACGGATGTATTTGGGTACAGGGCCCCGATGATATAGAGCGGGAGGGCTATGTCGACTTGCCATCTGATTTGCAGGAGGAATACAAGGCCAAGTTCAACATGACTGTCCCTGAACGAAAGACCCTGGAAGAGGGAGAGACGAGCGTTTTCAATGCCCGCCAATGGGGATACATTTGTGATGCTGAGCACGTTGATGCCCTTATCAAGTGGCTTGACCCGCGCGGTTTTAACGAGCTGAGACTTCGCAAGGAGCTGCTCAACTACAAGGACAGAATTGCTAAGCATATGGAGAACCGCAAGGCATATCTTGCGGCGACAGAGGAACCTGAAAAGAAGGAGGAAACGAAGCGTATGAGCACACGGATTCGGGACAAGACCCCTGAGCCTCCCAACTATCGCTGCTTGCAATGGGAGAATACGACAGCGCTTGAGGAGCTGGGTCATCTCCACAGCGATCCCCCGCCACCTCCAAGATCGCGAAAGCAAAGCAAGAAACGAGAAGCCGCGAATGATACGTCCGGACCGGCACCAAAGACGCGACGACGTCGGGCTTGAGGAGCATGTAGAAACTAATCGTTTAGTGGAGGATAAAGGTGCATTCTTGGGATGTAAATTTGGAGCTGTGAACATGACATGGGAAGATTTGATATCTGTGCATTGATCAGGATAGCCGGCGATTATAGAGGTGATTAACGGAGGCAGGTTTGGCGGAGTGTGTTTCTGAGGACTGGCCGGAGTAAAAAGAAAAAAGAGTATACGGCGTTTTGACCTGGCCAGGAATGGGCCTTGGCAGCATTGGGAAGCATCGTATAGACTACATACAGGATTGAATTGAAGAAGAATCAACCATTGAAGTGAGAGATGGAACTCTGATCTTGAATTGTGTGACTGTAACTGGTCTGAGTTAAGGAGTAGGGGATAACATGGGAATAAAGACCACATGAAACAGACAGACAAACCCAACCCAACACTGTGTTATTTCCATGCCTCTTCCTTCATTCCCCCTCATCAACCACACTGTTTTTAATGTGTAAAGAGGCAATACGAGTTTGGGGATGTCAAGTTTTGGGGCAAAACTAGATGCAATCTATGGGGGGCAAAGCGGCCCAGCAAGCTAGAGTTGAACGGACTTCGGGCACATGGACATGCTAGGAAGGATGGCCGACACCACGAACACTGTTTGGGTTTGGTGGAGATCGGCGTTAGGAGGCGGCTCAGTGTGCCGATGTTGTCGTCATCGGATAGATACTTGCACCGAGGCCTTTCAGCAACTTGCGGTTCTATATATTAGAAGCGGGACAGGTAGTTTTCGTATTTTTTTTCTTGGCAGGAATTGATTGCCACGGATCGAACCACTGCTACTCGCCATGGCCGCCAACGAAACGCCCAAGATCACGCTGCACTGGCAAGTCGCCGCCCCAAGATGGTCCGCACTAAAAGAGCCCTGGTGAATGTTAACGCTCAACCCCCGACAGGCTCAACCAGTCGCGCTCGCAGCGCATCGTGTGGCTGCTCGAGGAGCTCAAGCTCCCGTACGACGTCAAGATTTACCACCGCAACGAGCAGACGCGCCTCGCGCCGCCGGAGCTGGAGAAGGTCCACCCGCTGGGCAAGTCGCCCGTCGTCACCGTCGGAGAGCTGGGGCCCGATGGGGAGCCCCCTCTGGTCCTGGCCGAGAGCGGCTTCATCACGCAGTATCTCACGGAGCACAGCCCTGAGGGCGCAAGGCTGATGCCGAAGCGATGGAAGGACGGCATGGAGAACAAGCTTGGCGGCGAGACAGAGGAGTGGATGCGATACCAGTACTACCTACATTTTGCCGAAGGAAGCTTGATGTCGGTCTTTGTCCTGGCCCTGTTTATTGGTGATAAGTCTTAACAGAGTTGAGGGGAGCTGCTTTTCTTCTTCATTTCTCTTCCCCTTCTTCATTTTCCCCTCTTTCTTTATATCTTTCTTTCTTTCTTTTAAATGCCGATCATCATCTATGATACTGACAATTGCAGGTCTCCGATCTCCGCAAATACCCTTCTTCATCCGTCCCATTACGGGTATGGTAGCTGGCCGCATCTTCGCGTCCTACATCTTCCCCACCACGCGGCGGAACTTGGGTCTCCTGGAGACCCATCTCTCAACTTCCGGTGGCTATCTGTGTGGCGACCACCTGACGGCCGCGGACATCTTAACCAGCTACCCCCTGATTGCGGCACAGGACAGACTTGATGGATTTGGAGATTGGGAGGGCGGGTCCTGGAGAAGTGAGCTGCCGCACGTGGCAGAGTGGGTGAAGCGTATGGAAGGAGAAGAAGGGTATAAGAAGAGTGTGGCTAAGATCGAGGAGCTTGACGGAGAATACAAAGCCATATGAACTGACCAATGGGCTGCACAAGGACATGTGTAAGGACTTGGGATGGTCACATTAGGGAGGGTGACTTCTGAAAAATTCAGCTCATTGATGTTAGTAACTAATAAATTACAATTTACCCATATTTTTCAGAAGGAATTGCCGAGTGATGCGTACAACTTGCTTTTATTCTGCTTCCCAGTCGAAAGGGCTTAGTTTCACCGTATCCACACCGAAATGCTTGGCTTCGAACGTGCAATTATTGGCTACACACCGAAGGGAATGTGGGGCCGGGACTGCACCTCGAAAATCACTGATCCCGAAAGTCAAGTTCACAAACGTCTTCACGCACTCCTCAAAGTCCGTGGCCCGTTACAATGTCTGCATCTCGAGCAATTTGCTCAAGATGCTCGAGTCAACTGCTCCCAGCCGCTACCCTGCGGATGGGCGCAGCTGCCCGATTTGCGACGCTGACCGACAACGGCGGTGCCTCATCTCAACATTCAACAACCGCCACGACACACACTCATGAGGCCAAGTTCAAGGCCGCGCCCGCCGCACCGCCGCCAGGGTTCTCGAGGAAGCGCTCAAAAGCAAATGGCGACTCTGCCATGGCCCTCTTCAACGACGTTGTCAACCCTACTGCCATTAACTCGTCGTCTGCCGCCACCCCGGCCCTGAATGAGTTGGAGATTCTCAGAAGGCTCGACCAGATCTTGGCGAAGGCCAAGCCTGAAAATCGGGATTTTGTGGAATTTCGCGACAAGCTCTGGCCGTCTATTGTGAAGATGCCGGGCCAGATGCCGAAGCCACTGTATATTGCTACTATGAACGTACTGGGTCGTATACAAGCCGATCCCTTGCGGTTCTTGTCTCGCCCCGGCCAGAGCCTGGAGATTGCCAACATGTACAAGGCGCTTGGCAAGTTTAATCTTGAATCTAGAAGCAGTTTGATTCTCAGCCTGAGTTTCAGCCTATGCTTCAAGTTGATTGATTCGAAGCCCCAATCTCGCAAACGTCGGGTTATCATCAGAGAGATTCTCAGCCTGTGGAAGCACATTTCGCACCTGAAGCGATCGGGCGAGGTAGATCCGAACATCTTCGCGTTGCCTACCGCGAACGATGTTCTCAAGGACTTGAATAGACGCCCTGATTTGCCAGAGGACGAGCAGAGACCGCTCACCCCAGAAAGGGCACTCTGTGCCATATTTCTGATGTTTCCTCCTACTGAGGCCCGTGTCCTTTTGCCCGCCCTCTTAACGACAATTGCCATTCTTTCGGACAAGAGATACACTGGCCAATGGGTATTGAACCAAGCTGCGCCGCTGCTCGACCTTGTTCAACAGGTTGTGCAAAATATTGCCCCCCCAGCGCAAAGTGGCCTTCACCCAACCGCGACGGCAAATATGCATGGCGTATTTACTCCTGAATTCGTCAATGAAGTTTTCAACGAGGGGGTCCGGGAACCCACAGAAGCAAGTGACCAATTACAGTCGTATGTCATTAAGCAGCTATCTTACATGAACGTGTTGATCATGCACGAGAGTGGTCGCTGGCAGGAGGGCTTACGCGACCAAATCAAGATGGATCCAGAGCTAGCTAAAGTGGTCAACTTGGGTACCTTTCACAGGCAGCTACGGGCGGCGTACCGCTCCCGCAACACGGGCGCCATCCTTTCCATTTGGCACAGCATGAAGGCTACCATGAAAACCCACCCGAGTCTCAGCGTTGAAATTCGGGAAGATCCACACTTTATGGATTACTGGGTCTTTGTTTGGTGTGGCATTGTCAAACCGCAGAAACTTCACGAGACAATGGAGCTGATGCAGGAGCTCGGAATCGAACCAACTCTCAAGACGTACACGTCCATGATGCATGGATGGAGGTTATGCAAGGATACGGAAAAGATTGAGGCCTTGTGGGCACAGTTGAGACAGTCAGGCATGAAGCTTGACATGATCATCTGGACAGAGCGTATCTCGGCCCTCGTTAGCGCAGGAAGGGTGAAAGAGGGTGTCAGTGCCTTGCATGAAGTTGTTGCTCTCTGGCAAAAGGCTGTTAAGGATGGCCGCGAGGCATATGCGGTTGAGCCAACCATTGCGACGGTTAATGCCGCCTTCAAGGGGTTGCTTCGATATGGATTTTCACGAGAAGCCCACGAGTTGCTCTCTTGGGCTGGTCGCCAAGGCTTCGATCCTGATGCTCGCACCTACAACATCCTCTTGCGCGAGACGCTTCGGGAGGACAAATCGGACGAAGCCAAGAATTTGCTGCGCGCCATGAAGGATCAGGGCGTGGAACCAGATGCGGCTACGTTTACCATCCTTCTTGAAGGCGTTCTTGGTCGCATGGGAGAAGATGTCACAGTCAAGGAGCAGCTGCAGGCCATTGAAGAGGTGTTTGAGGAGATTGAGGCATCGGGCATGAAACCAGGGTTGGAAACCTATGCCAAGATGCTTTACGCAGTAGCAAGCCTATCTAAAGGCTCGGATGAGGCCATTGCCAAGGTTCAGGACCATATGGTCAAGAGCGGCTTCACCACCACACCCCATATGGTGACCATCCTCATCGAACGCGCTCTTGATCGAGATCCCCCAGACATTAGCGCAGTGCGGCTGCTGCTGCGCAAGCACAAGCTCAACAGCATCGAGCAGGGTGATCAGACCTTGTGGGAGCGTGCGATGAGCGCCTTTGCCGTTGGCGGGGAAAAGAAGGATGCCATGACTCTGTTTAACACACTCACCGACGCGGGCCGGCCAGTCACCTCGCTGCCTTGCTTGACGGACCTGCTCCGGATGCTACTGGAGCACGATGACATGGCATCAGCTCAGCATGTCGTGAGCATTGTTTTGAGTGAGAAGCTGAAGAGGAGCGACAAGTTCAACGAACGGTACTGGAGGCACCACTTTTGGCATCTTGCCAAGGAGAATGGTCTGCTGAAGAGAGATGATGTGCCGGTCGAGCTCCGATCTTGAGAGGTCTTGATAGCGTGTACAACAAGGAGTATGTGATTTCGGTGCTGGCCGTGTAGCATAACACAGCGATAGATCGGGAACGAGGCAGTTGGAGGGAAAGACGGTGATAATTGTACAAGAGGTGAAATTCCTCGCGGCATTGCCATGTATTTCACGCCATCTAAAAAGAAAAAGTCTATGTACATGTAAAAGAAATAGAGAGAAGACAAGAAGCAAAAATGACCATCACCACCCATGAGTCCAAAAAATATATGAGTTCTTTTCCCAACCTACGCCTAGCGCGCCCAATGTACCAATGACCCGTCGTCCAACCTTTGCAATGTCGTGAAGCTGACGCTGCTGCGCAAACCATTCGTCGTGGATATTACTACTAGCCGGCCAGCAAGCACTCAGGACTCATCCATCGCATCTCCCTGCTGCTCGGCAGTGCTCACGGGCGCCTTCCTGGGTGTCTTCCTGGGCGTCTTCTGCGGCGGCTTTCCTTGGTCGAGCATGGCGGCGATGCTCTCCAGCCCCTCGACCTCGTTGCGTGCCATCTTGCGGCCTCCGCCCTGCCACTCGCCGTCGCGCACCTCGCCCTGGTCGCCGAGCTCCAGGCCGCGCTCCTTCTCGAGGTACTTGCGCGACGCGGCCTCGACGTACTCGACGCGCTCACGGCGCCACGACCTCGCCGTCGAAGAGGCAGCACCCCCGGCGTCGTCGACGTCGGCGGGACCAAGGTCTGGAAGCAGGGTGCGCAGCGACGTGGACAGCGAACGCAGGGCCTGCAGCTGCGACAGGGTGAACTCGGCCGTAGTGGCGATGGGCATGTCGGAGCCGGCGTGCTCGATGCCCGACAGGTCGCGCAGGAAGCCGAAGGGGCTGCCAGCGGCGGGAGGGCTCTCCTCGGCCTTGACGGCGGACGGCGCAGCGGGAGCGCCCAAGGCGGCGCGGAGCTTGGCCAGGAGGGCGTCGTTACGGGCGCGCTCCGTCTCGAGAGCTGCGTGCAGGCGCTGGCTGGCGTGCAGACGGCGGCGCAGAGCCGTGACAGACTCTGGCGTAGGGCGGTCGGGGTGTTGCTGCTGCTGCTGCGCAGAAGAAGAAACGGCAGAGAAGTCGAGGCCGTCGTAGTGGGCGAGGCGCACGTGGGGGAGGTGATCGGGGCGAACCTTGAGGATATTGTTCATGGCGTACAGCTCAAACAAGTCAAAGTTCTTGTCGATGGAGGCGTTGAGCAGCGTCTCGAGCTGATGCGTGCCATTCTCAATCTCGAGCCGTGCCGCATCCTCGGGCGACGGCGCGTCCGGGTCCTTGGATGGTCGGAAGCCCAGGTTCTGCGGCGGGATCGACAGAAGCAGCCGCTCAACTGAGTCGAGGGCGCGGTCGGCGAGCACGTTGACCGTGTTGATGATGTCGTCGAGGAGTGACTGCGGGGAGAGAGAGAGGGTTAGTTTTGGAGGGGGAAAAGTTGCTTGCGCAAGCCGGGTCTCGCCGGGCATGGGAGACACGGGGGAGACATACAACTGGGGGGTAGCCAAAGTGCTCGGTGAGCAACTCGTAGTCGGAGGGTTCTGGCGCAGCCATCGTGGCGATAGCTATGGTGGTGGCACGGTGAAGGTGGGTGTAAGTTGCGAGTTGGTCATGGTAGAGGGTGCTTAATTGAGCTTGGACGCGTCGCGTCGCGGCCATGAGCCCCTCTTTGTGAGATGATGCATCCGCCAGCTCAACCAATTGGGAGCGGGCATCTTGAACAAAATGGTTGTCTATTTGGCAAATTAATACAATTGATGTATAATATTTTCATTGCTCATTCAATGTCACCGCAATTCTTGTTTCTTTCTATCCTCCTGTTCATCGAGCTATCATGACGAAAGTGGCTGATTGTATGGGTTTCGTCCACCTTCATATCAAGCAGCTGGTGTACAGCAATTGATTACATAGCCAAGTAAAGCGCTGACATGTCGTTGGGTAACATTTTGCCATGACAGAATTCGACGCCTGGATAAATTTCACCTCGTATATCCTTACCAACCAACCTAATTCTCAAAACATGATCGATCTATCTTGATCAACTGGAGGCACACCTATTAGAGTACAGGATGAGGTTTCTGAGTTTTCTATCTCGTCCAAGTTGGGTGGGAGGTTGGAACAGAGGAGAGAAGAAACAAGATGCAATTGTGTTGGCTCTGTTGGCTCATATTTCTTTCTTTTTTTCCTGGAAAGACAGTGAGCAGAGTGCCGCTCTTAAGTCCTTGTCAGTCAACAAGGATTGGCCTGTGCCGAGAATCAAGGATGCAAGCCTATCGAGCTTTATTCGCAGTAAAGCTGGCGGTTTCATATCCTTAAGAGCAGCATGTAGCTTGGGAATAAGCCGGAAGGGTCTAAACAATTCACGCCAAATAACTCTTTGTGGTTTGATTGATTTGAATTTCATTATGCTAATTAACCCGCCATGCTATGCGAGAAGCGCTGATTCGATCTTTTATACATAGATAGTAAACGACTGAAATATGTATGATGTATTAGTGCAAAGGCAATGCGATCCTCCGAAATAAAAATAAAAAAACAACTGTGAAATAGACGTGTGTTACATGGACTCTTTGTCTTCATCCAAATTTTGGTTTCTTTTGAGTCGCCCGACCTTTTCAGCTAGAGTACCAGCGAAACAAGACAAATGAGAGTGGGCTTGGTTTTTTCAGCCAATCTCGCTCTAGTACGCTGTCGTCGTGGGGCCAGATCCAACGACGTCGGTGATGGTGTACGTCTTGCCATCGCCAAGAACGACGGTTGCAGTAGTGAAAGCGCCCGTGCTGGCCGGGGCAGCCGTGGTCGGCCCGTACGACATGGTGATGGTGGACTCCTCGCTAGGGAGGACAGCCTCGGCGCTGGAGCTAGCATTGGCTTCAGAAGTGGTGGTGACGGAAATGAAGGTGGTGGCAGGCCCGTAGCTGCTGGTGATGGTGACCTCGGGGATGTTGCTGAGCACGGGGGTCGTGTCGGCTGGAGCACTCGAGCTATCTTCTGGGCTCGAGCTGGGGGCAGAGCTGGGCTGGGCAGTGGTGCCGGGTGCGTAGGCAGTTGTGACGGTCGACTCGGCGGGAGGCACGACGGCCTCGGCGCTCGAGCTGACGGCTTCAGGGATTGAGCTGGTGGCAGCGGGAGGAATCATGGTGTCCGGAGGCGAGTAGACGCTGGTGATGGTGACCTCCGGGACGTATGTGTCCACTGAGGTAGCACTGGCATCGGGGATGTAAGTGTCCACGGGAGTTTCGCTGACATCAGGGATGTAAGTGTCCACAGGAGTAGGACTGAGATCGGGAATGTAGATAGGAGTGGAGGTGGTCTCCTTGCCCTTGCAAGCTGGGCGAGCGCTACCAGGCGCAGACAAAGCTGCAACAGCAATAACAAGGTGCTTGAAGGTGTACATTGTGGTAAAGTGTTTAATGAGAGACGAGATGAAGGAATGTGAGCTGATGCCGAGTCCTCTTGGTGGCAGCAAACGGTGGCATCTTATACAACTTTTTGCAGGCTGAGCTGAAATTGCCCAGATTAGCAACGCAAAACTAAACTCGTGTGGTTTTACGATGGTATACCGTTATCTCAGACAGCCAAGCCTGAAGCCATTCCTACATTAGCGCAGCTTCCTGGTTTCAGGATCCGGAAGGGCCCGTGTGCGTTTCCTCAATTAACTTGCTAGCGCCTAAAAAAAAACAGGCCCAGAAATTTTTATCAACAGAGGCCTCGTTGCTCGCACAAAAATGAAGACGCACAGACTGGTGAAGCGGAAGCGCATGTGAAGCGCCCAAGCGCCATCAGACTAGACGGAAACATCAGCCGGCCATCGAACCGTGCTTGTTGTGGTCTCGACCCCCAAGACGCAGTGGGATCCAAGCGGAGGGTTTGCTCGACAACTTGGAATACGATGCAGACGAGGTTTGCTTGCTTGTTGTTGTTATTGGTGGTGGTGGTGGTAGTGTTGTTGTTGTTGTTTTAGCCGGCATATGTTGGATATTCTCGAAACAAGGCGTAATAATTGATTCTTCATGAGATGATTGACCAATTAATGCCAATAACGGCCCGGAAGTTCTATCGTCGTATCTTTCAAGCCACAGGGAGATGATCTGCGGCGGTCCGGGTGGATGGGGCCCCTGGGTCTAACCTGGTCGGGTGAGGCGGAGGATCCTGGTGGCCGCTACGACTTCAGGCTGAGTGCTTCCGAGAAGTCGCACTAATTCGTTGGAACCGTCCCGGCCTGCTTGCCCCGTGTGTCGAATGGCGGCCTTGCCGCGGAACCTGGTGACTAAGCTGCCGAGTGTTGGCGGATCAATATTTTTTGTTTCAATATACTATATCCATTCCAAGTGTCGAGTCATATAGATATGCCCTTGGGTCTTGGGTTGACGCACACGCTTTCATCCCGTCGCCATGCCGCCATATTGAATATTGAACATGGAGCAGCATGTGTTTAACATTTGATTTAGGTCAATCGCGATGAATTTCTAGAACTTTCCGAATGCAAGTGCGAAGAGGCTTTTTTTTTTTTTAGAACTCTTCTTGACATGGATGGGCGGAAAGTCGGAATGTTGGTTAACAATGAACCAGGCCAGCGAGGCGAATCGCCCTCCACAAGTCCGTAAAAAGCGCTACAAAGAGACAAATTCAATAGTTATATTAAGTTTACAACCATGTGTTAAAATCATAATCTCATTTCAACTACCGGGTAGCTTGAGTCAAAGCACGTTGCGCTGGATCTTGAGGCTTGGAGAATGGAGACATACTCTTGTTCAGCTCGACAAATCAAATCACAGTTATGACATGCTTTATATGAAATAGGAATCAGGTGCTGTATATCATTTCATTCACTCTCACAAGTGCTGATATCAGCTTCTTCAAGTTGTTCCGTAACGACGTCATTTTTGAAACACCGCACTCAGCTCGATGACAGATGAGATGGACCGAGGTGGTATTGCTAAAAAAAAAAGACGCAGGACCGATGGACTGCCTTGCATAGCCATGTGGGAACAAGCATGCGGCTCCAAGCCCCAAGCCCTATGGCTCAACAAGAATAGTGGATGGTCCCGTATCGACTGAGTTGTGCCAACCCACAATTACTCGCAACATGCCACTATTCCCATTTTGGTGAAATGGTGCGCTCGGGAACTTTTTCCAGGCGTCATCAGATTTTCCTGTCCAATGAAAGGCATGAGTAAGAGCCTCGATGGCTCAGCCAACAGACCTGCCAAGGCCAGTTGTGCAGCCGGGGATTTGCTTTTAAACATGTGTTGCGGACACTTGGCTGGAGGTGCTCTCCTCCAGGGATGACTTGACCCGGGCTGTACAGCGCGTTTGTATCATTGCCAGAGGAAAAGGAAAAACAAAAAACAATAAAAACACACACATTTATAGATTAAAGAAATCTCTTCGTTGTACAATGCCCGGTGTGCCGTCCGGTAAAGGCTGTACGGCCTGTAGAAAGCAAAAGAAAAAGGTATGTGCGGACGGCCGAACGGAGAACGAGCTTGGCCCTTGGTCGGCTAATGGGAAACCAGTGTGATCAACAAAAGCCGTCGTGCTCGAGGTGCTCGAGGCTTGGAATTTCCTGCATCGGTGCAGGCCAGCAGAGATTTAGATTCAAGCCCGTCAACTTCGACAGCTCGCCCGTGCCCAAGACGGAAGAGGAGGAGGAGTAGTAGTAGCCTGTGCCCTTGGTCAGGATCGAAATTTCGCCCCCCCCAAGCAACGAAGTGTCCATCATGGCGAGCAGATTCGTTGCCGCGTTGGATATGCCGGATCTTCGATACAGCCTGAGATGCTACGGCGAATTCCTCGACGAAATACCCAAACGCCTCGGCAGAAGCGATGCCCTGGATGCCTCCGTCAAGGTGCTAGTCAGTTCGTTTCCGTACCACTACACGGGACAGGTGCCGCCCGAGGCCCTCGTCGACTACATTAATGCCCTAAAGACCTTGAGGCTTTGGCTAACAGAGACGGACAAGAAAATGGTGGCGGAAGCCCTCTCCGCCGTCTACTTCATCATGATCTGCCAGGTAGGCCGCCCTTGCGTGGGCTCGTTCACTGCAGCTACCGACGTCTTCTAGGGTTGGATCGGGCGATCCGACGTTCATGTTCGAGGGCATGGGGAAATACTGGCGCACCTGACGAGTTGCATAATCATGCAGGAGTCCAGGGATGACTTTGAGTTGAGCATATTGAAAACCATGTCCGTGCCTGTGGTGAGAATAGCCCGTCCCCGACCCCTGAATAAACCAGGCGACTGACCGCATCCAAACAAGATCACCGAGGCCATGGTCAACACCACGATCAACTTGTCGGGGTGGATTGCCGGGCTTGCCAATTTCCCTTGGCCTTCCGAGCCGGCAGAAACAGACCAGCCGTTCCGTGTCCCGAGCCTTGAAGTCCGAAAGATGATTGGAATGACAAAGTTCTATCACCATCCCGAATACTGCTTCGAAGAGATAAATGTTTTCTACCAAGAAATGTGTGCCGATCAACCAAGAGTTTACCAACATTTGGTCGAACTGAGTAGGCGATTGGCTTCATCATCCAACGAGGGGGGACCGGTCGCCATGGACATAGCGAGGCTTCTCCATAGGTTCGAAGTTATATATGCACTCCTACTTTCTCAGATGTCAAATCTGAATAGTATGCTTAGGACGATGAACCCAAATAATGATGTTTTGGTGAAACAAGGGGAGATGGTGGTAAATGAAATAGTGTCGCTGGCGGAGAGCGCCTCTCGAAATCGCCCTCTCGGCGCTAGTTTCATGCCTCCCTTACTGATAGGCACAGTAAGTACATACCCAACCTATCTTTTTGTGGAACGCTGTTCGTTGGTTTGCGTATGCCTTGAGCGGGATGCTGTTTGATGGAGGGGAGAGCCTTCGCAAAACCGTCACTAATAGGAAAATAGTGGGCCACAAGCGGTGGACTAGCTAGGCAAGGCGAGCTGGAAAAAATGATTACAATGTACCAGCCCGATTTTCCATATATAAAATGGATGGAGGAGGCGGTCTGGCTCAACTGTATGCATAGGACCCTCCTGCTCCAATTGTCCGGGTTTGCCAGCCCTGAATTGGTATCAGGCGATGGGAATCAGCGCAATATATCCATAATACATTGCAAAGCCGCATTTGGACCAAGCGGTAGTTGTCTTTTCCGATAGTGGAACAGCGGCTTGAACTTAGGAATGGTTGAATTGGGTGGATCGGGTGGCGTTATGCACGGGGAGAAAGAGAAAACAAGAAGGAGAAAAGAGAGAAGAGAGAAGAGAACAGCCATATATGTATCAATTACCAGAGGATTTCTCAATTCATAATCTATAGTAAACAAGGCATAGAGAAATATTTACAGGATTACCATGCAACAAAAAAACGGACCGGAATTGGGAGCCTGGAACTATCCACGATGCTTAGATTTGCATGTCTGAGAAATATTTATTTCATTAGAATGAAAACATAAACCAGGAACAAGATAAATTTCTGGGCCATGTATTTATATACATTTAAAGAAATTCATTTGCATTACTTGGTAATGAGTTGTATTTATGGTATTGGTATAAGACGGCGTACATGGTGGTGACCCCAAACTTTTGGGATGCATCATGATGGTTCATGAGCCAATCTATCCGAAAAGCTTCCGCAAATCAACATCTCAAAGTATCAACAAATAAAAATGGGAGGATAAGCCGCAAGTATGCCGATAGCCAATCATTCATGCCAGGTTTTCGGCCCCCAAACGCTCGGAGCAGCTAACACATGTCGCAGGCCTCTTTTGGTGCCAGGGTTCAAGGGTTGTCGAGCACACACGGCACAACCAACACGGCTTGGACTTTCCATCGCTCTCCCCTCTCCAGCCTCCCCCTCTCCCCCCCAAAAAAAGACCACACACACAAAGAGAGAAGCCAACGAAAGAAGAAATGACAAACGAAAACACTCTGGCTCCGGGCTGGTCCGTCTCTGCGGTCAATACCTTCATCCGGCCCTTGGATACTCTGGAGATATTCTACAAGGGCATCGGTGACACGGGTGCTCCACTCAACCGCGACACTTGGGCAATTACTTTGCAGCTGAAGCTCAAGTTACCGGATTCGGTCAAGGAACCTGTTTCGCACCTTAGCCGTGCTTGGGTTGAGCTCCGGCAGCGGCATCCTCATCTGGGGGCTATTGGGCCCCGACCTGCTGCGCCAGGGAGCGCAAGACCGCAGCAGTTTATCGTGGGGCGGCTGGACCCAGAAGAATGGCTGAGAGCGAGCTTTGTAGTCCACGAAGGGGCTGAAGCCGCATACAAGGATGCGGACGAGGCTGTCCGGGTCAGCGAGCTCTCTGCGACGGCAACGGCTCACTGGTTCCCCGCCACTTCGGAACTCCTCCTCCGGTCCTCACATTGGCGGATTGACGGGCTGGGGCTCGTTATGCTGGCACATAGCTTCATGTCCCTATTGGCATCTGGCATGCGTTCAAACCAAGGAGAAGCATCGAAATCTTGGCCATCTGATATCGCGGATGGCCCCCTGACACCGAGCATCACCCATATCCTCGGCCTCGAAACTACCGAAGGATCCACCCCGGAACACGTCAAAAACGCCGCAGATGCGCTAATAATGGAGTACATGAAAGGCGTTCCCAGCGTGTCGCTGCCCGTATGCAAGGGTGCTGAGCAGGCCATGCCTGGGAAAACGAGTCGTGTTTCCGTCAAATTCGACGAGCCTGTGTCCAAGTCCATCAAAACTGCTTGCGATGATCGAGGCATTAGCGTTGGAGCCGCCGTGCAAACGAGCATCATCCGCGCCACAGCGTCGTATCCGCAGAGCTTCCCAGCAAAGGGATTTGCGGGAACCTTTCCTGTGAACCTGCGCAAGTTTCTGCCTCATCCCTACGACGGCGCCGAGTATGCCGCCAGCCTCTTCATGTGCGGTATTCCCCTGGCGCTCCCCGACGTCGTTGACAATCCGGGAACGTTTGATGAGATGGCTCAAAAAGTCGGCGCTGCCTTCGCCGCCGATCTATCAAAGCTAACCACTGACCAAAAGGGGGAGCCAGTCAGCTTTGCCAGCGTAGCAGGCGCGTTTCTTCGCCGCACAATGATGCACTATAGTAATCCTCCCCCGGGGCTGCCTCCGATTCGAACCCCCGAGTTTAGCAGCCTGGGATTGCTTGAGAAGCACTTGCAATGTGAATACGAGTTTGGAAATGGCGAGGATGAAGCAATCAAAGTTGAGGATGCTTGGGTCGGCATTGAAGTTTTGGGCCAGACACCTGTATTCCACGTCTTCACATTCCGTGACACTATCAGGATCCAGGCATGCTTCAACGAGAGCTACTATGATGAGCAGTTGATTTCAGAGGCTCTCGGAAAAGTCAAGACAGAGCTTCTTCAAGGACTACAAGTTACAGTTTGACATAATCAAAGCTAGAATTGATTTGCTTGCAACTGCGGCGGCCACGGTGCCGTGACGGTTGATGAGGATTGGTTCTTGTAGAACGAAGGCGCTAGAAAATAGAAGCCATCAATTCAATAATTCCTCTGGTAAAATCATCATAACTTGCTCCGATTTCTATCCTCCTTCATTCCGGGCTCGCTGGCGAAAGTGGGTGGGTTGTAATCAATCGGCTGCTGAAACCGATCAATCATTCTCTTGGTTGCCTTTCGCGGGTTGAGTGCATCGGCTGACCAGTTTTCTTTTAGTGACAATCCTTTCATTTCAATGATTCATCCACATACCATAGCCGAGAAACGGAACAGCGCCTCGGTATCCCATCATGTCCACAATCTTTTCGGGGATCTCGCCCGAAAGCGCTCGTCTCGGATCGATTGCCAACATCAAATTTTCTGCAGGCCGGACATACGGTTGGCAGTATTGAACCGTTGCGGCATACCTCGGTTTAGAGGTCTGGTTGGCGCCTCCAGCGTGCCAGGTGGTGCCCAAGAAGTAAACGACGCTGCCGCGAGGACACACAACTGGGATGGCTTCGTCTTCTTGTCCAGACCTATCGCTGCTCCATTTGTGGCTTCCGGGAATGACTCTTGTTGCTCCATTCTCCTCGGTGTAGTCGTCGAGCGCAATCATGATCGCGGCCGTGAGATGTGGCCGTGGCCTGGGCAGTTTTGTGATTGCGTCGTCATGATGTATAACCTGCTTTTTCTCACCAGCGTTGATGACGATTGATTCCATAATGAAAATCAAATAGTCATCATCTAGAAAGTATTCATTGAGGGCAAGAACCTCCGGCAAGAGACAAAACTTGTCAAAGATTCGAGTTTTTCCAAGCAGTGCCAGAATTCTGTTCGTCTTGTATCCACTGAAAAAGTTACTCCCTCCTTTGGGAGCCTCTCCGTGAAGCCGATTGATTTCTTCAATAGCCTCTACCGCCTCTTCCTCTGTAAACGCACCAGGAATCACGACGTAGCCGTCTCTGAGGACTTGCTCGACGTATCCTCGAAGGATCGGGTCAGATGGTAAGGTTTGAGCGGATCGGTTGTAGAATTCCCTGAGAAGGTTCGCGTCTGCAATTTCTTGCGCATCATTGTCATCTAAACTCGACTTCATTTCCCACAAGTTGTAACTGGATAAATGGTGGAGCTGGAGGTATCGTCGGGCATATGAGTGGGATGACTTCTGAAGCTCAGGAGGCAGACAATCTCACAAACAACTATAAGAGGAGAAGCGCGAAGACCCTTCTTATGTTCCTTTGGTCAGCGTACGAGCTGTGTGTGGGTGTGTGATAAGAGGCTCACCAACCGGACCGATCTCTTGGGTCGCTGCTGACACTAGCCTAAAACTAGTACATGTCTGACTATTTGTAGCTCAGTTGAGATGAGGAACGGCTCGCAAGCGTTATAGGGTCGTGGTTCTTCAGTTCGATTTAATATTGCATAAATATCCGCTTCCGCGCTGATCACAAGTTTAACTAGGGACAAAAACGCAGTTCCCTTGACCGTCAAACATGCACGATTTCTCAGGTGCGTTTGGTATTTGGTCGGAGGATACAAGCTTAATCCCAAGAGATTAGCGAGGTGACGTGGTAAGACTCTTTTGTGGAGATGTTTCCTGCGAGACGGGATCTCGTCACTGTACATATGAGTTATCAATATCTTGGGGCTGAGACATGCATCATATCAACTGGGCTAGTACAGTCGACTAAGCGTCTTCTTTCCTGTATGAGGCTAGAATTCGTTCCGCTTTCGCCTGGTCCATGATATCATTGCGGAAGTAAGTGTAACTGATACAATACAAGCCGCGGGCTTATATCGGCCAAATCTCCTATTTCTGGAGAATAGCGGAGGATGAGATGCAGGTGATGAACAAGGCATATCCCAAATAGGTGCACGGAGTTCTCGGAATCTGGTGTGTGATGAACACGACTGAGATTGAATGATTCATATGCATTCCTTGAAGTTCGATTGACTGATATCAGCTACACTTTATTACACAATCATCCAGCTATCAAGACCACTTGGCAAGTGGATTCCACGGGAGTCGTATCGTGCCGCCCTCTCTGCAACATGCAATACCAACTCCTCCAGTCTCTGTTCGGTAGTAGCAGATCAATATTCTGGGATTCCAGCTATAGAACCCTCCATCTCCAAGCACATTATTGAATGCTTCCATTTCACCGCTCTTGTCTAACTGCTCGATTCTCGGTGCCCTGGGGAAATTGTCAGATCCAAGATTTGGTCAAGTCCTTGTGGATGTTGTCATCAACGTAGATAGGCATCACACTCACGTTAGAGGATTGTGGAGTCCCCACACGCCTGCAATAATTCGGGATGGGGGTGGTTGGCAGAACTCCATGCGCTGTTTGGAGATCGCCTCATGCCTGATTTCGATGTTGCTCGTCTCTGTTCTGTGAATGAGTTTTCGTTAGTTGATATTTCTTCAAACTTGTTGATGATCATGGGCAGGCATACTCGGCTGCGAGAAGTTCCATTGGTCGATCACCATACGAGTATAGGACGTTGAACATCTTACGGCCAACCTCGGGCCACGGGTCTCCCAGTTTCTTGCACAGATCTCCTCCTGACAAGATCAATGTCTGCTGTGGCGTGATGAGACCTCTGACTATATTAGTCACATCTTTGTCCGCAAACATGGCGCCGTAAATGTACAGCGGCGGTCCGCTTTGGGGTGTGAACGAAGCCACGCCAGGAGCAACGTGAGGCGGTACTCCCTCGGGATGATGAGCCTGAGGAGCTTGGTGAGCCTGAACAGGTACAGGTGCAGCAGGAGGTACACCAACGGCGCCGCCAGGAGGGAAATAGCCGGGGTTCTGGTGCATAGGCGGAGCTTGTCCGTGATACAACGGCGACGTCGCGGGGGAAGGCCCCGCGGGCGGAACTCCTTGCGGCCCGGGCACATAGACCGGATACACGTGAACTTGGGTTTGGGGTGGAGGAGGCTGCTGCGGCTGCTGCTGCTGCTGCGGCTGTGGCTTGTTCCCGAAGAGACCAAAGATCTTGGCGCCGATTGCACCCGCCCCGGCTATCGCTGCAGTCTGGGTCAAGTTGCCAAGCCCATGTCCATGACTGCTGTGGCTTGTGTGGTGCTCGAACTTCTGTTTTAGAGACGAGGCTGCGAGAAAGCCGCCACCTAAGGCCAGTGCTGCCTTTCCCAAGCCTCGGTCCCCGTCTTGTATGTGTGTGTCATCTCCTCCTGGTGCAGGAGCGTACTGAGGGTGGTCGAGTGGAGGAGTCGGGTGGCCTTGGGGGAGGTGCTGCTGCTGCTGCTGCTGGTCCGGTGGAGGAGTCGGGTATTCCCACTGGGTTAGTCCGGTGGGAGTATAGACGTAGAACCTGAATGATGCACATTAGGGATCGGTCTGGTTATTTGAATCTAACTTCCACTTGCCAGGCATTGTGATCGGGGCTCCAGTTAGCTAGCCAGCCCGGGGGTACAGGGGGTCCGGGTGCTCCAGCAGGAGTCTCCGGATGGTGAGAATTTAGTGTTGCCATGTAGCTGTCCTGAGTGTAGCCGAGTCTGTAGTTCGAGATGAGATTATGGCACGCCGTGATCGAACAAACAAGGTGCTCCGGGATCTAGAGATTAGATGCTGAACCACAGTTATCACCAGAAACGAGATGAAGACTCAAGCCAGATGAGGGGATGCACTAGCCCAGCCAGCTGGGTATTATATGTATTGGGGTGCCCCGATGCCTGTCACTAGTCTTTGTGCGGCTGGACAAGTGGTGAAGGCTGAAGGGCCACGCGAACCAACACTCTAATTTCCGCGTACATGGCCACTCCTTTTCCTAGGCTGCAGCAAACCAAGAGTCACAGGCAAGACGGCAAAGTCATCCCTGTGAGAGCTGGACCGTTGGAACAACGCTTGTGAGTGCCGACTAGCGCCATGAGTACCGAAGAGTCTCTGCTAGGCCGTAACCAGCCCTAGCGTTTGCGCCAATGTGTTCGCATCTTGCCGCTACTGGTCAACACCTGTTTCCACCAAAAACGCCTCAATGAGTCCAGAGCAATGCGGCTGGAGTGCCTGACCAAACACTGCCCTTGAGATTGCCGATTTTGCCGGTCCCGACCCTCTCATTCGCTTGCGCGGTCGCAGACTTTGCGATAGCTGAATTTATTTTGTGTCAAAGCAAGTGTGTGCTCTTCTATGGAGTTTTCTATTAAGAAGTCTTGAGATGAACAAGATAAGAAACCTCTAGAACGAGTGTTTTTTTGAGCTAGACCCAGGTTAACCACTGTTATGCGAATTCACGAGCAGCAGAAACCATTTTTTGCGGTTTAGGGTATCTTTCAATTTTAAGGGGTTCTTTGCAAAAAGCAAAAAAGCCGTTTTCCGTTTTATGCATGAAATTGGCGAATTAACATCGACTAGGTTTAACGATGGCACTTCCACAGCGCTGTTGGCGACATTTCCCTGGTTGCCTGCATCGTATTTGCCTGCAGACTGTCCTTGACCCAGTATGCGAATGATTCGGTTTTAGAGGGGGGATTTGTTGATCACGGTGTCTCCTAAGTCACAAGTTCTTCTGGTTTATCCTGTATCTTCATCTGGTGAACATTGGGCCTATTTGATTTCGTGCATACCTAAGATCAAAGATACATGCTCGTGTGATAATAGGGATAGAATAAAGTCAATAAATAGGGGTCTAAGATTAGCGCGGAAAGGTAGCCAGCCTGCACGTCAACATGCTATTGGTGTGTAGCCAACGGCCAGCCTCCAACCGCATGCGGGTGATGATTTATTTTCCCGTCCGCAGGCGCTTGCAGGCTCTAAAACCGCAATTTAGGTGACTGCAACACCAAAAAAAGGCATTTATGTCGTGTGTGTTACACGTGGAGATACCGTCTTTTCGAGCCTCTAAACCAATAAAACGTATGCACTCCGTAGCGTAAATCTTGGGTAGCTCATCGTATAGAGGCAAAGTAGCTCACTCAATTTTTCAAGTGTACCCCCCTTTTCTCAGATTTTTTTACATTTACCCCAAAGGTCTAAATCAGGACCTCTTCATGCTGAATATTGCATTTGCTATGTAAGGGTTAAGCATACCGAATTCGATGGTTCGAAGATGGTTTTACGAGACGGACAATTCAAGATTGCTGCATGGAATTCTATGGGTCATGTAATTATTCGAGAAGGGCAATTCACAACACTGACCATGTAATTTTCACGCGAAGAGAGTAAACGATCGTGTTGTGTTGAATCAGCCGCTGATAGAATGTGAGCATCTGTGGGAGATGGATATTTCCGCCATGGCACAAACCTGAGGGAGTTTTGGGCAAAAAGCCAACCCCCCAAGCACGCGGAAAGTGAGAATAAAAAGATGATGGCACAAAAAAAAAGCTGAGACGACGCTCAGGAAAGTAAACAGAAGGTGCTAACCGGAGGCCGCCGAACTGTCGTAACTACGGGGAGTTGGAGAACATCGTAAACTGATACCTGCGCAAGGTAAGGACCAAGCATATTGTTGCTTAGAAATAGAATGATCAGGGGAGAAAGCAAATGTGATGCTCAATATTACATCACGGATGCCAAGCTGGTGCATTGGCTTCAACCGAGATGAGGAGTGACATCGAATCGTCCTGAGATGAGCCACCACAATACGACACAATGAAACGATGTTGAAGTAGGCTTTTTGTACGCGTAAGACTTATTTCCTTCTTTATCTCCATCTCTGGAACATTTGTGCTTTTTCCTCATTTATTCGAATGGACATTCGGCGAAAATGAGCCCAATACAGTAAGTGAAGGGAATGTTCGGTGGAATTGTGGGGCGCCGAGATATCGTGTCGAAGTTGGTCGCTGACATTTTTTTTAAGGTGGTTTCATGCAACCAGCTGACAGCGCTGACGTAGATCTGCGGGGTCGCCCGAGAGTCTCGACTCATTCAAAGGGAGACGCAATCAGATAACACTAAAAGGCTTGAGCGACGTCTGCCAAGAGCGCTTCCCGACACGAGTATGCCGGAGTTAGGAGCAGAGGCCTCCTCGTGAGTTGCGACAACGTCTGGTTGCTTTTGCTCGGTTTCTTTTCTCCTCGTGACCGTTTTTTCTCACAGACAGAGTTTTGGGGTTGACTGAGCACTAAAAATCCACTCTCCCGAGATATCCGGCGGAACGAGTGTGGAGTGACGGAGTGACCTCCGACAAGGGTGTTTCTGTTCCGCAAAATTAAGCCTGTTTGAGACCGTATGGAGAAGCTTAAAACTCTTGATTTTACGGCACGCGGCGGTCAATTGGCGCAGAAGGCCAAGACCGAGTGCCGGCTGTTTCCCACCAAAAGAGGCATCTGGAAGGCCAAGCAAGATATGGAGTTTCTTAAGCGCTATGCAGCCGCACCAAGTTGCAGTCTCACTCACCCGCGGCTCCCGCGTCTCGTCGGGCCCCAGTATAAGCGGCAGCTGACCGACGTGAATGTCTGGATATGACATGACGTGGTACGAGCAGGAATATTACCCTCAGGCGTTGTAAACGACCGCGATCGGGTCTCGAATCCGATCGAGGATCGCTGTCGGATTTAGAGCTGGGATGCTTTCACCTCCGCCGAAGAACGTCGCTTGTACCCACTCCCAGCCATCATGGCTTGGGCCTTGGCGACTCCCACCCGGGACCCGATTTGATGATATAAGCTGCAAAAAAATGCAGGCCAAAAGCAGCGGCTCGGCGGGGTGGCTTAGCCACAGCCTACGTATTCCTTCACGACATAGCCCAATCTGGCGGTGGAATTTTGCTCAGGGTCCAGATGCCGCGCGTTCACCAGCACAAGCGCTGCCCTCATTGGTCGCCCCGGAGGAGGAGGCTTGGGTTGCCAGCGAGTGCAGCGCTAGATTTATAATGGATGAGCGGAGGAGAGCCTGGGATATAATATGAAGCTGCTTGTCGATATTGTTTCATGGTATTCGCTGAGAAGTTTCCCGAGTGTTTCTGTGGGGCACCTTGAAGACGCTCCAACCATCCACCAACCCACCTAGCACGAGAGCAATGGCACTACCAACGTTTTTTACAACCATAATCTTGGTCGCATTAATTTTCGCCAGCAATGCTCAGGGTATGTTTTGACCCTGGCACCATTGACTTTTCTCAACTTTGACCAAGATTAACCCGTGTTTCCTCTCAGCTTTGTCCATTGCCCGAAACTCGCCCAGCCATGTTACCCAAGTCGAGCATCTCAAAGTCGTAACAGAATCGGACACATTATCTGCCTTTTCTGACCTGGATTTATTGTTTAACCTGCGCGGAGAGAGACGGGAAATCAAGCTACGGCTTACTCCCAACCACGATATTGTCTCAAGTTCGGCCACGGTGCATCACCTCGAAGCGGATGGAAGTATATCCAGCATTAGACCGGTGCAAAGATCGCGATATTACATTTACAAGGGATACGCCTCTGTTAGAGATACGGCTTATGGCCAGTGGGAGAATGCCGGCACCGCCAGAATAACAGTTCGCCCCTCTGAGGATGACACCCTCTTTGAGGGTACGTACACCATTTATGGAGGGCGTTACCATGTTCAAATGGACTCGACCTTTCGAAAAGTTCAATCATCGAGCGGATACCTAGCCCGACGCTCTGCAAAGCCTTACATGGTGGCATGGAGGGATGGGGATGAAGAAGAGAACGTCAGCAAGAACAAGGGGCGCGTGAGTGGTTCAAGCGAGGAGCTTCAGTGCGGCGTATCTCATTCGCATGATCTCCGATCCCTCAAGCTCGGAGAACGACAGTGGTGGGGAGGTGACGATACAAACAGCCAGGATCCTGGATATAATCTCACCGACACCATCGGATCTACCAACGGATGTCCATCGGCAACAGATCGGTGGATTGCGCTTTTAGGTATTGCCACAGACTGCACGTATACTGCAGACTTTAGTTCTACTGCAGACGTGGAGGCAAACATCTTCACCCAGCTCAACTCAGCCTCTCAGCTTTACGAAGACAGCTTCAACATCACTCTGTCGATTCGAAACCTGACGATAAGCAGCGCTACCTGTCCTTCAGACACCTCCGCAACGCCTTGGAACATTGCATGCTCAGACAGCGTCGACACCTCGGACCGCCTTGGCCTATTCTCGTCATGGCGGGGGCAGTACCAGGACGGAAATGCCCTCTGGATGCTCATGACCGGCTGCCGCTCCAGCTCGACAGTTGGTATCTCTTGGATGAGCGAGGTGTGCACTCAGGGATCAAGAAGCTTCTCGCAAGACGGAGTCACGCGAACATCGGCGTCTACCAACGTCGTCGTGAGAAACTCCCAGGAATGGCAAGTCATGGCCCACGAGATCGGACACAGCTTCGGCGCGTCCCACGACTGCACCTCGACCACGTGCTCCGACGGAACGTCCACGAGCAACGGGTGCTGCCCCCTGAGCTCCAGCACGTGCGACGCAAACGCGCAGTACATCATGAACCCGTCCGCCAACTCGGGCATCACGCGCTTCTCCCCCTGCTCGATCGGCGCCATCTGCGCAGCCATTGAGCGACGCACAATCACGACCGACTGCCTCCAGAACAATGAGAATGTCGCCGTCGTGTCGGGCCCTGCCTGCGCCACCAGGACCGGGTCTGAAGGCTGCAACGTGACGGGCTCCGGAGCCTCGGGCGACGATATCTCAAACACGACCAATCTGGGAAGCACCGGCAGCGGCTCCAGCAACTGGTTCGACGACAACAGGGCGCTAGTCATCGGCCTCTCGGCAGGTCTTGGATCCCTTTGCCTCTTGGTGGTGGTCGGGTGCATCTGCTGCCGGATCAGGCGGAAACGCAACGCCCAGCTCGCGGCCAAGGTGCCGTTGCCCCCTCCTCCCCCGTACACATATAGATAAACCGCATATATAACGAGTGTCATGAATAGCGTTGCGTTGGGAAGTTTCCCCCCCTTTTTTTTTCTCTAGTTTTTGAATAAATAAAGTCATTCTATAAATCATCCACCTCTTCAATCTGTTCACCATTGATCCATCCGCTGACCGTTAATGCTACGTGCTGACACGAGAAGCTTATTGTAAAACCATGTGTGGGCTGTCGGCGTGTGAAGTACGTCATGCCGGTGTTCCGGTGAAAATTACCCAAAGACAATTGATCTCGTGGCCCGTCCATCATCATTCTTGAAACATGTCTCCGTGTCGAGACGCTCAAGTCGAAAGATTGACTGTTAATTATATCTACTATTGTGATATACTCACAAAGTTCCGTCAAGTATCAGAGATGGTTCAATTCTGTCTTTACCCATCTTGAACTTTGACCACAATCTTGTTCGCGGCCTTGCCATTCTCCAGATCTTGAATGCCCTGGATTACCTTCTCCCAGCCCGTCTCATAAACCACATGCGGAACAGGCTTCAGCGTTCCGGCTTCGACATGAGCCTCTAACTTTGGTATCATTTTGATAATGTCAGCCGTGACTTTGGTTCCGAGCGCTTCGTTCAGGCGCAAAAGGTGGCCAAGTTCTGCCCGGTACTCCTTGATGGATGGGGGTGTTTTGAACTCTGACCTTCTCCTGTCGTTAGTGGGGTGATTTGTAGTTGAGCTTTGGCATTACAAGTCTCACCAATCATCGACGGAGCTAAGGAATTTCTTGCCCGCGTTTGAGCAAGTTTCGAGGGCCTTGACCATGATATCGTAACCGTAAGTGGTAGAATCAAAGATGCGAGTGAAATTCCCTTTAGTTATTTCTCGAATGCTCGACAATTGCTCATCGATAGGCGCTCGGTTGTTGAACGTTTCTGTTGCTCCATTCTGGCGCGCTAGCTAAGACTTCTGAGCCGCTATCCTAGAGAATGGACGGTGTATTTCGAACATGCATACGTACAGATTCCTTCGATGGCGAGCAAGAAGCAAGGACCTTGTATCCACAAAGACGAGCAATCTGGAAAAAGGAAATCAGCCGTCCTGCTACTGAAAGCATCTGGAAGCCACTTACCTGGACACCGAACTGACCAACATTGCCGGTGCCACCCAAAACAACGATCCATTCATCTTTCTTTGGCGCCTCAACACCTGGCTCGGGAAGTTCCACCTCCATCCCAGAAATGAAACACAATCCTGAAGTCTAGGACAGAAGCCATACAAAGTTAGCTCCTTAAACTTAGCATAGACCGCAAGCAGAAAATGTGACCAAAAGGATATTTGATATTCATTACCAGCAAGCCCACTCCAATGGTACAGCTATCCTCAACGGAAATATTGGATGGTTTCTTGAAAAAGATGTCTTCTTGGACAAGAAATGTTTCTTGAAAAGGCGTGAGCTTGTTTTGACCGAGAGGCGCACAACCGTAGACGTAGTCGCCAGGCTTCAATTTTGTGCATTTCGCACCAGCTTCAAGAACGACAGCTGCACAATCGCTACCGAGCACCGCTGGCCACTCATCTACCAAGAGCCCGGAATGCTGTTGAAGGGGTTCGCTGTGCCCTCGCCGTTGTTATTAAGGCTTCCTCAACACGAAAAAGGATTCTCACACAGGGTTGATTCCCACAGCAAGGCATTTCACCAAAACTTGACTTGGGTCTGGGGTTGGTCGAATGATATCGTCACTGATGACGAAAGGCTCGTTCGGACCATTCACGACGATTCCCGATTGTGTTGCCATTGTCAACTGCGCAGGAACTCCAAAGTGAGGGGTAGAGGACGAACACCAAGCGATAACGAAATACCAGTGCTATCTATATATGTTTCAAATCGGGTATTATTTGGGCTTGTAATACGGCTCATTTCAAACAACGCTTGCCCGCTTTCAACGAACTCGGCGCCACCGGCGCGTCTTGCATCCGTTAACTTACATAGCATGTCCAATGGATTGTATCTTCGAGTGCACTTGTCATTGCTTTTGGCCTAGTCTAATTGCACACAAAGCTATTTGCTGGCCAATAGTAGCCGCTGGCAACGCTCTTCGGACAACAGATTATCCGCTGCTGACAGGAGAAAGCTCTAAACAAGCCTTGGCGTCATCTGCTAGTAATTGGTTGGTATACTAAAGGAATGTGGCATATCCTACTTCTCACTTATTCAGCCCCGGATTTATTGGCTCCAGTTTCTTTCTGCAGCATTGAGTAGCCGTCTCTCGCGTGCGCACTTGGTATAAGACCACAACCGATCACAAAGGGCACCTATGTTGTAGCTCAGCTCCACAACTAGATTATGACTATTGCCATGAGTATCTGATGAGCGGGGCCTTTATCTGGTTAAAGCAGCTGTGGTTATTGAATAAAAATAGAACAAAAGTGTAAAGAGTAATGTAATGAATATATTGTAACCAATTAAAAATGCATCCAAAACTGTAGTAATTGTCTTAAGGGTTAGGGTTAGGGTTAGGTGGCGAATTGGCATAGGTAATTATTCGTGAATGGATCTCCTGCGATCTATTATTGGCCTTTTAAGCTTGAACTAGTTTCATATAGTCTTCCAATACTTTTCAATCTTAAAATGCTCTCTTAGAAAGACCCACATTCTAATTTGGCTCCAGAACACATGATTGGGAGCTGGCCACACACAACCTTCTTTGATCCTCAGATTCTTGCTTAGCGAATATATATATATACAAATATGTACATTTGAAAGAAATGAGTCATGTATAATTTGACATGATTCTAAATCACTCAAACAACAAGGTTGTTTTTGGGAGTTGAGAATACCTCTAGAGAGCCAATTATGGGAACAATTTCAAAATCACCACAAACTTATATCACGGTTCAATGATCTTTAGCTGTAACATCATAACTCATCTTCTCATTTTTAATAAAATAGTACAAACATACAACTTTCTGCGAGTCGTATCTCAAATGCTTGCACAAGGGAAATAATCTACAAACAGACTTTTGCTCACAGGCTAGGACCACTTCCACAAGGTCCGGCGTGAGAGTGGGCGTGGGTGAGAGTCGATCGCTGGAAGAACTGGATCTTGTCACCAGCCCATCTTCTCTTGGCCTTGTTCACCGTGCCCAGCGAGTCGAAGCTCAAGGCGTACTTGGCAACAGAGTTGGCAATGGCCTTGGTGTTGAGGAGGTATGCGTCATGAGCCAGGTTGTTGATGTCGTCACCAGCCTGGTGGTAGTTCACGTCATAGGCGACGCCGGCCTCTCCGCCGAACAGCTCAGCCTCCTTCTCCGTCTTGATCTCCTCAGCGCCAGTGAACAGACCGCCAGAGGGAATTCCGTTCTCGATAAAACCAGCATAGTCGGAGCGACCGCTGAATTCCGAAGGAACGTGGGCAACACCCTTGCCATCAAAGAAGGCCTCGAAATCTTTCTCGAGAACATCAGATCCAGCAGGACCGGTGAGGTTGAAAGCGTCACCGTTTCCATCGTAGATTCCGTAAACATAGTTGGGGCTGGCAATCTAGAGGAGCAATAAAGTTAGCCCAATGCAACCGCATGGGAGAGAAAGAAGAAAAAAAAAAGGGATAAGGGAGAAGATGCCACGTACCATATCAAAGTTGAGGTAGGCTCGGATCTTGGACAACTCAGTCTCAGAGCTGTTGATCTGCTTGATGTAATAGTAAGAGCCCAGCAGGCCGTACTCCTCAGCTCCCCAGAAGCCAAATCGCACGGCGTTCTTAACCTTGAACTTGGTAAGAGCCTTGGCGACGTTCAAAACACCAATAATGCCAGAGCCATCATCGCTAGAGCATCTGGTTAGCAAAAAGAAAGAAAAACAGCGCCAGGGTCCCAATTGGTCTACTCACTTGATACCGGGGCCTGCAGCCACAGAGTCCGAGTGTCCGCCCAATACGAGAACGTTATCGTGGTCGCCTTCCTTGGTCTCCGCAATAACGTTAAAATTTACGCGCTCCTCGGTAATGGCGTCAACCTTAAAATCAACCGTAACTTCACCAGCCGCGAGGGCCGTGATAATTGCGTCGCCATCGGCCTTGCTGATGCCGATGATGGGGGCATAATCGCCAAACGCGGCGCCGAGAGTTCCGCTCAGGGAGCCGTCCACGTTGTTGTACACAATGGCGCCCACGGCACCGGCCGCCTTGGCATTGAGCGACTTGGTGGCGAAGGTGCAAGTGCCTCTTGAGATCAGCACAACGCTGCCCGATGCCTCGGCTGGGTAATCGCTGGCATCGCAGCCCAGGTTGGCGACGGCAACAAGCGATCCAGTAGCTGAGCCGCTTGGGGTGTAGGTCATGATGCCGGAGTCAATCGCCTTGCCATCGACGGTCAAGTTTGAGGTTCCAGTGGAAAAGATCTCAGTGAATGGCTGCTTGACCACGTCGAAGTAGCCGGTCTTTTTCAAGGTGTTGTAGAGGTAGTCCACAGTAGCATTGTGGCCGCCACTGCCAAAGACGCGGTTGCCACCGTTTGCATCGGCAAAGTCCTGGAGCTTCTGAGATCCAGCAAGGAGATCATCGAGGTTGATGAGTTTCTGGAGGGCCTCTGACGAGACGTACGGCTTCTTGCTGGCGCTGGCTAGGCCGGGCAGGGCCGCAGCAATAAGGGCGAGCGAGGTGGTTGAGGGCCGCATTCTGGCTTGTCGATGGAGCAGATACGATTGAAGCTGTAGGCAGAGGCTAGGCACGTCGATCTTCTTTGTCAGGCAGACATGATATTCCCTTTATACATGCGACAGGCAAGGGGGCCGCGGTCTTAGACACAGCAGCAATGTAAGCAGATCAATGCCAATTGTAACTCTGCGCTCTGGAATCCGCCAATAAAATTCCAGTGCAGCGTGTTGATGCATGTATCCGAAAGCGGCAGCTGTTGTAGGTCTCTGCGAGCATCTTGGCAATGTGACGGTAGCTGCCTTTTGCAGTAACTATTCCGAAGCCTTGGTGAATCAATCCCACGCGACTGGAACTTTTCAAATGTTCGCAAGCCGAGCAATGCAACCCTAGCGTGATAACGGCAGGTCGTAAAAGCCGGCGTTTTCTGAGCTTGGACCATAGGCTCACTGATAACGTCTTCGACGATAGGATTTCCGCCATCCCTACCAGGGCCAAGATAGCTTGTCAAAGGTACCCACGTGACGGCCTATTAGGCGCCTCCCCTTGCATCCGATCAACTCGATTAGCCAGGATCGGCGTACTTTGTCACCTATCGCAGCTAAGCATACTGCCAAGCATAATTGCGATTAGCAACAAAAGTGCGGTTGGGCCTGTGTTGAAGAGGGAACTTCTGCGTTGCCCCCTCGCGTCAAGGGTTGACCCTGCAACGTGTGGGCGCACGAACGCAATGTTCGCTCTGTCTTACGACGGATGATTCGAACAGCCAGTCTGACCTCAATTGATCCTTTTATTTGCTCAAAGCGGGGTACCTGGCTCTCTTTTCTTTTGCAATGCGACATATCACTGTCCTTTTTACTCTACTTGCAACGCAGTTGCGTTTTTAGGATTCGCCACCGCGGGGTCATTATCAATTGAGCCACACAGTGAGTTCATCCACCGAAGAAAACACGCTAAGTAAAACTCCAAATTCCGCGCCGCAGAACACCAAAAAAAAACATACAACAGCGGGGATTCGCTAGTCATCACCGACCCAACTACTAATCCGCCGGTTGCTAGCTTATCGATGGGGGAGCGGACGGGACCCCGAGTTCTCTAGCACCTATGGTCGTATGTGCTTGGGGGATGTGTCTTGAATGATTATCTTGGTTGTTTGGAAGTGTGTTCGCGTTTGGGGTGTTTGTGCTGCTGGGTCCAACAATTGACGTAGACGCAGAGCAGCCTAATGAGGTCGATCAAGACCAGCGTGTGGGCTCCTTTTGGATCGTAATTCAATAGTGTCTAGTTAGATCTGAACAACCATTTAATCCTAGCATTCAATGCACATCTCATGCAATGCTGATCCATCATTCGACACCACCATCGGGCCTCGGATAGACCCGATCGCCTCCAAACACCAAGTGATTGGTCCAGATATATAGGCCCGATAATGATTTTGGGTGTCATTGATAGAAGAACCAGATATAACTTTTGGCCGGACCCTGATTGGCTCGAAGGGCATTTGTTGGTTGGCGCTTGTTTGATGGCCCCTGGCAAAATGAGGGTCTCCAACATCGGGATCGGACTCTGGCAAGCTAGCTATCAAGCTTAAGTCTACCCCACCTGTCCATCAAGGTACTTTCAAGATTCAACGACGGCAGTCATTGTGATAGGATTAGTAATACCTCACTCTGGCAGGCAACCTTGTCTAGAAAATTCACCCTTGGGACAAGACGGAAGCTGGAGGAGATGCTGGGGTAGCAAGAAGCCGACACTTGTAAGTGGTCCATGCAGTGGAGTAAGTTAACTCGGTTTTCTAAAACTGAGTGGAAATAACTCACAAAAAAAAAGGAGTTTCGCTTGGTCCCTCCAGTCAGCTAAAATATGAACAGTGGCTTGGGTTTATTGGCGAAATGCATGATCCAGGCTTGACCTTCTATTCAATCGATTTAAGGAGCTTGTTCCTCTAAGCAAAAATACTATTTCCATTCGTAGAGCCTTTTCACTCACGATCCCTCCAGCTAAATCTTAGAGCATAATAACTAGTAAGGCGCAATACTAAGACACGGTCGTTCAAGTCGCTCGGAGGAAGGTCTCGAGACTGATCCGTCATCTTCTTTAAATAGCTTCCAATTTATATCACAAAATTGATATACATATTGGATGACAGGAATCGCGCCTGGGCCTTCCAATCCAATGACAAGATTCGAAGTCAAGGCCAAGGATCATTCGTCGGAGGATTCTTAACCCGAACCCCACTAGCCACGAGGCAACACAGCCACCACTCTCCGATCACCTTCCAATATAATCACAACAGCTGTCTCAGATTTTTGCTGCACTGAAAAGCCTATACCTAGTTGCATTTACCTACATGTGCAACAGCCACTATCCTTGAGGACTCTAAACGCCAGGCGGCTCTGCCCAAGTCGATATCGATGCATGCTCCTTTTTCACTGCGGAAGTAGTAGTGAATTGAGGGCTGAATGGCCCGCACTTTATTAATTATATAATAAGTGATGTTCAATACGAATTAAGTCACAAGGCGGGGCGGGTTATCAGAAGCAAATGCTGCCATAGTGTCATGTGCAGCAGCAAAAACGACCGAATCGAAGTCATCGTCACAACACAAACATGACAAGTAATTTCATGGTTTCATGCTTATATAAGGTGAGCTTGCTTTATTTAATTCGTTACGGAATATATGAGAGGAGGTTGCAAGACGATCAAAAAAGAAAAGCGTCGTAGACTTTTGCTCCCCCAAAATGTCATGTATTAGGTGCTAAGCGTAATGTTTGTATCGCTTATGAAACGATAATGTAGTGATATTTACACTCAATATCCAAAATTACTTACATAGGAGCTAAATACAATTATTACGACTGCTACAATAATTGTATCAAAATTTTCTGTCCCATGTACAAAGTGTTGTGTACAGTTTGAGGGTTAGGGTTAGGGTTATGATAATGTGATAGGCATCTGTGGTAGTTCCCGGGCTTTCGTTAGCCATGAAAAGCTCCACTGGCCGTATTAATCTGACTCACATTAAAGATTCCTAGCCATCTAATATATGTGGTCTCGGGTAGCTCTCATGACCGTTGGGTCCCAAGCCAAAAGATTGATCGACCTGGAACTATCGATAATTTGGTTTCTAGATAGGCCTACCTTAAAAGAAAACGTTGAATTGATTATTCTACGTCTAGGTTAGAGATATTTTAGATTGGGCCGAGCCTTTTAGTGCGATTAACTTCAAACCTTCTTCTAATGAGCAAGGCTTTCATACTCCTGTAAATTAGAAGCCCGAGACAGAATGCAAACGGGCAGACAAAGCCTAATCGAAAGTCCAAGGTTGTCAATTTTGGGTTAAAGGATAATAATCTAAATGGAAATAGTTTGGTCGTTTCGGATACTGCTATGTGGTAATAGGATTGTCACTAAGCCGCCAGTATCCGTAAATAGTAGTTTGCATGCTTCAAGATATCTCATTTGAAAGCGGATTAGTTTATGGTTATTTGCTTTCCAACGCATCGCGACGTTCAACCTCAATGGCGTATGTTATCTCTCACCACAACTTTGGATTGCCGAGGATCGAAACAGTGCTTCATGATTCACAGGCCATTTGTGATCTTGTCTAGCTCCACCTATAGCAGGGCTCGATGTTTCTATACTCTTGAAAACTATCCTGAAATAATATTTCTTTCCCTTTTTTTTTCATCTTGTATGTATGCGTGCGCTGTGGCTAAATTGCTTGGCCAACAGCAGCGCTCACTCAGAGAAATGACGTATACCGCTTAACCTGCCACGAAAGAGTTGCATTTAAACTCGGTTCCCGAGCATTTTTCTTAATTTTGTTTATCTTCGGATGCTGGATGACACCTTGAGTTATTACAATCCTAAAGTAGGCCACAAATCACCCAACCGACTCGAAGAGTAGGTACGTTTTATGACACTGTTATGGCGACGTGTTCAGAGAAACAATTCCAGTCTTTCCCATTGTAGACAAGTATTTCACGGCGGCTATTCTTCTTGTCCTTGCTTTCATTCTAGCTATCTCAAACTTCGTTGCCTAAGGCACATACATTCCGTAGCCTCTAGTAACATTTGGAGGTGGTGAGCACTTGGTTCAAAAAAATAAAAGCGCCGAGACACTCAAGAGTTCCAGACCTCGGAGGGTGGATTCGGCGTCTTTTATTGTCACGAGACCGAGCATCAGTATCAATCAAGCATGGATATCCCGAAATAGAAGCATCTTCGCTAGCCAATCAGTCAATGATTAGATGCCCCATAGTGAGCACATTGATTCCTCTCTTGAACTCAAAGCCAATCACACTTCTCAAATATTTTACAAGATTCTTCCGATGTCAGACGCACCAAAAGTGCCTCCTCGGGCCATGGACCGAGATTCCCTGTTTGGGAACATCCCCACCCGTTTGGGTTCACGATGTTCCGAATCACATGATGAGCAAGGGTTGATCCAATCATCTCCTGAGTGTCGGATATTTGGTTTCTTCGTTCATTCGTATTCTCCCCGTGAGAGAAATCCTCGCTACGTCCTATTCACACGAAGGTTTCATCGCGCCTGCGGACAAGCCATCACGCTGGTGGCAGTCGCTAGGGCCAACGGAAGAATTATCCCGTAAATTCCGTCTCCATTGTTTAGGAAAATTCTATGCATTAGGCACAAGAGATGACCCGACACAATGGGATGCTTTACGTTCTGCTGAATCTTGAAACATGTTTCTGTGCCGTCTTAGCCGTGAAGCCCTGTCATGTTTGATGCGAAGGCTGAACTCGACCTGGGAGAACACGGCCATGACATCGGCTGCGCCTGGTACGGCTCAAACCGAAATTCAGGAAGCGAAAAGTGGAACAAGATTAACCATGTTTGTCATTGCCGTCCGGACCGAGTTTCGCCGCTTCTACAAGCGCTTTTTGGGAATACGCTCTGGATGGCATCATGTAGACCAGGTTGAGAAGGGAACGGATGAAATGGAATACGATGAGATTCTAATCGGTGTATGAAAGGAATTCAACGATCTTTTGTAAAGCTTCATCACTATAAATAACCTTCCCATCGCCAGCAGATCATAGAATTCAACAGCAATACAACAAGTCTTCTCGTCTGTTTTCACCTCATCTTCCTCTGCAATTGCACTATAGCACTTACAACACCATCTCCCTTCATAACCATGTACTCTAAACTCGCTCTTATTGGGGCCCTAGCCTCTTCTGCCTTGGCAATCCCAACTTTGGAAACTCGTGCCAACTGCGTCTTCACCGACGCAGCCTCCGCGATCAAAGGCAAGACGGGCTGCTCGACCATTACCTTGGACAATGTTGCTGTTCCTGCCGGTACCACCTTGGATCTGACCGGTCTCAATGCCGGCACGCACGTGAGTAGTTCTAGATCGTTGAAATCATCAATTGAAACTAACTTGTTCTGGATAGGTCATTTTCCAGGGATCGACTTCTTTTGGCTACAAGGAGTGGGAAGGACCTCTCATATCCGTTTCCGGCACTAACATCCTTGTTGAGGGTGCAAACGGCCATACAATTGATTGCCAGGGTCAACGATGGTGGGACGGCTTTGGCAGCAACCCAGGCGGCAAGACCAAGCCCAAGTTCTTCTTTGCCCACTCCCTCCAGCACTCTAACATCAAGAATCTTCATGTCCTGAACACTCCTGTTCAGGCTTTCAGCATCAACGGCGTAACAGATCTTGGTATTTATGGCATCAACATGGATAACTCTCTCGGAGACACCAAGGGAGGGCACAACACAGATGCATTCGATGTGGGCTCCTCTAATGGCGTGTACATTTCGGGAGCAATTGTGCAAAACCAAGACGATTGCCTTGCTATTAATTCCGGAACAAACATCACCTTTACTGATGGAAACTGCAGTGGAGGCCACGGTTTGTCGATCGGCTCCGTTGGTGGTCGCAGTGACAACATCGTCAAGACGGTGCGCATTTTGAACTCTCACATCACCAACTCCCAAAACGGAGTCCGCATCAAGACAGTCTCCAAAATGACTGGATCTGTTTCCGATGTCAAATACGACACTATTACTCTCTCCAACATCTCCAATTACGGTATTGTCATTGAGCAGGATTATACAAATGGCAAGCCTACCGGCACGCCTACAGCTGGTGTCCCGATCACAGATGTGACTATCAACAAGGTTACTGGCACTGTCAAGTCTTCCGCTACTAACGTTTATATCCTCTGCGCCAACTGCAGCAATTGGACTTGGACCGGAAACAGTGTCACCGGTGGTAAGACTGTCAAATGCGAGGGTGTTCCCACGGGTGCCTCCTGCTAAATAGTGAACGGTGTAACAACAGGAAGACAGGTATGGAGTACTTAGATTGAAGGATTCTATGTCTATGGTTGAAATATACCATCCCTTACATCGGCTGCATTATAAATTTAAACCGGCATAGTGTCAGATCGTACAGAATATACAGAATACATGTCTTGTTCGCAAATAAATCTCGAGAACCAGTTCGCACATTGTAAACGCATAATTATCATTCAAGCCGAGTCAAAGACAGGCTTAATTTGAACCTGCTGGCCTCCTAGTATTTGAATACCGTGAGACCAATCTTTGCTCCGGCTTTGCCAGAACGATGAGTGGGACTATGCCTTAGCTCCAAGAAGCTATATGTTTTTAATTTAAAAGCACATGCAAGCCAACTATTTATAAAATTGTGACCAAGTAAAGTGAATGAAGTCCTGGTGGAAGGCAGACAGAGAGCTACATTAATTTGAACGATCAACGGCCCCGATTCACATCAAGATTACACAGAAAATTGGTTCGTACATTGCTTAAAGTGATAAATACAAGGCAGCCAACAACTATTGCCGTTTTTCTGGGATGATAGTAGGGGGAAAGTCGACAGCATACATGATATGGTAACGCGTCTCTCATTGGTAAAAAGCTTGGCTCGCCCAAGTGCCGTACACTGCCTCTCGAAGTGGTGTCTCAAATACATCTCTGATCTGATCCATGGAGTAGCCGGCATTAATCGAGAGTTGCAGAATGATTCTGGCCTGCTCGGCTCCAACATATGACGCAAAAAAGCTATTTGTAGGTCAGCGCGGAACATCTTGAACGCATCACATGCAAAAAGCCACTTACATCGTGTCTGGATAGGGGCCTGGAACTCCTGTACCTGTGACGGGCCTGGCTACAGCAATGGTGGGGATTCCTTGAGTGTAAAGGTCATCGGCGGCATCTAGGGCACTTGGACTTAAAGAAGCTGCACCTGGCCCCATGACTATCAAACCCCTTTGTCCCAGTTAGCCATGTCGGAATGACAAGAGAGAGAAATGCTTACTTGGCACCATTAGCAACCGCGGCGTACATTAAAGACGCATCAAATCCCTCTTATATCTGATTAGTGACACCTCCAAAGCTCCTGGTGCTTGATTTTGGATATTCTTACGGTGCCCATAGAAAATAATAACAGAAGGTAGCTCGGTAGTGTTGGAAACATCAAAGTGAGGGCGGCCAGTGGGATACGCTGGACCGAAATAATAAAACGGCTGCCCAGCGAGAAAGACACCCAAGTTGCCTTGCTCGAGAGCCTTGAATGTATCAGGTGTGTTGGCATTGACTTTTGTTGAGTAGAAAATCGACGATATTCTACGCGAATCAGTGTCATTACTCGGTAGATGGATTTTGGGCTTCTTGCCTGTCATTAAAAGCAATAAGACCGCCGCGGTTGCGAGACGAAGGCGATGCGGCCGCAGCTACAGCTTGGTAAAAGTTTGATCGGCCATCAGGGGAAATGTAAGTATCGGGACGCATCGCCCCGGTAGCAACGAATGGCTTCGAGCAGTTGAAGGTCAAGTCAACGCCGAAGGCCTGTCCCTATGTTAATGGATGATCAAGATTGGGCCAACAGGAACCTACAGTTTCTTCCAGAGTATTTGTGCCATGAAACATGACTGCTCCAACAATGTCGGATCCCTCAGAGCAGAGCTGCTTGTTGGCATGCTGGCTAATATTGAGATATAGTGAAGAGTTCAAGCCAGAGCTGCCTCCGGGGACATCAAAGTTGATGACGGCCAGTTGAGCAACGTCCAAAACCTCAGAAACGTTCCCAATCAATTGCTCAGGCGTAGGTCCAACACCGGCGCCGTAGTTTATATTGTCTAGTCTGCTATAATTCGAGGCAGAGAGGATTGTGCCCTTGGCGCTGTAGATGCTACAACAGTGTTGTCAGTCGGAGTGGCATTTAATTCGTTGAATTACATACACAACTTTGGGCAGAGAAGAATTGGTCGAGATCCACTCCAAACCCGAATCGAACGCGGCCTGTGCCACCGGCAATGCGACAGCACCGAGAGCCACCAGACGGGCCACAGCAGAAAAAAAGCGAGCCATTCTTTTCCAACGCAACGATACAACACCGAATCCGGCTTGAACAACGAGGCAAATGAGTTCTATATGAGTAGCTCAACGATTATTTCTTTATATGTTAGCCATTTGCATTCAAATCAGTTCCCAATCAACCATCAAAAGTGCCCTGAATCACATTGGATCAATATCCAATCGCCGTGAAGTACAATGACAGGGCTATTCAGGTCCACCTCTCATCTCCGCCATTTGATAAGAAGGGGATGGTCTTCCAAAATTCCCCAGAACGTGCTAGCCCGGCCCAGGGCCTGGTCCAAGTCCCAATCCTTCCCTGTCATCAACAGTGGTTGCCACCAATTTCAGGGCAAGTTCCCCCAAACTCTATCACTCACATCATGCGATAATGCGGCGGGGCAGGTTTATCAGGGGTGTGACTGGACACTAATCAGCGGTGAAAGTGCGGGGTGAGGTGTTTCTGGTCCCCGAAGGCTGTTATCTCCCACTATGCCGAGAGCATTATTCCCAGAAAACTCGCCGCTATCGTCGTGTTGAACGTCAAGTAGACTAGGGTATGAGAAACTTGAAATCGAATTGCATCACTATCATGAACCAAACAATCGATTCTTTGTAACCCCTGCCCTGAATGGTAAACCAAACACAACACGTCCGTACTGGAGTGGGGACAGCATCCGGGCCTCACCATAGATGGAGCCTTCGCAATGATTCGGACATCCGATTTCCCAATTACCCATACTCATACCCTCCATTACGGCAAATCAACCGAAAATTTAGCTTAATTCTTGTCCTTCTTTCTAAGCATATCATTCTATAAAGCTGGGGTCGCGATATTATTGGCTTCCGCCCCAAAGCTCAAGTATTTGTCTCCATCGCTTCTAAATCATCGTTTAGGCCCTGATAAAAACTAGAGGCAGGCATATTCACAACCCCACTTGATCCTGCTCTCGGTAATGCTTGACCACACTTCTTTATCCCCATCTTAGAACCGCTCTATCGTTTAATTCCGTGAGAATTCATCCTACTGGCTGCACTCCCTCTCCTTCCTGTACAGCACAGTGATCTTCTTGATTGATGGCTAGATATTTCATGGGGAGAAGACTTGGATTTCGAAAAAGGTGGTGTATGATCTACAGCCGCAATTGCCAAGGAATTGCTCCCAGCAATGATCATAGTTCCAAGAAACGTCCTCAATAATAGTCCCAGAGGCACACAAGTGATGACCAAAAATACAACCAGTGAGGCCATGATATCAGCAGTACCATATCCAACAGAAACAACGCCAATAGTTACTAGTCTCTACTCCGTATTTCCCAATGTGCTTGCCTAGGCATACCTTGAGCTATAAAGACCGAACGCTGTGTTTTTAAATTGCAGCGTTTGACGAAAGTACCCGGTGGGTTGCGTAAGGTCTCATGTCCCCACCTCTCTTGGAAAGGTGGTAACATTACACGTATCCGCGTCCTTGCCGTATCCAACTTTTTCGGTTTCACTCAACAACATCACAACCACGGCTTCCAAATCATGAACAAAGGTGTCGTTCGATAGTCTAGGT
>KV875256.1:155126-212881 GCA_001879505.1 Calonectria pseudoreteaudii | reverse complement strand
TCAAATTTTTTTTTTTTTTTTTTTTTTTTTTTTTTTTTTAGATGTAGTTATGGTATTACGTGATTGGCAAGTCAGCGATCACATAGGAATTACACCAACGCCCCGAGAGGGGAACTGTGGCCGTGTCAAGACCGCCACCTCAAAGAAAAACACGGAGAGGATCGAGATTCACGCGGCAGTCAGAACAGCAACGCGTTTCCAACTTGCCTCCCTCGGGACCTACAGCGAGTTCCCCATGTTTGCCTTAAGTTGGAGCGACCTAACAAGCGGGAGCCCAAAATGGAAAACGATTTAAGCATGATGAAATGCCAAGATTAAATATTGGAAGCCTGAAAATAAGCGAAAACCCCTTTCTGGTGCAGCCAATCCTAGTGTGGAAATTAAGGGTGCATCGCGCATCCTTCGCGTTTCACATGCCTCAGCACTGCGTCCGATCTCTCGAGAGATCATTGATGGCCACCAGCCACTACTGCACAAGAATAGATAGAGCTTGATCGCGAGACGAATAGCGCGAAAAGAAAATAGCTGGAAGAGCCCAAGAATTAGAACAGCTGAATAGAAAGTGGTTGAAATTCCGAAATAGGAAAGACAAATGCGCAAGCAATAGTCAAAAAAGCGAAGTACCGCAACTCCGACACAGTGTTGACCCTGATTACTTCGAGCTTGAAAAATTCACATACAATATCCAAGACTCTTCCTGCTTTTTCTTGGTCCCAAGTAAGATCACCTTGTTGCACTATGGGAGAGTTGTTTACAAGGACGACGCTGTCTATGACCCATATCCTCAAATATTCTCCAACGTCGTATCAGCCAAAAAAGGTATTTCGAGAGAGATATTCACACACCCTTTATCGTCAAATCAACTCTTGCTGGGCAAAAAGTACATGGCCTTACTTTACAAAAGGCGTGAAAGCTTGTCTGTGGCGCTAGCAAAGCGATATTTTTTTTGCCTCATATGCTACTATTCTGAGAAAATATCATCAGGCCAGGCCGCACATGGTACCCTTCACTGGAAAAGTTTTCATACCTTTTTGAAAATACGATACATAGGTCCCAACCATTTGGACTCGAAGGAAAATGTCTCAGTGGAGTTCAGACTCGGAAATTTAATGAGCTGATTCTGGGCAAATGCATGATTACCAAAAATACATACGCAAGGAACATAGGACTCCAGGTAGATACAACAACTTGTCCCCAGAAGAGCGAGCATATGCCCAAGCTCAACACCAATTAATATCAGCGGTTTGTTTACAAAATACATGATCACATGGTGAAAAAATCTTAAAACATGATTTGCTCAAAGATTTTGAGACAGTTGACAGTTCAATAGGTCAATAGTTATGTACACGGTCACCAAATTCAGAATGCACCCATATTGATGATATTAATGAGGTACGTTGTGGGTTTGAGTTAGGAGAAATGCGCATTTTCTCTTATTTCAGTTTCAATCGATGTCTACTGTCCGCACGATTTAAATTCTGTCCACTCCGAGAGTGTCTGTAACGAAATGGTGTTGGCATTCAACCGGTGTGTACATGATCATCAAGGTTGTCCATAAAGCGGTGTAGTACGGAAATTATTGAAGCCTCTCAGCAAACCAATGCATAAATACTGGATGCCTCTGTTTCCATTGGTGGAATGATAAGAGCTTAGCGAGATGAGGATAAAAATGGGGGTTGGTGCCCAGCTAAACAGGAAAATGCTCCTCGATTTGTTTTCGGTCGCCCACCTAGGCTTTAGGTATGTCGATTGATCTCCCTTAGTTGGAATCACTCCTTTAAATAGTTGAACGAGCCTACGTCTTCTTTGCGACCGGATCCGGTTTCTGATTGACATAATTCGTATTTGAGACGGTATAGGATTTCGTGCTATTAGTCGTCTGATCTTGTTATTGGTGCGTTAGAGTGGAAACAATGCTGCAGTTGGCCATCCTTGAATTCACTGGGTCGAAAGCTTGCGTGCCGACTTGCCGGCTAAATCCCCATTCATCCCGCCGCCCAAGTGATTGGGGGCGGCATAGGGACCGTGCGGGGTTGGGGGTGATGTGAGGAGCGAATCCCTCGATACAGTTAAATTAGGCCAGCATGGACAGGCCAGTTTGTGGAGAAGTAGGCGGAAGAATAGCGAGAATTTCCACGTATGAGGGAGCAGCACCGCCCAACCAAGTCCGTTTTCATGGCCCTGTACTGATCTGCAGCCATGGGGCTGTCAGCTTATAAGTAGCGGAGGTCGAAATTATGGGGTTTGTTGGAGAGGATATCTTCGTTGTTGATGAAGTTGTCGACCATTTTTATTTGGCAATTCATAAGATTTCGTCAGCATGCTTGGTCCTTCACTTCTCTGGCTGCTCACTTTATGTGATCTGTTGCCCTCTGCGGCTGCAGCAAAGCAAAGTCACCTCCCCAAGCGGCCAAAGTTGACCCCGAGCCCTTATGGTACTGGACAGTCCCTGCCTTACTCGCCACCAAGAGACAAGAACCGCTACTGCTATGTCAAGCCGACAAGTGGCACGGACAGAGATGACGCCAGCGGCATTTTGAAGGCTTTTAAGAAATGTAACAATGGTGGAACAATTGTGTTTGACGACACTTATTTGATTGCTTCACCGCTTGACCTCACATTCTTGAAGAAAGTCGACGTCATCATCACCGGAGAAATCAATTTCAAGGATGATGTATATTACTGGGCCGACAACAGTTTCAAGTTCAACTTCCAGAACCAATCTGTTTTTTGGAAGTTTGGCGGACAAGATATCAACATCTATGGCGACCTTTCAAACGACAAGTCTGTCATTGATGGTCATGGAGAGCCCTACTGGAAGGAGCTCCAAGCCAACGCATCTGTACGGCTCCAAAAAGACTTCACGGTTTGAAAATAGCTAACTGAAATAATAGCTTCTGAGACCAATGCTCTTTTCCTTTGAGGGCGTGAAGGGTGCCAGCATGTCCAACCTGCGAATGCGCAACCCACCCAACGTAAGAAACTTGAAAATATCTGCCCACTTGCCATGATGCTAACATCAATAGTGGTTCAATCTTATCGCTAATGCCACTGATGTCATCATTAGCGATATGCATCTGAAAGCAACTGTAAGTAAATTGTTCCGGCTTTGGAAATCCCGCTCACATAAACAAGAGCGTCAACGGAACCAAAATCGCCAACTCCGACGGTTGGGACACCTATCGCTCCGACCGAGTTGTCATCCAGAACTCAGTCATTGATAACACCGATGGTATGCAAGATTCATTCACAGTAGCAAGATTCTGTGTTCGCATTCGCTAACATCTTTCTTTTAGATTGTGTCTCTTTCAAACCCAACAGTACCAATATCGTCATCCAGAATCTGGTTTGCAATGGATCTCATGGAATCAGCGTCGGCTCCCTTGGTCAGTACAAGGGCGAAACCGACATTGTCGAGAATCTGTACATCTACAACACTTCCATGTCCAACGCCAGCGATGGCGCTAGAATCAAGGTCTGGCCCGGTATCGAAACCGACTTCCAGGCTACTCTCAACGGCGGCGGCGGCCTTGGACGGGTGAGAAACGTCACGTACGATCTGTTTTATCACAACAACAACGACAACGCCATCACCATCACCCAGTGCTACGGCCAGAGCAACCAGACCCTCTGCAACCAGTATCCCGTAAGTATAATTGAACAAGACTCCAAGCTAAATATACTAACGAAATGTTAGGCAAACTTGACAATCGAGGATGTCACAATGAAGAACATGTGGGGAGTCACTTCGAAGAAATATGATCCCCGAGCAGGCACCCTTGTTTGCAGCGCAGCAGACGTAAGTTTTCTGTCAGCCTAGAAACCTGCACAATCACTAACCTTTCATAAAAGCGCTGCAGCAATATCCGAGCCGAGAATATCTCTATTAATGTCCCTAGCGGCGAGCCGCCAGAGTACGAGTGCGTCAACCTTAACACTGGACTGCTCAACATCACCTGCATTGGTCAGGAATCGAGCGACCGGGACACGTCTCAGGGTTGATTATAGAACGTCTTCTCAACCACATCATGTCCGCAATGAATCTCCCAAAACTGTACATAGCCTAAAAATAAACCCTTTTGAGATTTTACCACATGCTCTATCTACCTCGATCTTGGAATCCTTCGACTGGAGTCCGATCCGGAAAGGTGGGGAATCATCTTTCTCAAATTAGTGAGTGAAAGATCGTCTCAAATAACTTTATATTCCCAAGTCCTAATTGAATTTTTACTCGTTCTCCTTCTCATTCTCCTTCTCCTTCTCTCTGCGAGCTTCAATCTGCTCTATTATGATGTGCGGGAAGCCTCGTGGCGGCTCTTTATCTGGTCCTATATCACTCTCTTTTATCTGAGTCGTGAATGACCATTTTCCTGAGCCCAGGCTTTCCGTCTTGGGCCCGTCCACGCTCGGCAATACTACATCCATCGTGGTCGTGGGTGGGACCTCTACTTCAATGGTGAATTGACGCAGTCCGTCTTTTCCTTCGCTCACTGACCACTTGCTCGATACCTTTCCGTAAGGAGTGAGGTGCTTGGCTTCGGCCGAGGTGAAACCTCCGCCTAGCACAGGCTCAACTCTTGACTTTTTCCAGCCGGGACTCACACTCTGCAGACCAGCAAGCCGCTCCACCAGGAACTTGGTTACTGCGCCAAACGCGTAGTGGTTGAAGGATGTCATCTCGCCCGGGTTGATAGATCCGTCAGGCCTCATGCTATCCCAGCGCTCCCAAACTGTCGTTGCTCCCATAGAAATGGGATAGAGCCATGAGGGGCACTTTTCGTTGAGAAGCATCTTGTATGCAACGTCGATGTGGCCGGTTCTGGTAAGAGCTTCGCACACATAGGGCGTACCGGCAAATCCAGTACCGATTCTAAATTCGTTGTTCCTGACAACGCTTGCCAGTCGCTCGCCGGCTATTTTTGCTTGTTCTGCTGAAAGGAGATCGAAGCAAATTGCCAGCGCATAGGCGGTCTGTGAGTCGGATATCACTCGTCCGTTCTTGCTAACATACTCCTCCTCAAACTCTTTCCTGGCACTTGCAGCCTCATCTTCGTATTTCTGGGCCTCGTCTGTTCGACCAAGGAGAGCAGCAACCTTGGCAGTGAGGTCGAGGGACCTGATGAGAAAGGCATTAGCAACCAAGGGTGGATCTGTAAGTGCCTTGAAAGGCTCATCAGGTGGCGCGTTGGGATCAAGCCAATCCTAAAGTGACTATTAGATGGATGGATTCTTAATATGTCTGGTGAGTACTTACAGCCAGCTGGAATTGCTGAAAGTCCCACAAGTGAGTACAGCGAGTCTTGTTTTTAGGTATGACGCCTAACCATGCAACCATGGACTCATACTGTAATTTTAGAATTTCAGCATCGCCAGTTTCCTGCCAAAAGGCCCAAGGGGCAAGGACAGTGACGTCGTGCCAAATAGCACCGGGCCAAACGTGACCCCAGAAGAGGTCCTCCTGAAGAATATTTGGACAGACCATAGGAGGGATTCCATTTTGCGCTTTCTGATCATACGCAACATCTCTCAACCAATCCTTTAGGACTCCAAAGCAGCCATATATGAAGGTGGCTGTTGGGGCGAAAAGGGCGAGATCTCCTGTCCAGCCAAGACGCTCATCGCGCTGAGGGCAGTCAGTCGGGATAGACAAGAAGTTGCCTCTCATACTCCATTTGGTGTTACTGAACAATTGGTTGACTTTCTTGTCAGAAGACGAGAAAATTCCAGTCTCTTCCATATCAGTATTACAAACGACAGCCTCGATAGCGTCCAGAACATCAATGTCTGGGGAAGGCCAGTTGTCGATTTGAGCATAGCGGAATCCGTGGAATGTGAAGCGTGGCTCATAAGATTCCCCACCCTCAACTCCCTTCAAAATATACGTATCTTGCGCCTTGCACTTTCGAAGAGGTCGAATGCCCAACTCGCCGTCCTCCATGACCTCAGCATGGGACAAGATTAAACTGTGGCCACTGGGGCCCTTAACATTCTTCACCCTCAAGTATCCAACAAGATTTTGTCCAAAGTCGAGAACAGTCTTCCCAGATGGTTTGATTATCTTCTCAATAGCCTTGATCGCCTCCTGGCGTGTTGCTGGCTCCTTGGAACCGGAAGTAAGGTCCACACTCTCGGGGAGTGAAGGCAAAACATCCACACTTTTCCACTTCTCTGCCTCAACTCCAGTATTAGACCAACCCGGGATCTCAGCAGTTGCATCATACTTTTCTCCATCATATAACTCAGCCTGGCGAATTGGCCCCTGAGCTGCAGTCCAAGTCTCATCAGTGGGAATGGTGTTTGTTGTGCCATCACGGTACTTAAGCTCCAATTGCGCCAAGACCGCGGTACGAGTTCCCCATACATTGCGGCGGCCTCCTTCAAATCCGATTCTTCCTCGGAACCAACCTTCAGCCACTCGGAAACCAAGGCAGTTGGCCTGGGACGACAGAAGTTCAGTGACATCGTAGGTCTGGTATTGTAACTGTTCATGATACTGCGTCCAACCTGGGGCGAGAAAGTATTCGCCAACTCGTTTCCCGTTGATCTCAGCCTCATATAAGCCTTTTGCAGTAACATAAAGTCGTGCCGAAATGAGGTTTTCCTCTACTGTGAATTCCTTCCGAAGCAAATCTTCGGGCTGAGGCTTGTCGGTGTCAACCTCTGACCAAGGTGCGGAAATGAACTTGCTCTCCCAGTCCTTTCGGTTAAGAAGGCCAGACTCAATAGAAACTGGTTCACTCCAAGGCAGAAAATCGGGCTGCTCGTTTCCGCGAGCACGAACCCGGACTGAATAACGTTCCCGCGAGCCGAGGGTCTGGGCTGTAGGCCATGGGACGAGGTGGGATTCTGCAGAGGAAACAGCAGTGGAAGATATTTTGACAAGTTCCAAACCCTCCGCCTTGCTCAATTCAATTTCATATTCTGCCTGTTGGAAATTCTGGGGCACATTTTCAAAGCGCCAAGAGATTCTCGGGCTGGTCTCGTGGACGCCGAGAGTATATCCAGGACGGTGATGTTCGAATCGAACATCAACTACCGACGGGCCAGCCATACCGAAAAAGAAGGAAAAAATGAACGCCAATTTATTTTCTCACTTTATCGAGAGAAAAATGGAAGCAAAGAATGGAATTGATAGTGTTGGGACTGGAGGTCAGCTCTGGCTGGTCCCCCGGATTTGTACTTGGCGCTATTCGGGTGAACTGGGGCCGAACAGGCCACTGAGGGGTAAAGACGCCGGGTCCTCTCATGACGTCTCAATGTTCAAGCGACATTTTGGCGAAGTTGATCCGCGGGAAGTCCGGGGTTCAGGCAATAGAAACGGGAAGAAGCCAATCTGGGCCTCTCTTGGACCCGAAATCAGCCCCATGGTGCGATGTTTTGGACACCTGGGAACCAAGTCTAACCCAAGCTGCCTCCGCCTGAGCCGATTGCTCCACCACCTTCGCGCAGTAACCAGCCAGATAACTCCAGTCCGGGCCAAGTTCTTATCTCCATGTGCATGAGAATAGACTATGACGTGCTTGTTAATTAAAATAACAAGTCACACTGCTTGCTGCTTATTCTTCGGTGGCAGCTGCATCTTGGACGAAATAGGTTCGCCTGTCGATGCCCCGAAGGTCCACAAATCTCAACTCCACTACACTACGAAGGCTGCCTGAACACACGCAATGCCACGAGTTCGTGAGAATATTCTCGGGCTTTCTTCAAGTGGTATATGACCCCCTCTCTGTTAACCAGTTTACGCTGCTTCACGTCTTAGTCTTACGCATGAATAGATAAATCTGTCCGAATACTCGGTTCAAATTGTCACAACATTATCTTCCTTGCTCTTCTTTATCTACGCTGAAGTTCCCAGCATCGCCGAAATTTGGTTTCTTGAGGTTATTTTCAGCCCCTGGTGACTCCACTCCTGAGTTGTCCATCTACTCTTCACAATCCAAGTTCGGTGATATTGAACCCCATGCAAGCGGGAGATCAGCATACAAGTTTCCATGTCTGTGCTCTCTCTTTTCGCCTTCTTCGGCGAAATCAACATTACTCTCGGGTTCCCAGCTCATTGTAGCTTCATATTTCTCGCGAGAGTATTGCATATTTCCGACATCTAGGATTGACCAGGACTCCTACTGCATCCCTCCATGACTTGTTTTCCCACCCATCCGTCCCCGGCCACTTCCATGAGCCATAATCATATTCTATGGTGCCATCCATTGTCCACTGTGCTATATCGATACCTTGTCTAGTATAATCACTTCGCCTTGCTGACAGGCGAAGCCAAGCTAGCTGTGTTCTGATTCTGAGAACGTGATCGGCCTTGTTAAGTAGGCATCTGTTTTGTCGATCACCCTACTCTCTTCTTTTGCGAGGTCATGCCAAATATTTCATAATACCTCGTCACAATTTCCTCCGGTATTTGAGCATGCAGTGATGGCAACAATTGATTGGTGCTTTGCACCCAGTCGCCATGATATGCACTTGAGACCAATTCCCGAGGGAACTGGCTTCACGCATGCTCTTTTCTTATTTTCCACAAAACCTGCAAATTTCCCCCCAATTGTCAAATTCATACCGTACCTTGCTAACTTGTCGAGGTTGTCCCTTAACCCGCCCCTTCAACACGGGGATGGAATGCTGGTCTGAGGTTAATCCACGCTGTCTGGTTCCAGATCGGGCTTGAAGCAAATGGAACTCCGAATTCGCCTTCCAGCCATTTCTCATTAGAAGTCATACCATTTGGGGTTTGGAGAACTGCCTAAATCCCACCTTTAGCGCCAATCTTGGTTCCACAAGGCGCTTTTCAACTTGAAGTTCAGACACCCCACTGTACCCCTCACATCCTCTCACATCCCCGACAATATGACCATAACGAAATAAGAAACAAAATGAGACCAAGTTTAGATCCTCAGGTTTTTACTTGACAACACTGCTGTCATAAACTTGTGATTCTCGTATTCGAAAACACATAGGACTTATTGGATCGATACAAAGCTGCGGTGTTTTGAGGCAATTCCAAACTTGCAGCCTGTAATTGCACCAACAGCACAAATGTTTGTACGACTTCATAGCGGCGCACGACTCCGCCAAGCCAAAAGCAATGGAGTTTTCGGCCTTGACTGTAGCCTATGGGCAGGAAATTTGACAGGCGGCTCCCTATTGCTGCATGACACTTCGGCTCACGGTTTGCCGTGCTCCCCAATCAACACATCATTCCGGGAACCTGCAGCACACCCATTGGCTCCGCAGTAATGCAACACTGCGTTAGCTGATAGCTGCGCGCTTAACCAACGACTCGGCAGAATTGCTTACACAGCCTCCAAAAAGAATATTTTCAACCTGATCCCACTCATAGGTTTTTCCACTTTGCACACCGCCCATAAACCTGACTGAGCCCGGCCAGATCGCCGGGCATCGTCGAGTCGAGTGTTGGCCATGGCCGACCCGTTCGGCATAGTCGGTGTCGTTGGCCTCGCCAGCCAGGTCATCACAAGCGTCGTTAAATTAGGCCTGGACATGAAAACTGCCCCAGCTGACTGCCAAAGCTTCGTGCGCCAACTCCAGGCTTTAAAGACGGTCCTTTCGGAGACCAACACAAACTTGATTCTCAATTCGGACTTTGCCGACGCATTTCAAGGCCATCATTCCGCCGTGCTCTCGCAACTTCAGTCAACGTCTCAGCTCAGCGATACCAAACGCATGGTATCGGCATGCATGGATGAACTAGGCGCCCTGATTCAGAGTCTAAGAAAAAGATCAGATCATAAACTAAACTGGGAAAGGATCAAGGCAACATTTCTTGCCCAAAAGACCAAGGACGCGGTGGGCAATCTTCAACAACAGTGCCAGATTCTCAACAGTTTAGTGGCAATTGATGCCGCTGCCTTGAATGCAAGGGCGTATGTTGAGATAAGACACGTTCGAAGAGAGCAGCAGGAAACAAATGATGCGGTCAGCCAACTCCACAATCGTTTAGATTTCAAAGATACCTCAAAAGAACGAGATGCGGTTCTCGAATGGCTATCTCCTATCAACTACGCCTCACAGCATCAAGACTATATCGCCCGGAGACAGTCTGGCACTGGCCAGTGGCTTTTGGAATCTGATGAATATCAGGAGTGGTTGGCAGAAGAATCTAGCACCCTATTTTGCCCGGGAATCCCTGGAGCCGGAAAAACGATTCTCGCAGCCGCAGTCATCGATCATCTCCTCACAACACACCAGGGTGATCCAAATATCGGCATCGCCTTCATCTACTGCAATTTTCAACGACAAGATACACAAAAGGCAGATGATCTGATATCCTCACTTCTAAAACAACTTTGCGAGAAATTAGGGTTCATTCCTGACGCTTTAGATATCCTTTACAACGAATGCAAGTCCAAAGACAAATTACGGCCTCCTTCTGCAAAACTTTCAGAGTGCCTAAAATCAGTTTTCGCTCAGTATTCCAAGACCTTCGTCGTTGTTGATGCACTGGATGAATGTCAAGAATTTGAGCGTCGCAAGTTTTTGACTGAGCTCAGTACTGTGCAAAAGGATTCCTCAGCGAACCTCTTGGCAACCTCCAGATTTATTCCCGAAATCTCAGACCATTTTGCGGACTGTCCCCTACTCGAAATCCGAGCAAAGCAGGGCGATGTGGAGTTATACTTGGAGCAGAATATGAACAAGCTCAAACCATTTGTTCAGCGAAACTCAAAGCTGCAGCAAGATATAAAATCTTCCATCTCAACAGCCGTAGATGGAATGTGAGATGTTTCCCTATTTTCTCATCCCCAAGTATCATCCACTAACCACATCTCAGGTTCCTCTTAGCACAAACATATCTTAATTTGATGAGCGACATGTTCACTATCAAAACCATCAAGAAGGCGTTGGCCAACATCCAAAAGCAAGGCCAAGGAGCCAGCGACGAGCAAAAGGTCAAAACACTGCGCGCCGCTTACGACGATGCCATGGAACGCATCACTCTCCAGCCGCCAGGCTCCAAGGAGCTCGCTCTCCAGGTCTTAGCCTGGCTTACGTTCGCAAAACGACCAATGACCGTTCTTGAGCTCCGCCACGCCCTTGCAGTGGAAGTTGGAGAGGATGAATTCGACGAAGACAACATCCCAGACCTCGACGATATTGTGGCCATCTGCTCAGGATTGGTAACTGTTGACAAAGCAACCAGCATCATCCGGTTGGCACACTATACTGCACAAGAATATCTCCAGCAAACTAAGGATCAGTGGTTCCCAGATGCGGAAGCAGAGATTGCACTCACCTGCGTGTCTTATCTTAATTTAGAAGTCTTCGAGTCTGGATTGGCTGACCATTACGACGACCGAATTACAAACTATCCTCTATACGAATACGCAGCATGCAACTGGGGATACCACGCTCATGGGTCCGTGCATTCCTACGAGGCAATTCTAGATTTCTTAGAATGTAGTGGAAAGTTGGAGGCAGCGTTTCAAGTGCTCAGCAAAAACCGCAAGGGTGCAGGGTTCCTTGACAGCTCTGTTTATGCACAAACTGGAACGGGCATGCATCTGCTCGCACATTTTGGGCTTGTTGACACTTTTGACCTGCCACGGACAAAAGATTTACTCGAATCAAAGGACATGTATGATGCCACTCCTATCCAGTGGGCAGCTTCAAATGGTCAGATCGAAGCAGTCCGGCTATTGATTGAAACAGGGGCCGACCCTAGTCACGAAGATGAGTTTGGAAATACACCATTTAGAGTGGCCGCAGCAGCGGGGCATGCAGAAATCGTCAAAATGCTACTGGGAATTGAAGAAACCCGATTAAAGCAACCAGATTATTCAAATTCTCTTTTCCACGCACCTATTACGGTTGCCGCGGAAAATGGACAAGAAGAAGTGGTCAAAATCCTTCTCAAATCTGGAGTTGACCCAGATACCAGAGATAAACATGGATACACACCCTTGATGGCAGCCGCTGATAACGGCCACAGTGGCGTCGTAAAGATTTTACTCGCCACTCGCAAGGTTGATATCAACGCAACCAAAAATGCCGAATGCCAAGGAGGTGGTCGAACTGCGTTATGGTATGCAACAAGTGCAGGACATGTTGAGGTAGCAAAAGTACTCTTGGAACATGGTTCTGCTGTTGAGGTACACCTACTTACCGCCAATTTTTTTCACCTTCGTACCAATGCCAGCGCCAAGGTTCCGCACAAATTTTTCATCCGGACGGATGCCACAGTGCTTTATACGGCAGCCATGCTGGGGTTTACGTCAATTGTAAAGTACTTTGTTGAGAAAGGTCTTGATGTGAACCAGGTAATGGTCGAGACGACTATCAAGAGAGAGAAAAAATACAGCAGGTGAGTTTGAGCATTTGGAACTCATTCGCCTACAGACCATCCTGACACATTGACAGAGAAGAGGACACAAGTCGCATGGTGGGGTATCCAGAGGACTGGATACGAATTGAGAAGAAAAGTCCTCTCTCAATAGCCATCGAAAAGAAACACTCGAGCGTTGTGGATGTTCTCAAGGCAAATGGCGGCATTGATTTGTGCGAGGTTGAGGATATCAATTTAGTTCCGGGTTCACTCAAGTTTGGATTTGAGAAAGTTGCATACATTGAGCTGATTGGAGGAGTAGAGGTAGAAAAAGAATTTTCATATCATTTATAATTTATTGTTTCGTCAATACCAATATTTATACATTTATTTATGTTTAGAGCAGGCGACTGGACCCATTACCGAGACTTGTACATCCACAGGCAAGGATGGTGAAAACAACAAATATTCCTTCAGCCAATATGCATCATTTGTACCGAGTTTGAACCTGGAGATTTTGTCATCAAAAATTAAATATCATCTCAACTAGAATGCGACCCGCATGAATCGGACAAATACGACAATCTCAGGCAAAATGGACACACTGGAGGCGCTGATAACACTTGGACCAGGTTGTACGTCATCCAGGGGAATGCTTGATTTTGCCATCGGAAGCATATCACGGGTCAGAGGGTCAAATTCGTAGTTGTCGTCATCCACAGCTCCTACCCTTCCACCCCACAGCTAGTGCACATTCCATGTCTGTCCCAGTTCGCTGTGGCGCGCCGTGTTGTGTCGTATCCGTGGCGCAATCTCCTCCGCTGTCAACCCCCCCACCCTGGACTTCATCCCAACTTTTAGGCTCAACTAAGCCCGAGCCTCTACCGGCCGAGGCCTCCCGTATCCCCTTTTTTTCCCCCTCCATCCAGCGTCGCTCCTGCCACTGCGCTCACTTGCGACAATGACCAGCAAGGCCAAGGAACTCATGAAAAAGGGGTGGCACCCGGAAAAGCCAGGTACCACCCTCAAGGGTCAAGTCGTAAGCAATCGGTCAACCGCCAACACATGGATGACAACCGGCTGATGCGATATCCCACAGTCGGGCCTCTTACACAGGAACAAATCCTCCGATGAGAAATCCGATCACGTCGCCCGTCCAATTTCCCAGCTCCGCGACCCAGCGAGCTTTGCGCCGCCTCCCAAGCGTACCGGCTCCGGTCTCCTACCCGCCCCGCCACCCGTGTCAACTCCCCGCAAGGTCATTACCGCGCCGTCCAAATATCAAGACCCCCGTGGCCCTCCGGTCGATGCACCCACATATCAAAAGCAACTACATGAACAAGAGAGCCAGGAGCAGGAGGCGGTGGAGGAGGAAGCCCCTCCGCCACAGCCGTACCGAACAAATACAACAGGTTTGGCAACCAATCACCTGCCACCTCCACCAGGAAGACGAGATGGCGCAGACGGAAGATCACCACCGCCATTGCCTCCCCCGTCCTATCAAGCAGCCGTAGGTGGCAGCAATGCCGCCCCGCCGAGTCTGCCGCCTCGCCTACCTCCCCGAACCAATTCATCATCCCCTAGCCCAGCCGCCATCAGTCCTGCTTCCACAGGCAGCGGTCTTCTGAACCAAGGCGCTGTCAATCGTCTTGGCGCCGCAGGGGTCTCGGTCCCTGGATTCGGCATCGGACGCTCCAGCCCAGCTAACCAAGACTCTGAGGCTCCTCCTAAACCTCCTCGGCCTGGCGCGGCGCCCTCAGCCTCGCAGATGAACGAGCTCCAGAATCGCTTCTCCAAGTTCGGAACATCGTCAGCCTCCAGCGCCCCTCCCCCTCACCCTCCCCCCAGTGAGGGTACAACCTGGGCACAGAAGCAGGCCGCCTTAAAAACAGCTTCTGCGTTTCACAAAGACCCTTCGTCGGTTTCGCTTTCTGAGGCGAAGGCAGCTGCCAGTACCGCCAATAACTTCCGTCAGCAACATGGAGAGCAGGTTGCTTCGGGTCTCAAAGCGGCCAATAACTTGAATCAAAAGTACGGACTCGCGGACAAAGTTGGGAAGTACACCGGACAGGGCGCACAGGAGCAAAGCCAAGGAATTGTAAACACTTCACCCTCACCAGTGCCAAGCCTCGCAGGGAAGAAGAAGCCGCCACCACCTCCGCCCCCCAAGAAGAAGAACTTTGGCAACCCACCACCTATTCCGAATCATCCTGCCGATGATGACGCACCACCTCCAATTCCAATGGCAACAAGGCCTCAGTTTTGAGGATAACATTTAGAGCGAAATACTGGGCTGCATTACTAGGCGCAATTTGTAAATTTCTCATCTCAAATCAAATGTACTAAGCTGTTCACGTTGCAAAAATAAGGATATGTGTAGACCTTTAGCCCTGTGAGGTTCTGAGATCCGGAACCTTTTTTTTATTTCGACGGATTTATCACAGTAAAGATAAGTAAGTGCCCTTTTTGGACACAATCATGCTCTTCATATCCCCCTTAGTATGGTCGTCGTGCATCATTATTTCCAGGCCCAAGAAGAATGTATTCACTTAAACCTTCTCGCTAACAAGACCGTGCTTCCAAACGGTAATGAAGGGAGTGACGCCGTCCTCACGGTAGTTAAGGAGGACAACCCTAAAAACGGTCAGTGCTTGTTAGATCAGCTCAAAGGAGCAAAACCTACATTCCATCAGGGTCCATTCTCTCGCCAGTGTAGAATTCGTAGTCCTTGAAGTTGGCAACAATCTTCTTGGCAAACCCTTGAGCACCCTTCTCAAACGCGGCAATCTCCTCGGGGGTGGCGTTCTTCGCTTCAAGAGCGGCCTTGACCTTCTTCATGTATCCTATCAATAGTTTATTAGCGGACCGTGTGGGTGTATTGTTTTCGCGACATACCCTTGAGATAGGTAAGGTAGCTCTTCTTGTCGAAGTTGGTGCTTTGAAGACGGAAACTGTCAACAATGTTGTTGACCTTCTCAACAGCGTCATCGAGATCCTCAGCAGCCTCCTCAGCGGAAGCGTTGGCACCAATATCTAGAGAATATTTAAGTTAGCATGTCGCACCACGGCTGATTTTTCTTCACTCCTGGACAACATCTCGTCAAAAATGCCAGAAGCCGAAGGGGTATATATGTTGGTGGAGAGGAAACGGACCGAAGGTGTCACCGCCCTTGTTGATCATGGCACAGTCGGCCTCGAACGCAACGCCATCGATCTCCTTGAGGTCGTAGGAGTCGGAGATGATCTCGTCACCGCTGATGATGTCCTGTGATTGCGGGGTTCAGCATCAGGTCAGGAGGGGCAAAGATGTGAGGCGGGGTAGTAGTAACTGCTGAGAGCGAAGGCTTCATACCTTGTAGATAAGCATGATGGCGGCTAGTTCGGAGGGCCTGAGGGACGACTTTGGAACGGATTGGGATGGAAGAACACAGAGAAAGACTAGGAGGGACAGAAGTAGCCGGAGGGAGAATCTTCGTCGCAACAGAAAATCTGAGGAGGGGTCGCCGGCGTGAGGTGGGGTTTTATCAACCAAATGGGGGATAGACTACCTGGAGAGAAATTTTCGCCTGCATCTTTTTTCCTTCTCCGGACCTTGAAAGCATGGGCAACATGATTGGCTATTCCAGGTCGTTGTGGCCTCGTTGCGACCATACAGGTGCAATTCATGCCACATGCAGCCTCTCCATAGCTACCCGACTGGCTTCCAGGCCCTGTCGAGGGCAAGCAAAAGACTTTTCAATCGGACCCACTAATAAAACTTCTAGATTAGGGAATTTGTTTACCCTCCTGGCCAACGCGGAGACCTTGGTAGGGTCTGTGTTGGGCGGCCATGCTCGGCCCCGTTACACCCGCACTGGTTTCTGGCAGACAAGTCCCTTTCTCCGATTGCGAGGAGGTGCTGATGAGTCAGCAGCCATCTCCAACGGACACACATGCTCAACCAGGAGATGCTAGCACTTTTCGACCCAGAAGAATGACCTACAGAACGCAATGCATGCACGACATATTTCCACACCATACTATTAAATAGGGACAAAAATAGAAATTGCCTCTTTAGGAAATCCTGCCTCTTTGGGATTGTCAGTGAATCATAGACATGTTGTTTGCCATGCGGCCCGCCGTTGGTGCCACTTGACTAGCACAAGGAGGAATCATGCCTAGACATGGACGCTGACACCTCAGACGTCAACTCAGTACCTTGTACCAAGCCCCTAAACAGGCACGAACATGTATGGGCAGGGTCCCGTGATATCACCCGCGCAAGGTTAATAGCATTGGAGGCTGCCATCTCTCCGGGTATTCCAGCCATCGCGAATCGCCCCACAGGTACAGCGGTACGATTAGCGAATCAGCCCATTCCATTCGTGCTGAATCCTCAAATAATAGAAAACGCCTATCTGGCCAACAACTAGAGAGTCTTTGGGGAGGTAAAGCGCTTTTGCCTGAGTTTATTCTTTCGGAGAATAATATTTTACCCCTATTCTGCTTTTCTGGCTCAAGCCGAGTCACCATTGCGGATTTTTACTCCTTTAGTGGCCCCGATTCTGGTTGGTCGCGTGTCTCCATCTGACCACGGACACCCGCGGACACCGTATTGTAACTCTATACGCGTAAAGGCATTGCTTGGTCGGCATGCCTCTCGGGTCATGTTGCGATAGAACAGACGATCTTTAGTTAAGTCTTCAGGGGATTTCGGGTTCGCATTGAATGAGCCAACGACGTGAGTTGTAAACGCGAACATGAGCAGTTGCTGACGTCCCGATGGAACGAGCCTCAAGGGGCGCAGTCAGGAGAAGGATGAGGGCAAAGTCGTGCAAAAGATATACGATATACGATGCCAATGGCAAATGCGCTTACAATCACGATATGCGAAAAGGCTATAGGTTGCGACGCACGAGAACAGCCATCATAACCTGGTTGAAAACATGCCATGGGGCATAGGGAGGACTCGAGTCGCGATGTCAGGTCTGAGCTTCAGTGTCTTGTGGGCTGATGCCGTCATTGCATGATGCGACTTCAGGGCCGAGTAGGGTCCGGTCATGCTTACTGTGCTCTAAGTGGCCTCGCAGTTCCCTGTAGGTGCTAAACAACCGAAATTTGACATTTGACTTACACTCGAAAGGTCGCCCCAGTATTGGTGACGCGCTCTGCTGCGAAACCCCGAAGGTGCCGATGGCATTGCACCCGCTAAGCTATTTTATCTCCGCTATGACTCGGATTTGGTGCCACCCCAGGCACTTCAGGAACGTCCGGAGCCCTGCTTTTTTTTTACCCTTGCGCTAGAGACCCGAAACTATGCCAATCTAAACCACGTCCTCCACCCCCCAATCTATTTATCAAATCCATCAGTCCCGACGCATTCGCTCTCCTTTACCTCCAACTATTTCATTGTACAGACTTCCATCCCCCCCATTTTGGTGCCGTCATCACTCGGCCTTGGGTTAATTTTTCTGCCTCTCTGTCCTTATCGATCTTTCTCCTCTATCCCACATTGCCTCGTCGCAGCTGTTGACCGCGACACACACGCACCGCCGCGTATCATGGGCAACGACACGTCCATCGCCAACGCCGCCATGGCAAACCAAACTCTCTTCGAGACCGGCCTCCCACCGCTGCCCTCCTACACCCTTGAGCCCCAGGCCGATCTTCTATCCTGGATCTCCGACTTCTGGCTCTCCCTCATCGTTCCCGTCATCGTCTACTGGGTCCTCTCCATGACCTTCCACATGATCGATGTCCTCGACCTCTTCCCTCAGTACCGCCTCCACACCCCCGAGGAAATCACCAAGCGCAACCACGCCTCTCGCTACGAGGTTGCCCGCGATGTCATCATCCAACAAATCATCCAGATCGCCACCGGCGCGGTGCTTGCCCTGACCGAGCCCCCCGAGATGACGGGCAAGACCGACTATGACATTGCTGTCTGGGCCACCCGCGTTCGCCTTACCCAGCGTGCTCTGCCAACCATTCTCGGAGCCGTCGGTCTCAATGCCACGGCCATCTCCAAGAACCTGGCCGATTCATACCCAATGCTCGCCGGTGCCATCGCCGGTGGATACTACCCCTTCCTCACCACCGAGACGGCAGAGCCAGCCTTTGCCAAGTGGGAGATGCTGCTCGCCACGGCCATCTACCACTTCTTCATCCCCGCCATCCAATTCTTTGTCGCTACCTGCATCCTCGACACTTGGCAGTACTTCCTCCACCGTCTCATGCACGTCAACAAGTGGTTGTATGGTAAGTCAGATGACATTTTTCGCTCCTCGGACCGAGCCCCTCGCTGCCCCTGAATCGTGAATCCTGAATCGTGTGCTAACATAAGCCACCAACTCCAGCTACCTTCCACTCTCGCCACCACCGACTCTATGTGCCCTATGCTTACGGCGCCCTGTACAATCATCCCTTTGAGGGCTTCCTGCTCGACACCGTCGGCGCTAGCCTCGCCTTCAAGGCCACCTTCATGAGCCTGCGCCAAGGCATCTGGTTCTGGTCCTGCTCCACTGTCAAGACCGTCGACGATCACTGCGGCTACTCGTTCCCCTGGGACCCTCTCCAGCTCATCACCAGCAACAACGCTGCTTACCACGATATCCACCACCAGCACTGGGGAATCAAGACCAACTTTGCCCAGCCCTTCTTCACCTTCTGGGACTCTCTCCTTGACACCAAGTACAAGGGGAACCGCACCAACAAGCCCAGCGGCCTGCGAAAGGAAGGCGAAAAGGTTGTTGCTGATAGCGACAGCAACTAGAACGACCGTCGACGACTATATATAATATCAGCATTCAGACATGGGATCCACGAAACAACTCGAAATGCATAGCTTTATATAGGATTCGCCCGGGTGTGCGATCCTTTTCCGGTTGCAATCACTCTGGCACAGCCTCGTACCGTAGGATCGCGGGGCTATGATGACATCGAGAATCAACGGCTTGAAGCTCGCGGTAATTACACCACATCACCTTTCTACATCACACTTTTTAATAATAGGGAAGAGCGCAAAGGGGAAGACCTTTGTGCAGTGACTCCCGTCTTCGCTCTCGTTTTCGTTTCCTCTTTCCTCCTATTTCTATCTATCGTTCCCCTCTTTTCCGACGGAATCGCCCATGTCACTCGACAATGGACACCAACGGGCAGGGTCTGGGATTGGGACTGCGGTTGGAGCTGGTGTTCCGAGGACTGTTAGGGTGGAGTCCTTCGCCCGTAACTTTTTACTTTTCATCATTCTTGTACAATATTTGTTAGGGATCGAACTTTCTGGTGTACGGAACAACTGGGCCGTAAACAAGAGGGCTGCTGATGGGGCAGATTGCACCTACTCCCATCTATTCTTGTCGTGTAATACGGGCAGACACGAAAGAGACGGGGCTTAATATCTCGAGTATCGGTCTCAAGCAACGAACAAATCGGATGATACAACGAAGGGGAGGCAGTGTCGGTAAGAGAAGGAAATATGTCTGTTGTGTCCCAGACTCAGACTCATAATGTATCTACCACGCATCAAACTAATTGCATAAGTAATTGGGTTGGAATTAAAGGATAATGCAAATCAAGTATGAGAACAATTGCACCTTGAACATTCATGGGATTATCATCTTCAAGAGTCGGCGCCAGTGTCGCATGCTGATCACGTTGCGTCAATAGGGAGATCGCGTGGTCAGCGGTTACGATGTACGCCGCTGCTATTGACACCCTAGTTTCTAGCCCTGGCCGCATTCACACTAGCTATAGTCCAGTTCCCGGAAGTTCAGCAGAAGGCGGAGTCTGAGATTGATCGCTTCGTGGACACCCATCGCCTGCACACAATTGAAGAGCGGGATAAGTTGCTCCACGTAAACGCCCTAGTAAAAAGAAACTGAGCAATGGGAGCTTATCGTTCTGGTGGGGTTCCCGCGTACGGCTGACGAGGACAAAAAGTACAATAGGCCACTCATCCCCAAAGGCTCATACTTGCTTCCGGCTAGGTAGTGGTTACTTTATGATCGAAGGTGGGAGACTTCTTGCCATCAACGTCAGATCAACAGGGCTGCCACGAGAGAGACGTTTGACAAGCAGGCGTGTTGATTACCTTGGTGCTTTCCGGGTCGGATAGGGTTTGCCTGTTAAGAGTTCAGCAATTGACAATGAGATGACGTTTGGTGAGAGACTGACTTGTGAACGTTGTAGAAGCACGAAGTGATTCATTGGTTTCCGCTCACATGTATCAGACGGCCATACTCATTTGTAGATGGTTACACCCAAGACACGCCAACCCATACCAAAGTTTGCCCGCACCTGTGACTCCTTGATCCTGAAACCCGAACAGAGCATTTGTGTTCCCATCGCGTAATACTCCAGCTTCCAAGAACTTTGCCGAGACCTCACCAAGTCACCACGCTCTTCCACAGCTCCGGCATTCTCATCAAGTGACTTCACAGCGCCATAGGTGCCCAAAGAGAGTATGACCGTTGCCTTGGAGTTGCTCGCAACACTCAGTTCGGCCAGCCCAAGCCCTTGCCTCTCAGGTTCCTTGCGGCCACTCCAAAAACCACAAATGCCACTATTTTGTCTCTTTTCCTGTTTGCGTAGGCTCAGCTAGGCGATAAAGGAACCAGGCTACAACAGAGTCATGGAAATATTCTGGGAAGCTTGATTGAACCCTTCAGGTCACATGGGCCCAGCCACCAAAATCCATTTAAGTGAAGCCAGCGCGGCTGTTTATAGTACTCCAGATCGGCCCTTTCCATTTTCAAGTCGTTGAATTCATGAGGGCGACTGCGTATCTTACCAATTGAAATACAGTCATCCACTGCTGCCTGTCAGAGAGGGTTAATAGTGAAATCAGGAGCTTGCTCTCTTGTCACTTTCTTCAGTCAAATACAGGAACAACTATTTCAATATCCATGGCACTCATGCGGCGGCATATGTCAGATCAACCCTGGTGGAGCAGAAGGCATGGCGAGGGGAGGCGTGGAGAAACTCATATGTTGGCTATGCAACAGATATCAGAAAATGTTATAAATCATTTGTAAAACTAGCAACTGATTTAGTCTGTTCTTATATATCTTGATTGCTAAATTTTTCAATCTAGTATAATAAGTTAGGAGAATGGCATTGTGGATTGTTGTGGATGCTACTATTGATAGAAGTAGCATTGCACTTTGACTCCATGGTGTCGGCATAACTTAGCAAAATCTTTACTACAAGGAAAACTTGATCTGATCTAAAGACTTTGAACATCCACACCATTCTGCGATTTATAATCTGCTTTATGGCTTTATACCATTTCTAGCCACGATGAATTTGCTGAGTTTGATTCGAGTTGTCGCGTTTTGTATGCCTCGCCAGGAAGCTAGCAGGAGGTAGAGACAGGAACAACCAACTTTCCATGGTTTTTTACAATGATAGGTAACGCAGACCTAAAAATATACCGGATGTTCTTCATTGGCTATGCCTATTTCTTTTTTTTTCACGTGGTGTCCTAGGACGATATTCATCGTGCTCAAGCACTTCAGTTGCTGCTGACGTGGAGATATAGGGTAACCACAGTCAGACGAAACTACGAGGTTCTCAACGCCGGTGCACTGAAAAGATCAAAAAAAGCCTGGTTATTTTTCTTGGTCCGGTTCGAATTCCTCTCTGTTTATTCCATCTATCTTCTTTGGGGGACAAAGATACAAAGTTGGCCAGTTACCGACGGTAAATTGTATCCGACACACCAGTAATCACCATATTGATCAGTGGCAAACCATGTGTGAACCTAGAGAACCGCAAGAAAAGAAAGCTTTTCTCATGTAGTTTGAGCGCATTACTTATCCAGCTGTCCAGTGAGTGGGTTCAGTTCACCGTCAGTTCTGACCAGTATCATTTGATATATGATACTTTACAACACCAGGTTGACGTTTCTCATTCCCCACCACAGAAGAACCCCTCCGTGGTACCAGAGCCGATAAAACCGGTAGATTACACAAATAAACGTAAAAAAGAAACATGGAAATACACAAACACGCATGTACCAAGAACAGCAATAAACATGACTAGCACTCAGGAGAATGTCACAACATGATTCTCGGCTAGAGCGACACATACCCTATACTAGATTACCGAACACGATTCAGATGATCCTCGGGAAAACATCCAAAAAAGAATCCGGCAATCAGCAACATCTCGTCTCGGTTAACGATTCATTCATCGACGACGATAATTTCCGACATCTCGCTTATCGCGACGAACCCCGTGTTGAGGCAGCCAATCCCAATTACACCATCACTCAAATGCCAGCTACTGTTCCCCCCTTCTTTACCCCCTTCCTCCTACCCCATGATGATGATGGGCTTAGATCTTCTTCGCTTGTCATCACAGGGGGGAGAAGCCTAAAAAAAAACAAAAAAAATTAATGACCAGTCATGTTCCCCAGACTGCTTTCGGCTCAGGAAACAGTCGGTGGAGGGGGGACCCAAAAAAATAGGAAAAAAAAAGAAAACATATCAAGAGTCATAGACGTGGGAGGTTGGGCGCGATTTGCTCGCTACGTTTCAAGGTCAAACTTGTCCACGCCGCCTCATGGCCAAAGTTGGGGCGGACCAAAAGATGGAGACGTATGGAGCACCTGTAGCTTTGTTTGCTTTTGGAACAACCTGTTGATTACGTAGTGTTGAGCTGAAGGATACGCCAGGACACAACACACATGGGCTCTCGCTTTCGGCTCACGTTTGGTGACCTCACACACACACACACACACACACACACACAGGCAATCGGAGAAACACAGGCACAAGCAAACACAGTGACGCAGATACAGCCACAGATACATGTTGCTCACAAACACTGGTACTAGGGTTTATTCTTAACCATACTTTGAACGACGCCCGCCGTTTTCGACACCCCCTGCGTCGGCCAACGTGCCCCCCTCCCCCCCTCCCCTCAAAAAAAAAAAAAAGCCGTAGCCGGACTATTGCCTTTCCACGGGTAGATGGCATTAAAACAATCGGGAAACAGACGCGAGCGCGCGCGAGCCAAGCTTGTTTGACCGCTGTATTGCGGCGGCGTCGGCTCAAGGCACAGTCGGCGGCGGGCACACTGGGCTGCTGGTGGCAAAGGCCCGTAAGCCACGCGATACTTGCTGTAATTAACGGAAGCAGAGACGGAGGCTAGACTTTGGTCGCCCCCTCCCCCATGCACGTATGCCGGTCAATCGATCGACGCCGCAGAAGGAAAAAAGAACGACATGACATGGAGCGTGAGCGTGAATTCAAGACTGCTGGGTTAACAAACCGTCCTTGCGCTGACGTAGACAGCCCTGTAGGAGTCACAAGGCGAGGAAGAGGGGAAATACGGGGCCATAGTCGCCCGACTGTTGTTCTTTTTCGACTGGGTTCGGGGTTGGAGGGCCCGCCCTTCTGGAAGCTTTCTGTGCCGTCCCAGCCAGGCGGATGGGGATCGGCCCATAGGTTGGTTTTTTGGGTGGGGGGCCAAAGTCAAAGTCACGGGCAAGGCCGTCTGATTCAAGGAGAATGCTGGGAACCGAGTGTGAGTCGATTCGGGCCAGCGAGTGATCTGACATGACGATGAGCAAGGGATTCGGGGTTTGATTTTTTTTTTTTGGAAGGAAAAAAAAAGGCGGTGATGAATTGCGACGCCTTCGCGCATGACGGGCTCAAGGCCGAGTTTGCAGTGGTGCATTGCATCCGGTATGCATACTTTGCATGTGAATGCGCGCGCCATGCTGCTGCGCTTTCTTTTTTTGACCGTCTCGGGCTGGCTGAGACAAACCCCCTCGTTTCCAATGCCATGCTACTGCTCCTCATGACGTTGCACTAGGGGCTTGCACGATGCTGCGCCGGCTGTTGTGGACGACTTCTTGCAGTGACGTGGGCAAGCCCGCCGCCAACCACGGCTGTTGTACGCCGCGGGGTTGAGGGGAGGAGCCACAAATCTGACTTGCATCATATGCAAACTCTACAACCCAGTGTTGACGTAGCCTGTTGGCATGATCGCCCTGCGATTATGGAACCAGATGCTCCGAGATGCGTGAACGAACCCATGAAGCTCGACAAGGAACTGGATGTGTCACGAGGCCATGGGCTCTAGAAAATTCCTCAGCTGATGGGGCCAAACTCAATGGGCAGGAAAAGAATTTCCATGGTGTCGTAACAATATCCTCATTCAAAGCAGATCCATCAGCATCCCACGCCGTAATGGACGGCACAAACAGGGCAGGTCCTGGCACCTCAGGTGGTTTTTTTTTTTGACTCCAGGACCGGGGCTGTTTGGGTTGCGTGCGGCGCAAGCCCGCAGCCCTGGCCAATCACTCGAGCCCCTGCCCCTGTTGGATTACCGCAAATGGACTTGTACGTGTCCGAAGCTGCGTGACGGTCCGGCGGCATGCGGGCGGCAGCAGCAATAATAACAATAGCAGTGAGAGTCGCAGCGGCAGCGTGCGCGCCGTCAATTTGCGGTGCTGCACCCCAAGAGCGAGAAATAAATAAATAGAAACAGGATAACAAGGGTTTGTTTGGGAGACAAGGCTTGGCGCTATAGAAAAGCCAACGGGTGGCTTGCCCTCTTGTTGTCGCCGTCAATGCTTTCACGGCGCGGCTCCTCCCTTCTCCTGGCCGTGTCTCAACAGTTTCCCTGCATGGCATCAGTCTGGTTCTTCGGTAATTCTTCAGCTTCCCTTCAGCCTGGAGGGGCGCTGATCGCCGGGGCATCACTTCGGAGAGCACTGGTCGAGAGTTCCCTTGAGTTCGTTTCAGATGGTGGGATTGTCAATTGGGCCAGCGGCTTCTACTGGTCGGCAGGTTGTTCACAGGGGTGGGACTTGACTTTAGGACCCTGAAAATTGGTGGAAAAAATGCGGGCTGCTGGTTCAGGGTCTGGCAGAAAGAGCTGGGATCATGGCCAGTTGAGGAAGGCTGATTGGGTGCCCTGCCCTCCAGGCTCATCATCATGTAACCAAGTTCCTCCTGATGCACCATTTGGCATGAAGGAACTTACCGGTTGACACGGAACTGTTATTGCAATCTCAATAACTCAATAGCAATCACACCACTGGTGCATTATCCCGCTCTTGCTGCAGGACAATCTGAATACCACCCGTGTCGCCCCATCACCCATCGAAGCTAGGCTGTAAGGGGGTAGTTATTCCCGTTTGCAAATTAATTCGGGCCTGGGGCGAGGCTTGGGGCTAGGCCTTGTGAGAATTAGCAGATTCAGTAGTTGCGACCAGTTGCCAATCCCACTGTCGATGGCCCAATGGCGTGCCTTCGCTGGTCGCTAGCGCACCGGGAGTTGATCCATGAGCGTGTGGTGCCGGTGCTTCCACTGTCTGGAGATGTGCAAAGTTGTGTGTCTCGCCTCTTTGGGGGCAGCGCTAATGTCGAGCGCTGTCCCGCCCATAATCCTGCTTGCGTGCAGCGACGCATTGAGGCCCATGTGTTTTGAGACCTCTCTTGTGTCGTGTCTCGTGTCGTCTCTCTCCTTGCCTATGTCTTGTCCTATCCTGTCCAGCCCAATCCAATCCAGTCCAGTCCAGTCCAGTCCAGTCCAGTCCAGTTCTGTCCTGTTTTGCATCGGCTAGGTCCCGCGTTGCAATGTCTTGGGTTTCGTCCTGCTGCCATGTTTCACCAGGACCCCTCCCCACGGCAAATCCGTGTAGCTGGTGCGTGAGATAAATTGAGTCGCAGCGAGTGTACCATGTCGCCGTCGCCGAAGCGCGCCTGCTCATTCGCCCTCACAATAGCATCATGTAGATTAAGGGCTCACCGCAGCATCCTCAGGCGGGCATTGCTGCAACGCAACGCTCTGACAGGATGGATGACGGGCGTCGCTGTGTGCGTCGCTGCTGCGCTCGGCAGTTTAGGGACAGCTTGTGCACCGGATTAGCTGTCATAAACGAGCAAAGAGGGCACTTGGGCTCTGTAATTAGCCCACGATCCATCGCCCTATCCTCGTGTGGATGCAAGCCGTATGCATGCATTATTCTCACGCTGATGCCGCCATTCCCGCCGCCTCTTCCTAATCCAGCAAAGGATTGAACGCCTCCTGAACCGGCTTCAGCCAACCCTCGTGCGCGGATCGCGACTTCTCAGCTTTCCTTGGTTCAGCTGGAACCTTGAAGCCTCGACTCGCTCCGGCCCCGTCCTTTCTCCTGGAGACGGTCGCTCCTGTCATCTTGACGTGTCCGTCCTTTCGTCCCCGTCATCTCCATCTTTCTGCCATCCCCTTCGCGCCGCCCTCACTGCACCTTTGCTTCTTTTGCGCGCGGCAATTCGCCTACTGCTGCTAACTGCGTTCCTTGCTTCGCGCCTGCGTTGACCGCGCTCCTGGATCCCACCTCCCGGACCACCTGGAACATCCGGAATCCCGGAACCCCCCCCCCTTCGAGAAGCAGAGGCAGCGCCGACAGCAGGACCCCGAATTTCTCTCCTTTTGAGACAAGACACCCGATTCCTCGAGACAAACGACAACAGGGTCCGACCTGGATGAATTGCAGCACTCCGACACATCGCGCTCTGAGACGTCTGAATCTCGCGGACAGCGACATCGACACCCGCTGGTCTACTGTACGCCCAAGGTTCAGGCCTGGTACCTTCTTCAGCCTTTGGTGATCGTGCTCCAGCAGCCTCACTAGCCGCCGCTTCCCCTTGGATCCTGGCCTCGCGATCGCTGCGCCAGACAGCCGCAGCAACCGTCTCCTTCTGCCCAGTTTCCCGCCTCCATCTGGCCTGTCTTGTCGCTTGCTTTTTCTGCGCCTAAGCGCCCGTCACGACGCCGCGCTCCATAATTCATTCCTGGTCTGGGTTTCTAGATCTCCAATCCAGCGCATCCTCCACGTTGGCGATTCGTCCAAGCTTCGGCTACCACCCGTTGCGGCGCTTACCGACAGCCATCCCTGGGCTGCCATTGGCCACACCCACCCTCCATCACGAATTGCCTGTAATCTGCATCTGGCATTTGCCAACGGGACACAAGCATCTATTGGAACACGCAATGGGAGATTTCCCCGTTTCGTCAGGCTGCTTTAATTATCCATCCCAGAGTTACCTGCTCCAAAACGGCATCTTTGTAGGCGCCTCCGTGGGTCGCCGCCCCTGCAGCTAAGACGCACATCACAACGGGTTCCTACATATTACACGGGCACTCGCCTTCGTCGCCCACAATGGATCCTTCTACTACTCTTGTTGCTTTTCATTTGTGAGTCTGGACTCTCTTTCGTTGCTTCTGTTTTGCTTTGACAGCCCTTCGTTTCTTCTTTCGCTTTTACTTTTTTGCATCTGCCTTGTTCTTTATCACCCTCCCACCCTTCTTCGTTCTTATCTTCGCTGGTCGATCCTTGCCTGCACCCAGAAATATAATTTTTTCTGGGGACCAGATTCCAAGTGGAGGTGACGGATCTTTAAATCATTGTCTCCATTTAGAGTCTCGGGGAGGCTCCGATTCACGCACGCCGTTCATTCTCGGTTCATTTGTTCACGATCTCCCTTGTGAGGGGGTTGCTTTTTCCTGCGCCCTTCCATCGAATTTCGGGGCTGCTTCGTATCTTCTTCACATTCCTTTTTGGCCCGACCCGAGTTATCGACGGGCTACATTCTTAAGCGACTGGGAACCGTTGGAACCCTGTCTTAGTTGTTGTGGTATGCTTCCATTTTTACAACATTTGCCCTGAACCCCTTGCGTATTATGCACACACTGGTGCCCCCTTTCTGCGGTTGAGACAAGGGCCCAACGCACTCGATGCCTCACACTGTTTCCCTTTGGGAGAGAGCGACCGCTCAGCCAGCCTCCCCAGATGCGTGGCAGTGGCACTGGTCGTCGTCATTGCACTGGGGATGGCTGCGTTGGCACGCGCAAAGCTGAGCTGAGGTTGAGCTGAATGCACGTCGAGGGCTGGGGCCCAGTGCTTTTTCCCATTCAACAATGTGCTCATGCAGCTAGCGCACGCGCGGTGGCTGGGCTGCACTTGCACTGCACGCTGCATTGCGGTGTAGTGCGGTGTCGTGCGGCGTCGTGCGGTGTAGTGCAATGCAGTGCAGTGCAGTCTAGTACAGTGCAGCGCAGGGCGGAGAGCACTAACAATGACGACGACGACGATAATGATGATTATCATCGTGATTGATTGTTGGTTGGGTTCCCTTTGCCACATCGGATGGGACTGAGACTCTCGTCCGGTGGGTGTGCCCCCGCGAAAGGCAGGGCTAGCCAGCTGTCACTTGGGAAATTCCCCGGGCCTAGTGGCTTGTCTTGTCCAATTTCCTTTTCGTCCCATGTTCCCATACCGTTGCTGTGCACTGAGCGCTGACCAGCAACCCCCAGCCAGACACACCCTTCCGCACAGTCCGTGCAGCTTATTGGGTCGTGGGACAATTTCTCCCAATCATACCCCATGCAGCGAGACGTCCGGCGTGGCCGTGGCCAGTGGAGAGGCTGCCATACCTTTCGTGACATTATTTGCGAAGACGCACCTGGACCGGGCACCCCGTATAAGAGACATGGTGGTCTCAAGATGGGTCACACCTACTACTACTATGTGAGTGTTATGAATAGGGTCATCCCATCCTTCTTTTTTTTCTTCCTTTGGCCTTCAATCCCGCCTTCACCCAGCCACCTACACACCACCTCCACTCGCTTGACACGACGTAGATACATACATACATACATCCATACATACACAACACATACACGTACATGTACATGCATGCACATGCATATGCACATGCACATACAGCTCACTCATATATCCACACTCTCCTTCGGCTCTCTCACTCTGCTCATACATATATAATTCACGGCCATGGTTCTAACTAAGAAACCCCAGTACGAGGTTGATGGCTCCATCGAAACTCACAACCCTTCCCTTCCTTCAACAACATCCTGTCCTTACATGCCAGGCCAATCCGTCAACACAATGATCGTTCCTGTCGAGCAGGCTCTCAGACAGCGAAGCGCATCGCTCACCTCAATGCGTCAGACTGACTTCAAGACCATGGATCCCGATTTCAAATTCACCACTCCCCGACCAATGCTCTCTACCGAGAACACTTCCGCCCGCCTGGGCACATCCCCTATGCTTAACCACAAGCACTCCACCGGCTCGCTCAACACAACGCCCGCCTGGAAGCGCTTCTTCACCCGCAAGCTGAATAGCCGCGATGGTGAGCGTGGCCGATCACCCGCTCGCGAAGGCCTCACCTTTGAGGAGTTTGGTAGCCGATGCACCACTCCCTCAGAAGGAACCCGCACCCGGGACATCTCTCCCGAGTCCCTTCGTCGATTCCTCTCCGACGACATTCCTTCGCGCCCCGGCTCAAACCTCAGCATGAGGCCTACGCTTGTCATTCCTGAAGACATCCCCGAAGACGAGGATAGCGAGGCTGAAAACGAGGTCAGCAACAACGACGACGACGACAACTTCGCCACTTCAGCAGTCTCCGAGACCCAGACCTATGCCACTCGTCTGTCCCCTCCTCCTTGCAGGCGCACTGCATCCTGCGAGTCAATGAACGCCGCCGCCAAGAGCTCAGGCTCTGCTACTCTGAAGCCCCCGAAGCACCTGCCCGTGTACGAGACCCGGGAGGTGCCAGCGTCAGCTGTCATCCCATCTCGTCCTCGACTTGAGACCCTGTCCGGTCCCCGCAACTTCACCGCTCCTAGTTACTTCGTCTCTCCCGTCTCAACCCAGTACCCCGATGAGGAACCACAGGCTTACTGTTTCGATCTGACTGATGACGAGGACGACGTCGTTTCCACCAACAACAGCGACATTCTGTGCGGCCAGCCCGCAGCGTCCATCAAGGTGGAGTCGTACGAGTGCTACAGCCTCCCTGAGCCGGAGGAGAAGGGTTGCAAGACTGTTGAGACTCAGTCCAACTATACCAAGATCAACGATTCACCTGCGATCGGTTCCGATATCGCCGTCAGCGGTCCCAGTCTCTTGGACACTCCTATCAACCACGGTCTCGATGATTTTGTCAGCGAGCTTGGTTGGATGGCCGACATCATCGGCACCAAGCGTTTCTAATCGTTGTCTTGCTGGCTTGAGATTGACGAACAAGATTTACACACACACACACCCTCTCCAATCTTCTTTTATCCGAAACATTAATCAACGAAATCTCCGGCGTGGGCTCACATCCTTACCCACCCAAAATCCTCTGGCATCTGAACCGGCGTTTGATACGGCTTGATTTTCTAGCGATTCTCGACCTTTTTCGGTCGCTATGACCTGAGCTCTACCTACTATCAGGGCATGGCATTTTATGGCGTTTTATTTGTTATTAAAGGGAGGGATAAAGATTAAAGGGGCGCAAGCATCTTTGGCACCGGGCAGCGTTTACATGGTTATTCCTATCTGGTACTGGAGATCTTCAAGTGGGATGGATGAGGCAAAAGATAATGGGAAAAGGTTTATAACAGACATGGGATATATTGGTCATAGACACAACATTTTTGTGTTGGGGGAGTGTTTTTTTTTTAAACATCGAATTGGAAGGGATGTGACAGTCATGTTTTGCAACGCAATCTTCTGTACGAAGGGATCAAAGAGATTTGGCGTGGAACGTGGTACCTCCGACCTAGGTCGAAAACGCAAGTCCAGACCACACTGGCCTTTGACGAGTAAATGATGCAAACATGATAACACAAGAAAATTTCAAATGTGCCACTGTGATATAAAAGTGTCTTGGATGTTGGTTAACATTAAGCCGTCAAGAACTAATAACATTGAGTGTCTTGAATCATTTTCGAAACTGTCTTGAGATTGATTTGATTCCCTTCAAAGTCCCCATCCTGTTACTCCTTTCCCGTTTCACCCATTGCCTGGGAACTTGACCAAAAGGGCATCTACCCGTGTGCTTTGTCTCATCTCGTCTACAGTGTGATTAAACATTTATTCATACAATTTAGCACTTTTCTTTGATAAAAAAAAAGAAAAAAAAAACACCCCATCAAAGTAACTATTGCTGGGTTCTCTCTATACCCCGGTATTACTTTGATGTCTCAGCTGGAGTGGGTGCCGGAGCTGCTGCGGTTTCGGTTGGAGTTGTTGTTGCTGGTGGGTTTGGTGCTGCTGACGTGGCAACTTGTTTTTGTGAAGCTGGGGTAGGAACAGCAGCTGGAACAGCAGCCTGAAGAGGTTTGGTTGGAATCTGAGCGGGAGCCTGGGTTATGGGTGAAGCCTGAACCGAAGGTGTTGGAGTTGTTGATGTTGATGCAGCCGGGACGGAGCTTGCAGCTGCAGTTGGGGTTGTGATAGGGGCGGCAACTGGGGCTAGAACCGAGGCCTTGATCAAGTTGATATTTGGAGTTGTGGCTGATGGTTTGACCATGCCTGCAGTTGGAATACTAGTTCCAGGCATAGTCGAAACCGCCGGTGGTGTTATAGTTGAAGTCACAGTTGACGTTGTAGACACAACAGAAGGAGCTGGAGTTGGCGCTGCAACTACAGCCGGGACGGAATGTGACACAGGTGCTGGGGATTTCGCTGCGGTCAACGGATTGGTTGTTTTCAGGGTCGCTGCCCCTTGTGACGAAACTTGGGGCTTCGTATCAATGGCCTTTGCTGTTGGGGGAGCTCTTGTGCCTGTCGTATTCACCTCCGGGGGTTTCATCTCTGCCAGTGTTCCATCAGCAGGCTTATTATCTACCCCCGCCCCCGCTTCTCCCTTTGCTTCTGTATTCTTCTTTGGCTCAGTTGTTCGTTTCTTGTTAGGGTTCAAGAAGCGCTCTGGTACACCACGAGCGGCAAGGGAACCGCTCCCAACCCAGGCGTTGAGAATCTTGCTGAAACGGTACTCGTTCCGACACAACCGTTGGATCTCACGATACGCATAAGCGTTGTAATACGGCAACCCCGTTTTGGGATCGCGGTACCGAGCTGTGCGATTTGTAATGACACAAACGGCTGGAGGAGAAGGCTCTGCGGATGACATGTTAGAATTCTTAAGGTTTGCACAGTGTTGCATAAGCTGACTTACTTGCGAGTCTGGTCATTTTGCGGCCAAATATTATTTGTGTTTGGACATTACGGTCCTTGATGGCATTTTCGTCAAAGTTTTGGAAGACAATGGCGTTACGAGCACCCGTAGAAGGCTGCGGAAGCCCTGGAGGTTGTGTAGATGGCTCGGGGCTTGTTGATGAGACTGGGAGATTGGGGATAGGCTGAACTTGTGCTTCCTTCGAGGGCTCGGGACTGGGGACGGAGGTGGAAGGTGTAGAGGGAATGGGGAGCTTGGGAGGGCCGGTGGCAAGTGGAATTGAGGTGCCGAGTCCATTTGGTGGAATAGCATTAGACAGAGCTGGAGGAACTGGCCCCTGAGAGGTATTCGGAGGGGCAAGGATATTAGACTTGGGAAGCATTGGAGGAGCGCCGTTAATGTTGATGCCCGGCGGGGGAGCGAGTATCGGTGGTGCGAGGACACCACTCGGCTTTGGGTCGGAAGGCCGTGAGAGTCCTGGCGGAGGAGTGAGAACGGATCGTTGGGCATCGGGAGCAGACATCGGCGACGGTGCCGGTGCCGGCGCAGCCAAGCCGCTTGTAGTAGATGGTAAAGGGGGAGGAGCAGCTGGCGCTACCAATCCACTTGGAGGAAGGGCAGGAACAGCGAGACCGCTGGGAGGTTGAGGAGATGACGCCATTGCTTGAGGCGACCCTTGAAGTTTGGTTTTGATGGTTGCCTCATTTCCTGCTGGAGTTTCTACAGGCTTGGTCTGGGGCTCCTCAACCTTGATAGGGATTGCAGCATCAGTCTCTTTGGTTGTTGGGGCTGTCGTAGGGGCGGGAGCTGTAGTTGGAGTTGGAGTTGGAGTTGGAGTAGTTTGGCTGGCTAAGACCTCAGTTGATAATACTGGTGGTTGTGACGTCTCATCTTGTGGGGACGATGGTTTGTCCGCGTTTGGTTTTGGTTTGGGGACGGCGTCACCCCTGGTTGTTGGAGTCTCTTTGTTCTCATCCTTGCCTTCTTTCCTTTCCGTATCCTTCTCTTCTGCTTTTACCTCGGGAGTTTGGCCTTGGGTCTTCTCCTTGCCATCCTCTTTCCCTTTGCTCTTGTCCTTGCCTTTTCCTTTGTCGATCTTTTCTCGCTTCTTTTTAGGCGCCTCCTCCACCACCATATTTTTGCCCATCCACTCGCCAATGCCACTCCAAAAGGTGATTACAGGGCCTTTGAGCGTTCTCTGGCTGAGCGCTGCCAACTTTGCCCTTCTTTCTTCCTCACGCTGCTTCTCAGCTTCCTCCCAGCGGTTCAAGCTCTTGCTGTTGCGCTTCTCGACGATGGCCGCTTCGCGCAACCTCTCTTCCTGGGTCATGGGTGGTTTCTTGAGGGCCTCGAGTCGCGCAGCCTTTTTTTGCATTTGTGCGAGCTGCTTCAGCCGTCGGGCTTCTCGCTCCACCATTTGCTGATGCAGCTGCTCCTTCGATAGCCGAGTTGTCTGTCGGGACGATGCGCGGGTCGGCATGTCGGCGGGGGATGGTAGCCATGAGGCGCGTTCTGACTTCTTCTTTGGGCGCGGTGTGGGCGCAGGAGCTGGTGTGGACGGTGTCGTGGGGTCGATCCGAACCTTTTTGCGAAATTTAGCTGGGATAGCTTCTTGAGCCTTGCGTTTTCGCTGAGCTGCGCGGCGCTCCTTGGCTTGCTTCTCCAGCTCCTGTTCGCCCTCAAGGTCGTCGTCGACATTGTTGTTCTCGTCTTCATCGTCAGATGAGTCCATTTGCATATCAGATCCGTCATCACCAGCATCGCTGAACCCTTGGTCGTTTTCATCTTCGGCAAAGAGCAGTTCGAGGTCGGAGTCGGGCTCCTCATTGGCGAGCATCGACTTCATGCGGTTGCCGGCTGTGGATCGCCGCTGGCGTGTCGTAGCTAGCCATTCTACCTGCGTTTCGGGGTTTGCCTGGCTGTCGGAATTGCTGGCGCGGCCGTTGTTTGTGTCACTGTCGCTGTCGCTGTCACTTGAGGAGTCTGGGGATCGAGACTCGTCCCTTTCCGAGGGTTTGGATTTGGGCTCCATCGCGAATTCATCCGTTGCTGCTAAAACACGACGTAGAGGCCTAAAATGACATGGCCTTTTGTGTGCGGATGTCTACGATCGGGTTCGTGGGGGTCTTGAATTTTTGGAGGTTGATGAAGAAGAGTGTGGCACCAAGACGCGTTGGTTGGTTGGAGGGGAGTAAATTTTTGGTCGCTGACATCACACAGCACCAGCACCATGATCAATCATATCCATGTGACAGCCTGTTAACAACACCTTGTTTGATAGCTTACAATATCATAGTCATTTCATATCAATGCAAATAATTATGATGAGTTTTTTTTTTCTTTTTTCATGTTCAAGTCAAGAAAGCTTCGACGCACAAGCTTGATATTTCATTATCTCAAAATCCTATAAAGGCTCTAACTATTCTCATAGACCGCACCCAACCTATTCTCGAAACCCAACGCCGTTGTCCACTTGGATCAGTGATCCTAGCCTACCATCGTCTGTATGCATTGATTGATGGTTGTATGTATGTATAAATTGCTTGATACTTTAAGTGCAAACTGTCGCTCCCCCGAAGAAAAAAAAAGACTTTACCCAACGCCAAACGTGTCAGGTCCACACACTCGTGCAAATTTAGCTCGTATCCTGCTTCAATACGACCATCTATCCAGTCTCCCATTGGTTTCCAGCAAATGATACTGTCAGTCCCTATGTAATCATAACGCCTGTTAAATTTCGTCCGGTAAAATTTCGTCTGGCCGTGCTTCCCATTTCTTGCAGTATCCAAACCAACTTCGATGCAGACATTTGTGCTCAGGGGGCGACGAGGCCGCAGGCCCGGTGGACGTCGCAATAGGTTCATCGGTAATGGACGGCAGGGGAGTGACGGGGCTGGGTTCGGACTCAGTCGTTGTGGCTACGTCCCGACAACCCCAAAATCTACCCGGAGTTGCGCAGGTAGTGGTTGATGTTGTACTGGATTCAGTTGTGGTGGCGTCCGTTTTATCGTTGCAACCGAACCAACCGGGGGTTTTGCAAGTTGACGTCGATGTAGTAGTGGTAGTTGTTGCTGTTGGGTCGGCCGTGGTCGTATCCAAGCATCCCCACCAACCAGGTGTTTTGCAGGTGGCGGTTCGGGTTCGAGTCTTGGTTGTGGTGACGCTCGTTGAAGTGGTGCCATCGTTTCCGTGACTCTCGTACATCTTCCATAGGCCACAGTCTCGGCAGTCTGGAGTACGTTGGCATTTCGGGACATCGTCATATTTGAGAATGATATCGTCAATCACGGAACGGATTCGGTGAGTGCCAATACCAACCCGCCATCCCTTATCCGCAACGACGTCATAGACACACTCGTATCCGGTATGGCAGGTAGATTCCATCGCGTACCCGGCAAAGGAGCAGGAAGCTGTAGCCCCGTTGCACGTACCGATGTAAACCGGGTCAGCTGTATGGCCGAAGTGGTAGGCACCAGTGTTTTCTCGCACTTGGGGAAACCTAGCATCAGCACCGGGAGGGACGGGCAAGCCCAGTCTTGTCGCAGGAAGCGCGTCAGGGACAGCTTCAAAAGTAACGACGGGCAGACCGTATGTTAAACCAAGGAGTGAGGTGATGGCACCTCCGAGCGAGTGGCCAGTCAGCCATATATTTGCGTTGGGATAAAGTTCAGTGACGTTTGAATACAGCTCACGTGCAGCCGTGTAGTAACGATGCTCATCCTGTAACGCCTCAGCTACGCAGGTGTTGTTACAAGTGTACGTGTCGGTCGCACAATTGCAGACTTGATGCCATGTCCACTGGCCCTGTTGGGCACAGCAGCAGCTAAAGAAAAGATTATCGTTTTCCTTGTCGTTGGTTGTGGTTCCTTCGCCGTCAAAGACCGCCATTGAAGTACCCTTGAGGCCAATGACAATGGTCGAGTTGGTTTCATCTGCAAAAATGTGGCCGCGAAGACCATCTGTTTCCCATCCAAAGTCGGCACTTCGGTTGTAGTGCTGTCCGACTTCCTGCCAGTCAGCGTCGGTCTGGTTCGCGACGTATGCGTTGGCTGTCATTCTGGCCATCGTCAAAACCGTTTCTTTGTCTGTAATGTCCGGTGCAGGGACTTCGTCCATGGTCCAAGCCGAGGCATCGAGCACGGCGGCGTAGCCTTGTCTGCGGGACATGGTTACTATGGGGTCTACGACAGAGGGCCGTCGATCAACCATTCGTTCCATCGTTGAAGCGCGGCTCTTGGCCTTGAGTTTGACAATTTCTTGTTCGCCATATCCTCCCTCGGCCGCCAGGAAGATCTTGGTATTATCCTGGGGAATGTCCTTTCTCCGGTGCAGACCAGGGTGGTCGTCTGTACCATGATGGAAGATGTGTCGGAGGGCGAAGGTGTGTTCGGCGGGCGCGGGGGCGTTCGGTTTTGAGGGAATGAGGGGGCCAGGAGGCAATAGGATGTCGTCGCTCAAGTCGCGGGCGTTGCTGATAGCTGATACTGGTGATGAGGAGAGAGCGAGGAAGGATAACAATAGAGCGGTTGTTGCTCTACTAGTTGAGGCGCATCGGATCCCCGATGGCCGTTGATGTGACGACGTCATGACGCAGCGAACCAAAGGCGTCTCTACGAAGGTAGAACAGAAGTGTATGAGGTGAGGGGATGCATAGATGGGAATGTGGGAGTTTGGGGATAAGTGTGATGATGGTGACGGAAGCGGAAGAGGAGAAGGGAAAGGTCGGGTTCGGAGCGGCGGAGAGGCGGCGGAAGATGGCCAACTGATGTTGTCATATCTGGCACGCGGGCGCTATCGCGGACAGTGGAGCGATGCCAAAAGAGTTCATGGGACAAGGTACCTCTGGGTCTGGGACTGAAATCAGACTAACTGGCAAGATGGCGTATCGGTTGGGGAGAAGTACATCCACACACTACCTGCAGCTGTAGGGTACATTGGAGCGCCACCCGCACTAACTGTCCGCGCTAAATAGACTGCAGGCCAGACACAATGGATACTTGACCGCCTCATCATGGCGCATGTGACCCACCGAGGGTGGTGGTATACGTGACCAGACAGCATTGGGGATATACTGTGGCTCGGACTTTGCCCAAAAATTTCGGTATAGCAAAGTAGCCAGCCAGGCAAGCAGCTACTGACTGGCTTGTCTTGTAGCGAAGCTTGGGTTGGTTTCTGTGGCTCATACATCAAATCCCTTCCCTGGATTTTGTACAAAGGCTCTTGTCCCGTCAGTGACCCATGGCTTGTGTCTCACGTTAGAGAATTACATGTGTCCAGGAAATACGAGTGTTGATGATACTTCTACTTCACATAGAAGAATAACAATATAAGCCTAGTGATGCAACTCCTTTTGGGTACCGAGCTTGTTCATGCCTTTGTACCAAGCTACCTGATTCATGTTGGGGCCTAGCCAGTGCGATTATGTCTAGGAGGATGTTGTGCTTTGTGCTTATGCCTACCACTAGCCATATTAGAATTAGCTCTGCGCAAGGTACAACACCCCCATACCCATAATTGGTGCCTGAATACTGAGAAGCACTGTGGTGCAGCAGGGTACGTACCGCTCTTTCCCCCTGGCAACTTGTTATAGTGGTTCGCGCGAAGGGGACCAGCGGTGGCGTGGCGCGTGTTTTTGGCGCGCCGACCGCGAAAGCTTGCAGCTTGACAAATTTCTAGTTTGGGGATCGCATCTCTTGAAGTCGCAAACGGTGAGAGATCCTCGCTCCCGCCTTCACACTCCCTTTCTCCATCACCTAAATCTCCAATCTTTTTGGGATTTCTGTCGTCGCCATGACTGCAATGTGAGTTTCTCGTGCTGATTCTCTTTATCCCAATCCCCGCTCCTTCCCTATTCGTCTCCTTATCCTGCCGCAGACAGCCGAATAATCATGGCAATGCTCGACAGAACATCGGCTAACCATCGCCTCCCATCACAGCGAGAGCTTCGACAATATTTACCTGGACCTCTCCAAGGAGAGTGGAAAGTGCAGGTTCGCAGAGACAGGCTTTGGTTGGAAGCCCTCGTCCGGCGGCGAGACCTTCACGCTCGATCACTCCAACATTGCTACCGCGCAATGGAGCCGTGCCGCCAAGGGCTACGAGATCAAGATTCTTCAGCGTTCTAGCTCCACCATCATACAACTCGACGGCTTTCAGCAGGAGGACTACGACCGCCTTGTGAAGGTTTTCAAGAACTGGTACAGCACCGCTCTCGAGAACAAGGAACACGCTCTGCGAGGATGGAACTGGGGCAAGGCCGAGTTTTCAAAATCCGAACTCACGTTTTCCGTCCAGAACCGCCCAGCGTTTGAGCTTGCATACTCCGAAATCGGAAACACCAACCTTGCGGGTCGAAATGAGGTGGCCGTCGAGATGGCCCTGCCCCAGACTGCGTCTGCCGACACTGGCGCCAACCCCCAGCTAGGAGGTGCTCGTTCAAAGGGCACCAAGGCTGCCGCAGGCCGTGACCAGCTTGTCGAGATGCGGTTTTACATCCCCGGAACCACGACTCGCAAAGAGGCCGAGGGCGAGGAGGCAGGCAGCGAGAACGGCGAGGAGGAGAAGAACGCCGCCACGCTATTCTACGAGACTCTTATCGACAAGGCTGAGATTGGCGAGACTGCTGGTGATACTATCGCCACCTTCCTTGATGTCCTGCATCTTACCCCCAGAGGTCGTTTCGACATCGACATGTACGAGGCCTCCTTCCGTCTGCGTGGAAAGACGTACGATTACAAGATCCAGTACGAGGCTATCAAGAAATTCATGGTTCTCCCCAAGCCCGATGATATGCACTGCATGCTTTGCGTTGGTCTAGACCCCCCTCTGCGCCAGGGTCAAACCCGCTACCCCTTTGTAGTCATGCAGTTTAAGAAGGACGAGGAGGTCACTATCGACTTGAACCTCAACGAAGACGAGTTGAAGAGCAAATACCAGGAAAAGCTGGAGCCTCACTACGAGGAGCCCTTGCACCACGTTGTCACCAAAATCTTCCGTGGCTTAGCCAACAAGAAGATTTCTTCCCCTGCCAAGGACTTTATCACGTATGTATCACCACGCCCCAAGATCTCATGGCTCTAAACTAACCCCCTTGAAGACACCGCAACCAGTACGGCATCAAGTGTTCGATCAAGGCCAGCGAGGGTTTCCTGTACTGCCTGGAAAAGGCCTTCATGTTCGTGCCCAAGCCGGCCACGTACATAGCCTACGAGCAGACGCAGTCCGTTACATTTTCTCGTGTTAGCGGTGCTGTTTCGGCCCTGTCTACTTTTGATATTACTGTGCTTCTCAAGAACGGCGCCGGCTCATCTCAGTTCAGCAACATTAGTCGTGAGGATCTCAAGGCCCTCGAGAGCTTCTTTAAGCTGAAGGGCCTGCGAGTTAAGAACGAGATTGACGAGGATGCTAACATGCTGGCTGCTGCTCTCCGCGAGCAGGTCATGGACGATTCTGAAGACGAGGTGGTGGGCGCCAAGGCTGACCGAGGCTCTGCCGATGAGGACGAGGAGAGCGTGGACGAAGACTTCCAGGCCGACAGCGAGAGTGATGTGGCCGAGGAATATGACAGCAACCACGAGAGTTCCGGCTCGGGTAGCGAAGAGAGTGGCGTTGAAGATGGTGATGACGACGGCGATGAAGAAATGGAGGATGAGGACGAAGAGGAAGAGCGTCCTAAAAAGAAGAAGAAGACGGGCTGAGTGTAATATTTATCGAGCGGCAATGGTAAGGCTGCACCCAGCAGAGATGAGGAGAGACTCAGTATGACGGGAAACCGAGGTCGGCTAAAATATCTTGGTTTCAGAACAAAGAGGGACGAAATGGCGTTCAGGCTGGAAAGATGGTCAAGACACAATCACAATCACAATTATCTATACGCAACATATTCTCTAAGGGCAGGGAGAAATTCTTTGTAGGAGTAGCGAGCATCAGGGGGGAGAGGGGCAGTCGCAGATATGAACCTGATTATCATTTTTTGGCACTTTCCTTTTCGGTTGAGTAAGAGTTTTTCCAATCATGGCCTCTCTTTTCCCTTCTCCCTTGTCGCTTATTTGAACAAATGCAGTCTCGGGCTGTTCCGTTGCTCCGTGATTGGACAAGAGCATTGGTTGACAGCTGCATGGTGCATGTTCGTCCTGCGGGTTTGGGCTGTGGGGGAAGGAGGGGGGGGGGGGGTATTCGGGTTTATCAGACCATGGTGAGGTTGACATTTTACGCGTGTGTGGGTGTGCTTGATAGTGTTGGCACAGGGGCCATGATCTCCAACGAAAAAGACAGGGGGCGAGGAGGGAATTCACAAAGAATGCAAAAATCCCCCCCATGTTTCCTTTCCTTTCTTGGTGCTGCTCACACCGAGCAAGGGGATAGAGGTTGGACAGCTCGGGAGCTAATGTAGTAATCCTAGCACGATGGGTGCACACAAAAAAAGGCACAAAAGTGACACTTCTCGCCCATCTTAGATCGATGTGCCTTTGTTAGGGCCCGTCCCCCGATCCACGATCTGCAACTTGACCTCTTCTGTTCAGTCCTTCTTGGCAAAAGGCGATCTTGAACGGTTGCAATCCGTCTGGGTACGCCCAATGGCCCTGCGGCGAAGACGTACAGCATCCCGACGGCTAGCCCAAGAACAGGAACTCGTGCCTCGCTTCTCCCCGTCAGCGTAGCACCGCACACGTTGTCGATCATGAGGCACCAGAGCCAACGCAGGCACGCCCCGTCTGCAAGAGAGAGGGAAGATGACCGAAAAAGTTTTCCCCTTGCTAGACTGCCCTGTGATTTACCCTCCCCCCCTCTTCATCGCTCGCTTGCAAATCAACCTGGTGATTTTCCCAAGACCCTGATTTTGCTCTCTTTTGTGATCGCCTCCCTCCGTCTTACCTTGTGTGTGGATAGCTCAGGGCCGGGGTCTGCGCTATCGGTGACGTATTTGCTCTGTGGAACTGGGGTTAAAAACAAGAAAGAAAAAAAAACCCAAGATCCCTACCGCGGATAGCTGTTGACCTATCCAGACAGGGAAGGGAATGGGGAAAGAATGCTGATGCGAGCAGCTATCCCAATCAGTCCATGTGCAGCAGCGTTGAATGCGTGTCCCACGTAACGAAAAAAAAAAAAATTGGGATGTCAACCTTGCAAGGCTCTGGGCGGGCCACAACGGAGCTGGATTTGGCCAACGGACACACTCTAGATTGAGCCAATGACTTCCCTTCCGTTTGTCTTTCTGTAAGGGTGGTTGGGGAAGCACCGTGGTTGGTGGTGGCGGAGGATACAAAATCATGATAGGGGAACGACAAGGAAAAGAAACGCCACGTCCACTCGGAGGGCCGGAAAGTTTGCGAAGGATAGGAAATCTCCGCGGGCAAGTTGACCAAACAGCGTCACGGCCTAAGGTACTAATCAGGCTCTCCAAAACAAAACCAAGCAAAGAGTGAAAAAGATAAATAGAACAGAGTCCCGGATGGTCCGTGACAAAAATGTCAATTTGTTTGCAGACTTGAATGGGATAGGATAAGCTTCCTTGTGGCCCAGTCCGTGTGGACAAGCGCTATGGAGATAGGACGGACCAGTTCCTGGTCGCGTTTTGATTGGGTTAGTTTGTCAGCGATTCCAACGACGTTAGAGACGCCGAACTTGTCTGCATGAATCGCATCTTTTCATCTACTTCTTTCTTTTGCGTTCAAGACCTGCCATGGTTTTTTCCTTCTTCTTCTCCGTCTTTTTTTTCTTTCACTTTCGTGTGTATTTAGATTTCCGTTACCGCATATCCGCGTACTCCGAGGACCCCGTCTATCCCGAGCCATTTGTCTCGACAAGCCAACCCGTCGGCCCCATAGAATCCTTCTCGGGCCGTGAACACGTTCGCCTAGGATAGCCAGCCGCCATCCGATATATCAATTCGGCCTCATCTCCTGACACCCGTTCCGGCAGAGTCCAAGCACATGTCTTGTCTCTTTCCTCAGTGACAGCACCCTCGCAAAAGCATCAGTTGATGCAACCTGTCTTGGACTTATATGGCCCTTTTTTTTCTTCTTCGGCCTTGAAATATGCACCGAACAAATTTACAATTTCTCCATTCGGAGATAAGCAGGCGGCTCTTCATTAGTTTGACCCTCTGTAATTCTCCGCCAGACTTTATCCCAAGAACTCGTATTTCCACAGTAATTCCCTGTCTCTATTGGCCTGAGCGCTCAACTATTACTTGATTACTCCCATATACCCAATCTCTTGTCCCATTGCCCGTTTTTGATGTCTCTGTGCTGTGCCCCAGAGCTGCAGAACGCTGTCAGGAAACGGCCCCCCCGCGTCCACAGTTGTCACTATTCCTTCTTCGCTCTTCTTTCTGCTCGCTCTTCTTCTCGCTACGCTTCTAGTGATGCAGGGGGGAGACAAGAGCAAGGGGGGGTGGGATCGAGATCCCTCTCTCTCTCTCTCTCTGGATTGTCCAAAATGACAAAGAGGACACCCAACGTGGGAAAGAAGGCTATACCCGATTTTCAACCTTTCTGGCGCCACAGCCCTAGGCAAAACCCAATGTTTTTCGCTTTGACACTTCGGGCAACATGCTTGTCCCTGTTTATTCTCCATTGTCTGGGATCTGGTTTGTTGGCCGCAGCCTCGGCAGCACTGACACTAACACGGAATGCCACCCATTGGCAGACAACCTACGTTCCAGAGTGACATCCACCGTGTTTCCCCTTGTGACGAGTAACTGCGAGGATAGGGAGGGAAGGATGGGGGATGGACATCCCAGCACACCATTGACGATCAGCGAAAGAAAAGAAAAAAAAAAAGACAAATGAGAGACATGAACAAAAAAAGTAAAATGATTAGCAGAAAAAGAAATGACAGCATGAAAAAAAAATGTGTGCCACACCAAACCCACAAAAAAACCGTTGTCTATGTCCCATCCCGCTCCCTCCCCCTAGGCCTCCATCCAACCAACAATTCAACCCACCAACCAACCAACAAGCGCGTACCCGGTTTCCGTCAACGGACTCCGGACTAGGTCCAAGACGGTGATAAAAAGGGCAAGACAGGCCATAGCTGGAAGTGGCAGACATGGGTGAATTAGAAAGAGAGAGAGAGAGAGAGAGAAAACGAGGTAGACCAAATGGGGGAGGGTGCCGCCTAATGATGCACCCACTTTTTACCTCTCACGTCGTGCTGGGGCCTCTCCCTCACTCACTCACACACACTCTCTCCTCTGCCTCTCCGCCGCAAAACAGCATCTTGGTGGGGCCGGGCCAGAGAGGAGGAGACGATGCATCCTGTGTACATGACCGTATGGCATGGATGAAGGGTCATTGATGGGGACGCTGCCGTCTCGTCTCCTCACTTGCATTGGGACGCATAACCTAGCAGAAAAACAAGACCCAGACTGTCGACCACCCCCCGGTACCGCCAGCCACGCCCCCGCTCCCTCGGTTGGCAAATCTAGGATCAGACCACCCATTCCCAACTGCCACTGACCCAAAAAGAAGCTGGCATTGGGCGGCTCGGCGTCTGGAAACAGGGCCTTCTGGCGTCTCCCGTCTGGCGTCAGCCCCCGTTTTGACAGGTCGACATGACAAAAAAGCAATTGTGTGAATGGTACCGAATCGAGGGAACTCAACCGGACTAGCATCGAGACTATCTCTACGTCTACCTTGGCCCCGGGTGCCTTCCCCCACTGCCGACTCTCCTGTCATTTCCCAGACACCGACAACTTGACGAGAGCCGTGGTGTCATCTGGCGTCATTCGCCTCAGCTGGCTCAACCCGCTCCTTTGCCCCGAGTGTCCTGAGTTCAATCCCGGTCCGAATCCGTTTTTACTCAGCCAGGTGGCCCGCTCATCCCCCAGCCGTACCGGCCGTACCAACCGTTCACAGTCAGGCATACCCAGAGAGCTGAGAATCAGCCTGGGCGCCGAACCTTGCCAAGGACCCGGGACAAGAGTGCGTGAGAGGAGCGAGATAACGGCGTTGCCGCCATCTTCTCTCCTCCCTCTTCTACTATCACTTACCACCACCCCCTGCTCTGAAGAAGGCCTTCGCCTTTCCGCTCTCTGCTTTCCGCTCTTCTCGCATTTCTTACTCTCTCTATTTCTCCCCAACCCCAGTTCCTAGTCCTAGTCCTAGTTCTAGCTCCAGCTCTAGTTCTAGCTCTGGCTCCAATTACTGCTCCAGCTCCAGCTCCAGCTCCAGCTCTCCTGTTCTCCATTCTCCCATTCCCCCATGCTCCTCTGCAGTCCCCCGATTAACGGACTCAGCATGTAAACAAAGTAAATAAGATCGAGATTCTGAGCAGTCAAAAATCCCAGCACAGCACTGCGTGTGAGACTAGGGGAGTCGGGTCCAAGGGAGGGGGGGAGGGGCATGTAGACGCATTTTATACGCAGTCTGTATGCGCGGTTCGGCGCTTGACATGTGAGTCTTAAGTGTTCCGAACAAAGGCATCCAATAGAGTGGGCGAGCAGGCCTTTCCGGGTGCCGATCAGCCCTTGAATGAGCCCGCATACCCAAGCTTTTTCCACCCTCGCCTACATAGCCCAGCCAGGACGGGACAGGTTCCCCAAAATGCCCATTTCGTCCCGGGGGGCGTCTTGGGTCTTTGGCGGTAAGGGCGGGGTCTTGGGTGCGGCCCCAAGTCCAGTCCATACTTTTGACTTCCTTGCCGAATGCAATTGGACAGAAAAGTCACATCCCAGCGAGGCGTCAGCTCGAATCCACTCGTGGCTTTTCCCGTTATCCAACAGCTGGGTACTATCATTTTTGTAGCAACCGTAACGGCCGCGGCCAGATTCTGTCGATTGCTTATTGGAAGCTGTTGGCTCACGTGGGAGAGACAGTGAGAGTCGGTCTGGCTTGGCCCAACCAAGTTGTTCCGGTTCCAGCCTCCGGCGTGAATTCCCAACCCTAGTCTTTTGTATCGAAAGCGAGAGAGAGAGAGAGAAAAAAAAAAAAAAAAGGGCAAGACACGCTCCATTCATTTATTGAGGTCAGAGCCGCGAAGAACCGCGGAAGGATTGTTGCTATTCAGGGGGGCCCAAGCCACTCTACTTCAGCCTGTTGGGTTTTGCCATTGAGCATAGTGTTCAATCCCATGATCAGTCACTCGACCTCGGCACCATCTTTCCAAGAAGAGAAGACAGCAGAAGAAAGAAGAAAGAAGAAAAGGGACAGACAGGAGACGAGAAGGAAGAATCGGACCATAATCCGCAGGGAGAGGTAACCTGTCTGAACTCTAGACAGGCTAGTAGTACCTCGGGAGTGGCGGAGGACAAGACGAGACCGAAAGGGAGAAAGACGCAAGGAGACTGAGGAGGAATAGGCAACGCTTGGGTGGTGAGTCCCAGGTGCGCCGACGACAAAGAAAAACCGGTCACGCTACCTCATCGCAGCAACCCTGACCTCAACGACGAGAGTCCGACGACAGGTGCATAGTCGGCAGACTAATCTCGACGCTAAGGGGGGCAGTACCCAAGAGGACGGTAACTCATTTGCCTACCTAGTGGAAAGACATCCGATTGTGTCGGTTGACTTTGCCTCGTGGCCCCGGGAAATCTCTTCGGTGGGGTGACTTGGAGTTTGGGAGCACCAGACATCGGCAGAGCCCACCTCTAAGGCGGCATTGGGGCCCAGAAAACCAGCACCAGAGATCTCTGGATCGATGAGGCTCTAGGAGAGTGGCGTTGTATCATTCCAGGACACTCTAGTGACGTCGAGGCGGCGGAATACGGTCGTATAAGCAGCCGGCGCCCCGGATCAGGGGCGCACGAAGCTGAAAGAGGCTGCCGTCGTGGGCCCAAGCCGAGCGAGTCTAGTCGAGCGGGATTTGACAACGAGACGACAGCTGACGTTCAAGTTGGCTCTACGTTGTCCCGTCAAGCCACTGGATTTGCCTCTTTCGAAAGCTGTCACCCCGAGCCGGGACGCCCCTCCGTTGAGGGACGCAGGCCATAGTCTCGCAACCTGCGAGTCTTCAGCCGTGTCTCGTCTCCGCAACCCACCGGGTTTCGGTTACGGAGTCGGTACAAAAAGAATCAGGTCCTCGTCTTCTCGAGGTTGAGATCAAAAACAACGACAATCATCACGTCGACGTCGACGTCAAACACGAACGAGAAAAGCCGCACAAAACAAACGACGCAGACGAGACGAGACGAAGAGCCAGCTACGACAGCTGGAAGCAAGCCCCGGAATCCATACGTTGGATCTAGAACTTGCCCTCCCCCCTCCATCCTCCCTCCTGGCCTCCATAAGCCCACGACCAAGCCAGTTACCATTCATCCACTTCGCCGAACTAGCCTACCTTGGACCTCCACCATGGCAGGAGAGAGCGGTGGAGATGCATTATTCTATGACTTCCTCATAGACGAGCCCGAGGTACGTAGCACGGCATTATCCGAAAGTGCTCTTTTTTTTCTTTCTTTTTTTTCGTTCAGCAGCCATAAGGGATCCCTGAGACGCCGCAAAAGCTTGTTAAAAAGACGATGGTGGGAATGTGGAACGTTGAGCACATGGCATTTGGCCAAGTGGCTTGCTGCTCTGAGCCTGTGAGTGGTTGGCAGTGATGTAAAACATGGCGGCTTGCGAGGGATATCAGCCCAGTGGCTGAAAATCTCGAATCCGACGATGCAATAGTCGACTTTTCGCGAGTCATTGATATTCAATCATGTCGCCATTCTGTGGCCCTTGAGGGCCTAGAGGGGCCCGGAGAGGGCCGCTAGGAGCGCATTAACATGGCGGTTATTGCACTGCTAGTTTGGTCCACCGAAGCACCGTGGCAAGTGCGGCAGACAGGAACGCCAGCCTCAAGTCTGCGTGCGTGCGTGTGTGTGCGTGTGTGCGCGTGCGTGTGTGAGGGAGTTGTCAAAGATCGTAAGGGTGACGAATTTGGGATGGACGCCACCGTCAAGGCCCTGGCGAGTGTCTTTGGGCAGCCTTTGACATGTCAACTCAGACTCGAGACGTGAATACGCGAGGTGCAAAGACGGTTAAGCGAGGTCATGTCAAAGAAGAGACGAGGCCAATGAATGGGATGAATGGGGAATTGCTGTCCCAAGAAAGCGAGGGATCAGCGCGAAGTGATCGAGATCGAGGGGAGTGTGACGACGGCGAGGGGAGTGTGCAAGAGAGAAGAGGAACCAGGTCAAAGCAAAGCAAACTGACATTGCAAGAACAGATGCCCACGCCCGCGCCCATGCCAATGCCGACGCAGGCTCCCGCGAATCTGGCAGCTGCCAGCACAGGGCCACCACAGCCGCAAGCCATCGCGCAAACAGCCAGCAGCTTCGACCCTGTCAACATCGCCTCCGGCCGCCCGCCCCATCTCGCCCATCTGCAACAGCCCATTTCTGCGCCGAATCGAACCAGTCCTCAGCCACAGCGGCACCTCCCGACACCCTCTGACCCGCTAAATCCGGCACTGCTCCCCGTGGCGTCCGCTGTGGCTTCAGCTGCCCCGGACCCCACCCGGCCCGTCACTATCTCTTCACGTGATAAATCACGCCCCCTCCCCCAGTCACATCATGCTGGCATACCTGACTTACACGGCCATCAACCTCAGAGCCCGGCACCTATGGCTGCCGCAACCTTTCAAACTCACATTTCCCCAGTCGTGATCACGTCCACCGCTCCCATGTCGATGGATTGGGGCATGTATGGTGTTGCCCAGCCGCCAATGTCGCTGCACACATCTCCCTTTGATTTTGAGCTTCCCGGAACCATGATGCCTTCCATGACACACCGTGGTCATATCTCCCCAGGGCTGCCCGGTCACAGCTTCAGCTACGGGACAGGCGTTGTGTCTCCCTCGAGTATTCACTCCTCCCAAAACCATTACGGCTTCAGTGGTTCATGGGAAGACCACATGGCCCACGACGGCAACACTCCAACCGTATCGACACCAGCCGGGCAGATATCAACCAACCCTTGGACTGATCCAGAAGATCTCCAAAGGGAGCTTGACTCGGTCCATGGTTCCCGGCCGAAGAAGACGCCCCGTTCCAGGAGGGCCAAAAGAGACTTCCGTAGCTCTACCGATAACCGCAACGGCCCGTCCTCCGATGCTGCCAGCCCTAGCTCGGCTTCCCAAAACAGCCGGGGAAGTATCGGTTCCAAGTCTGCCTCGATTACATCGTCCTCCATAGCCTCCTCGTCGGCTGCATCGGCTTCAACGGCGTCCAGCCGCCAGAGCAAGCTCCGAAGCGCCTCGCGCACATCCAAGAACAGCCACAGCAAGCCCAACGACACCCCAGAAGAGCGGCGCACCCGCGCTTCCCACAACCTCGTCGAGAAGCAGTACCGAAACCGCCTCAATGCTCAGTTCGAGTCCCTTCTTAGCGCCCTGCCCGAGCAGATCCGCGCCAGTGGGGAAGCTGATGACAACTCGGACGGCGGTGCCGACTGGGGCGACCGCAGGGTGAGCAAGGGCGAGGTCCTCGAGATGGCCCGGAAGCACATCAAGTCTCTCGAGCAAGAGCGCGATATGCTTGAGCGAGAGAACAGCGAGCTGCAGGGGAGTTTGGCCCTGCTCAAAAGCTCCGTCAGTGGCAGCGATGAGGGCGCGGGGCAGGAATCACCCCTCAATTTCAATATCAGCATGGATAATGACAAGGACGAGGATCCGAGTTGAAGTACGAGGGCAGTACGCGGCAGCAGGAAGTGAGAGAAAAGAAAGAAGAACAAGAAAGACGAAAAACTCCGGGATGCAAATTCGGTTCGCTGCTCCCCACAAACCCCATCACTCTGCTTTTTGACTCTCGGTTCTTCAATTTTTTTTTCATTGATTTGTCCGCCTCCTCGAGGATCTTTTACTTTCCTTTCCCTTTCTTGATCAACAGATTAAGGGATCAAAAGTATCAACCAAAGAAAAAAAGGGCTTTTCACACATTTGCTTTTTTTTTCCCTTGATCCTTCTTTTCTTTTTTTTACTTGGGCGGAAAATTTGAGCCATTAAGTGCTATTTGGCCGGGGGTTGCAAGCGGTTTTTGGGGCCGGCGGTTGCGGTACGGGGCGGCGGACTTTGTTCAAAAACTATTTTGGTCTTCTCTCGTTGTTTGCGCCATTTTAACCCTTCTTGACCCTTATTGCGGTCATGTCATGTGTGTTGATGAAACTTTTGTTTCCTCAGTGTGTTCGTTTTTTCTTTTCTTCTTTTTTTCCAGCTGTGGTCATTCTGTCGGTGTGTTCGCAAAGTGTGTTATCATGTTGGTTTTCAATGAGACGCAGATAGAGTGATGGGCGTGAAGCATTGATTTCGATGCTTTCTTGTTGTGTTGGCTGCATTGTCGCATCGCAAATACCGTTGCGATAGACTGAAGCAAGACACTAAGGGCAGGCAAGGACAGATAGATGTGCAATTTCAATCAACCATTTTGCATCAGATTTCTATGGATGAAACCTTCTCTATCATTCCCCGAACCAAAAGAGATTACCCATGAAACCGTACGGGTATCCGTGAGTTAGAACATCACTTTCGCTTAGTCGTCTTCACATGCAAATAAATGAACAAGGCACAGGTTATTTTGGTTGGTAGGTATCTTTGTCTTTTTTGTATTGTTGTGGAAACTCCAGCGCTCTTCGCCTTGAAGCTACTCGCCGTTCGAGGGCGGTGGTACCGATAGCTTCGCTGCTGGTGTCTATAGTGGTTCATAATCCATCACTCGTCATGTTTAATACCATCCATCTAATCCAACCCAGCGTCCATCCTGGGTATGACTGGACATCCTTCCCTTATCCAAGTCAATGATAAAACCCCGCCCCCCACAAACCGCCCCCCCTTGGGCCAAAGAAATATGGAACAAGAAAAAGAAAACCCAAAAGATCCCTATAAACGATTGTTTATCTTTTGTCACACGCCTGAAAAAGGAGAAAAAAAAAAAAGAAAATGGGGGACCCGACAAATATGCCCCGGCTGCCATTTGCAGCATCCTTAATGCGCCTCTAGTTGTACCACGAGTGTCAAGAAACAAAAGGACTCCATCAAAAAAAAATGAGACAAACGAAAATGATCGACAATTCAATGGCTTCGGAAATCACTCGAAGCCACCAATGCACGCAAAACTCCATCCATGAGTGGAGCCCTTTTTATGTATGGGCTGTGTTGATGGGGTGTACAGTGTTATACAATCCAGGTCAATTTTAACCTGGTTCGGTTTTTCGCTTCCCGAGACATAATAAGTAAGCCCGGGCCATCAGGGGCAACCCCAGCCCGGCGATGCGTCAAGAGTGTTGCGACTGGGGTTTGTTGCAATCCTGCGGCGCAGAGGGGCGGCTAAAGGGGGGTGAAAAGCACGCAAAACGCAAGCATGACCTCATTGCGACGCAGAACCGACAGGGCAGCCCGCGTTTAGATGCGGTCGCCAGTCGTCTTCACATACGCTCGAGGGAAGAGAGCATACTGACCAACAGGCGGTGCCTGGACGCTCATGCTAGTGGTTCTGGCGCGCGGGCGTCGAGGCTTGGTCGGATCGGCCTTCAAGGTTGGAACCTCGTCTCGAACAATGGACTCGCTCGCGTGGCTCTTGTGGTGGGACCTTTGTCCGGGAGTGACCACAGGGAACTGGACGAGTTCAGGAACTGTGTCTGTATCCTTGGACGCCGGCGGTGTCGACTCCTCCCGGTCGCTGTCCTCCTGTGCATCCGCCAGGTGGGTGCTTGGTGCTTGATCGCCTGTCGACTCCGACCATGATCCAGTCATCTTGCTCAGCGAAGTGCTGCTAGTGAGACGCGTCAGAGCTGTCCAGGTAGAGTTCGTTGAGACATGGCGCTCGCCAGTGGAGTCGGAGATAGCTGTGGAGTTGGTCGTGGAGTTGGTTGCAGTAGTGGAAACGCTTGACCGTTGTTGCTGCGTAAACGGCGATGCGCCAGCCGCCGTAATGTTCTCCTCAAAGAAGGCATTGGACTTGTAGAACCTGCTGCGAAACTCATCGTCGGCAGCAAACTCCTGTCTGTCGGCCTCGGTGAGCATCATCTGGTGGTGGTAATCACCAGGAATGAGCAGGGATGGGGAAAGTGTGAATCCATGGGATTCTTTAAAGCTCGAGGCGCGAGAGTCGGTGCGCTCATGGGTCGGCTTCAGATGAGGCGGTCGGTTCGACCTCTCGACGCGAGGAAGCGAAAAGTTGTTCAAGACTCCCGTCGCCGAAACAGGAGTCATGACCTCGTGACCAACGATGGGAGAGGCTATGCTAGTAGGGCTTAGAGCCGGCACATCGTGACGGGATGCGGAAAGCATACCGGGCGACAATGGAGCAAGACTGACGGACGGCGCTTCGTTCAGCTCGTCATCATCCACAAGGGCCACCTGAACGGGAGGCGCCCTCCTGCGATCGCCGTGGTTGTCGAGAGAAGGGCGCTCCCATTGGTAGTCGAAATTGGCATCCGCCTCATGCTCGTAGCAGTAGTCAATATCGTCCTCCCAACTCTCCCTGAGGGGTGATGCGGGTGAGCAGCAGTCAATCTGTCCCACCTGGCTCAGGCGGTTGTTGTTGACAGTTTCGAAAGGACCCAGGGTATCTGAAGCACCGCTCATTCGCTGAGGTGCAGACACTGTGCGCAGAGCTGGCACAGACTGAATCGCTCGGAGGGAGGACGCGTTGCTAGCAACGCTTCCATGGGAGCGGTGGGTAAAGATGGGGTGCTCGTCTTCCTCTGGCACGTCTGGCAGAGGGCGCTCGTATACCGTTGGGCCAGGAAGAGGCCATGCGGCATCATCAGGAGTAGTCAGAGCATGCGAGAACGGGCCATCAGCCGTTGCCAAGGGATCAATCTCCTCAATGGTATCGCGGGATGAGGCCAAGGCGCTGTTGGGGCTGAAAGGTCGCGGCCGACAGAAGCCACCGCCAGTCAGAGGCCGATCAAGCTCACCCACCGGGCTACCATTTCGGCCAGTGGACTGGCGACTGGAGATGCGTGGGGGAGGGGGAGGACCAAAGCTGGGGGAAACAATTTGCTCAACAGGCGATCGTGGGGGTCGGACGGGCGCGCTCGTTCGAAGCTGCTCTTGAGAGCGGGTATACTTCACCTTGCGACGGGGTCCGACTTGAGGGTGAGGAACATCTTGGCAATAAAGCTGCTCGGCTGAGTGGTTAGAGAAGTGGAACTCCTGCGTCTCAGAGCTGTCTGGGGTGACGGCTACGCCCACAGCGTCAGAGATGCGCAGGGTTGAGAGCTCGTCCATGAGCTCCCTGCGGTTGGAGCGCTGGAGGCTGGCGACCTGCTCCCGGGGCGTATGGGTGATATGCTGAAAGTTGAAAGGCCCAGAGATCTGGAGCTTCCTTTGGGCCATCATCTCATCGCGAGTCATCTTTCGGCGGTGAAAGATAGTGGGCATCAGCGAGTCCTTGAAGTTGGCGAGCGAATGCTCGCTCGGGGCCTCGGTGGAATACAGGGAGCTTCCGGAGGAGCTGTTGGCGCTCGTTCTTCCGGACTTGCTTGATTTGGCGCGGCGATGGAAAATGTTCTTGCTCAAGCCGTGGCCACTATCAGGCAGGTCCCGAGAAGGGCTGCCGCTCGCGGCGGAGCGGTTTGAGGAGCGACGTGAGAGAGAAATGTTCTCCATTGAGTGGTTCCAGCCATGTCGGTCCGTCACCAAGAGCGAAGACGAGCTTGATGAAGCAACGCGATGCCCATAGGCCCTATTCAGGTGGGTGGCCCGTTTCATCTGGTCGTTCAATTGGCGAATTCGTTCTGGGGAGGGAGGGCCGTCGACGGCAGGTTCCAGGAGATCGGTGAGGTTGCGGGGAGACTGGTGAGGAAGTGCGGTCATGTCTGGCAGGTCACCCGTGACGATGAGGGGAGTCGACTTAGAACGAGGCTTCGGGCTTAGACTGTGATCCGGGTGCACAGGATGCTGGTCTTGGTAGTGAGGCATGGTTGAAATCCACATGGCGATGTCTCGGTGCCTCTAGGAGGCAGAGGGCACTGGCGAGGCGTGCCCCCTAAAAGGTGTTACTTGGTTGGATCCAGAGCGTCGATGTATAAACAAATGGCCGTGCGTGGTGTCTGGTGAGGGCAAAGAGACGCTTCGACTTGGACGACACAACAAGCTTCGGAGAGGTGTAAGACGTGACCGGCCAGAATCGATCTTGTTTATTGAAAGGGTGGGGGAGGGACCGAGGAGAGCAAGGTGAGGGAGCTATGTATAATATACGACCTGGGAGTAGAGAGATTGATGCAATCTTGGGCCCAGAGGGACTGGCACCCCCCAAGATTAGACAAGTCTGGAGCTGGGGCCAGAAATGGCTAGGGTGGTGTTCCAGGGGTGACCCTTTGACGGAACTTCGTAGTCGACCTAGCCTAGCCCCACGGACACAACCCCCGGGAATCTGGGGGGGGGTCGTAAATGTATGTACAGCAGGGGCCAGCTCGCCGGCCTAACAAAAATGGATCGATCAGACGGCCGAAGGGATACAGTGCCTTTGTCGCACGCTCATGCCATCTTGCCGCCAGGGTAAGGCGAGTGAAGTCCAGAGTGGTGCGAGCTTCGCGCCTCGATACTGAGAGAGAGGCGCTAGTCGACGACCTGATGGCGGCTTTACCGCGTTTCTACAGCGGTGGACCTGGGGGGGGGCCCGTGGACAGCCACACGACAACACGTCAGAGGAACTAGAGTCAACAGTCGACAGGAGGAAAAAGAAAATAATGGCTTTTTTAAAGCCAAAGAAGCAACGGCGCAGGGCAAGTGCCGATGGCTGGGCGTTGGATACTCATCGATCAACCACTAAGACTGACGTGCTATCAGACACGGGATGCAACTACGAGCGGCCAGCCCCCAAAAGCATCACCGCCGACGATGGACGGCACAGTGCTACACGCCTCATAGGAGGGCGTCCAGCTCATTGCCAGGATGGAAGAGAAGCAGAGTTTAGGCAAATGGCGATGCCCTCAGCGTCCAAGCTCTGCCATGTGCCGCAGGCTAAAGCAGACGTGCCAGGGCCTGACAAGAACCGGCCAAAAGCGACAGGCGGCCAAGGGATCAGCAAGTGGGTTTTTTTTTGTTTCGAAGCTCGCCCCTCGAGTCTAGTTTGGGGGTACGGGTACGTTCGGGGCACCAGGGCAGTCCAGGAGTCGAGTGCTCAGGGACATCAGCGGCACCGTGCTCAGGACCTCTGGCCCTGCAGCCTTGAACCGAAGGCACAGCTCTTAGCACGGTTTTCCCCTAGTTGGTCTCTTTGCGAGGAACCGGCTCCCTGAGCATGCAGGAACGAAGTCGCAGCAAGCTCCACAGAGGGTCGGCAGGGCCCAGAGACCCACACACGGAGAACAGCGACTAGGTCCGTACCGCCAAAGACTAACTGACGTCGTCTTGTGTGGGTACAGGACTCGTGCGTCGTGCGCAGTCGGTCAGGGACCCCGTACAGTGCAGGTCCTGCTCTGCTCTGCGCTGCAGTTGTGCTGCTCAAGACAGAGAGGGGAACACAGAGCATCAGCACCGCCAAGACTAGCCAGGGGAAGGGAGCAAGATGGGAAGAGACCCTGCAAAGCATCTTCTGCCAAAGGCGCGCCGGCAAGCTGAGAGATGCTTGCATCTTGGTGTAAGTTGCGATTGGGCCAACCCTGCAGGTGGAGAGAGATATTGACACGGCTGTTTGTGGCAGCGGGCGACAGCCAACACGCACCACCCTCTACCATCGCTGCCGCCAGTGTCAACACAAGCCCAGCAGAAAAGAAAAGAAAAAAAACACACGCTGAAGGAAGCAGAAGCCACCATCGACACTGAGCGCCGCCCCCCGAAGGGCCGTCGGTGAATTCAACAAGGGTGTTCCCAGTGTGCCACTCCACCACCCGCCCGCCGCCTCGGAACCCTTCCCCCCAAACGAAGTGTGCTGCTAACTGCCCTGTGTGTCCTGGCGACATACGCGTGCGCTTGCGGACATTTGATGTTTGGCCATGCTGCGCCGTACTGCGCCGTTCGGGAAAAAATAAGATTATGTTGCGCCGTCTCTCGTTGGTTCAAGTAAGAGTGTATGTGCGCCGTCGGCGTCGAGTGGTGAAGTCGGTGGCCTGGGAGCTACTGGTCGACTACTGTACCTGAGCTCCCAAAAGTCAGTGAGACTAGTTGACGCAACCGTCTAGATGGCGCTAGAGGGGTCCCCAAAATAGGGACGTGGTGTGGTGGTGCGGTTTTAGCCCCAGGCTGGCAAAATATGAGACAAACTGCGACTGGAGGGGCGAAAGCATGGGGCCACTCGCAAGACGGCTTCGTGGTGCCTCGTGGTGCGGTGATGGATGACGACCTGCTGGCCGCATCGCTCTGATAACGACGCCTCAACTGTCGGCCCAACGGTAGCGTCGATTTGCAAAGCGTGGCGGTTTGGGGTCAAGATCTAACTAAAACACCCATCGGATAACCAGGCGGGAGTGCTAGATTGAACGGCAGCAAATGACCTTTGGCACGGTGATCCAACGGTAGTGAGTTCTCTGAACTTTTACCGGGTGACCGGGTGGTACGCGGGTTGTGTCCCAGCACCCATCCATCACACTCAGACCAAGAGACGAATGGGTGTTACAGGTAAACAACTCAAAAGACCTTGGGACTGGAGTGGCGCACCGATACTGCGCATACTTGGATTTGATCGACAAGATGCCGCTCTTCGACCCTCAGTCTTCAAGGCCCGTGGGCACAGTGACGCCTGTTGGTCGTCGGCGTGCACCACGGTCCCTCGCAGACAGCCGCTCTACGAGGCGGGAGGGAATGGGCCAAGGGGTAGCCTTGACTGACTGTGAACTAACAATATACGTACAATACGTACACACATCCACGACCTAAAAGCTCACGAGGGAAACAAGCCAGAAGACAGGAGAAACATGACTCCTGGGGCTAACGCTGCAGCAGAGTGACTAGATTAGCCTGTGCTGCCACCCTTGCGCAGCGGGCCAGCGCACAGACGGCGCGGACTCCGGTTTAGTTCTGTGTTTGGCATAGACCGTGGTTGAACATGGCGACAAAAAATGCGACTGGACATGCCACAGCCCATCTTTGCGACCCGCAGCCACCAGAACAGGCGAATTGGTGTCTGTCACCAAGCACGACTCGTGGGCAGTATTGTGCCAATTTCCAATGTCATGAATCTGATATTAAGGCTACAGCTGGAGCTGAGTTGCCCAGGATAGAAAGAAGCCCGAGGCCTTCTCCAGACAAACGCGGCGCCCCAGGATGAAGTTCCTTGTCTTGTACTGTCCGAGGGGCTGTTGGTTCTCCAGCGCTCGCTGCGCCAATCCCCAAGAAGCAAGACATGGCTCACGACAGGGGATGAGGAGGCAGCGGTCAGGGGAGAAGCACCGACTCTCCGAGCGAGCAGTGACGAGGGCCGAGACTGCGGGCGAGGACCCAGTGAGAGGATTCCCTGGAGAGGCAGGCTCACGAGGCAGCTCCGGGAAGGGTGCCATTGACGACGAGACAAGGAAAAGGGTGGATAGCAGCGCGCGCCCCTCTGGAGCCCGCTCCACAAAAGGCGCTGGAGTTGGATTTGCCTGGGCTCTCCTCGTGGGTGAGACAGGCGTCACTAACACGTTCTTGGTGGTTGGCTGGTGGTCCCATTGCCAAAAGGAGGGGGGCCCCAGAAGCAAGAGAAGCTTCGATCAAAACTTCTCAAAGACTACTACTCCGGAATAGGACAGACTGCACAGCATTGCCGCGCACTGCAATAGGCTGCGTCTTGCGCAGGCACAGCCAGACGTTGAATTCGGTTAGAGAGTGCAGAAATTTAATTATTTGTTCCAGCTGATCGTCTTGCGCCAACGTCTACAAGCATCCGATACCGATACCGATTGGACTACTCAGCATCACTGCTCGATGTCCTTGCCTCATTTTGCTGACCGTGTCATCATTTGCTGCGGATTTGGGGGCCACAAAAAGTAAACAAAGGCACAGCTCCTGCAGAATGCTGCGTAAGGCAAGAACTCGGGACAGGGAAGAGGGAGGGGCAGGATTTTCATTCTGCATTTGAGATTCCGGGATAGTAGCAGCAATGACAAGTTACACGTCGTCTTGGCTAAGCTCCCCTCCTTCCTTTTGAATAAGCGAGCAAGAGACTGCGGCCGAGAAATAAGCAAAAAATGCAGGTGCGGCGCAAATCACCCGAGAAGCAAAAGAAAAATCGCACAGAGAGCCACTTCGGTCGCCAGTGGTCGATCTTTACGTCCACGCCGCAATACGGGACAGGAGGATCTGGACCCCAAGGAGGGGCGGGAAGGGTCAAATCCAGGAACGAATGACGCCAGTGGCAGGCAGTAAAGCGAGAGAGCATAGTCACCCACTCACCACCCATAACAGTAAAAGAAAGAAAAGAAAAAACACGGTGTACACCTTACGATGTGCGCGTAATGCTCGCTCAACTGCGGGAAATCTTGCTGAATTCCCTCATGGTCGATCATCAGTGCTTCTCATTATCTGTGCTGCATACTCCGCGCTCCATCTGCGAGACTCCATTTCATCTCGGAGGAGGGGCATCGGGCTTCGGGTATCTTCAGCCTTTGGCAGTCTTGCACCACCCCGCCACACAACCAACAAACCATTTCTCCACCTCGCTCGCTCCT
>KV875256.1:81542-155070 GCA_001879505.1 Calonectria pseudoreteaudii | reverse complement strand
CCCACCCCCCCAAAAAAAAAAAAAAAAATGCACGGCGCATCTGGCATAGAGGGCCAACCCTGAGACGGCTTGGCCAGGGCATACGTTCACATCGCAATTGGGCGCCAGGAAGCAAAGTGCACCCTTCCTTGCGGCCTGAAAATAGCAAGCAGAGGACACAAGCCATCAGCTCCAAAGTGAGCTCTCACATTGCAGGGAACCAATGGCTTCTGCAGCTTTCCGAGGCCTCATCCTGCATGAAAAACGCCTCTTGAGCCAAGACCTCGCACTGAGCATTGGCGAAACATGACTCTCGGCAAGAACTGGGGCTCGCATCGAATGTTTTGTTTGCTCTCGAATCGAGGGGTTCCCTGGCCTTCGGGAACACACCAGCGGCAGAGGCAATTAATTATGGCTCAATGGACAGCATGCCATGCTGCACCGCGTCTAAAACCGGGCAGTGCGGGCAACGACGACCTTCCATCGGGACGTGCACGCTTCCGATACGAGATCTCTGGGTGCCACGGAAAACGGAATCGCCGTCTGAATCCATTGAGCTCCTCGAGCCCTTGGAGCCCCGTGCCCGCAGCCTATATCGAAAGCCCTTCTTGATGCTATTGCGCCTTGACGGCGCTGACGCCGGATACGGGGTCCTGTCAAGGGCGGAAGGAGCCGCAGTCTCCATCTTGGTTAATTGCGGCCTCATCTATTGTATTTTGCCCTCCGCCCTCGCCGGCTCAGACCATGGCCAATCCGCTCGCGAGATCGTTATTAACTTTTCATCCCAATCCCCATTGGCAGCGCACAAACTAACGCCTCAAGCCAGGGAAACCCCAGGAGGCTCCTGACCGAGCCCACTACATAGTACATGCCCGATTCGGTGCTGTCGTAACTCGCAAAATCGGCTCTCCCGCTGTGACCCGGTCTCCGGATTCGGGCCTGGCAACCACCACAGTGAGGCACAGCAGCACCGAAGCTCTGGACAGCACTGGCAAGCTATCCTGCTCCACGCTCCTCCTGGTTTCAATCGAGCCAATACAGGCCGACTCGAGGACCGACAAAGACTGGGCTCGGCTCCATCCCGGGCTTCCCGCTCGCTGTTCTCCAAACCAGAGACCCTGGTTGTTTGACGCGGCCACGGTGCGGCAAATCCTTTCAACATGCATCCATCCTCGCTTCCCCACAGAGCACTCTTCCCAAACCTCTGGATCCCTGGGCCTCTGCATCGGTCACCGCGGGTACCGTCCAGGCACCGTACAGACACATCGCAGGTGCAGGCACTGTAACAACAGTGCATACAGGTGCGCGCGCAGCAAACCCACTGCCCTCCATCCCCCAAGCCCTGGGCCGCAGTTTTGAGGCCTTCCCCTCCTCGCGGGTAAACCGTCAGCCCACTCATATACGGCGCTGTGATTTATGCAGCCCCCGGGCAGAGAGGTCCAAGTCGGTGTGATAGCCCTAGGTAGCGATGCGCGTGAGGCGCCGAGCCAAGCAGCGATTCCCCTCCCTGAAGGCGCGCTGGATATGGCTTGGCACCGCCGCTGTTTCGTCAGTGCTTTCGTTGACAGAAGCCACCACGCCAGATGACATCCGCTGCTGCAGGGTGGAGGATGCTGTGGAGGATGCTGTGGAGGGCGCTATGGAGGAGAGAGTGAGGGCTCAAAACGATCCACCACCTTGCTAGCACCAGGTGAAAGTGAGGCTAAGGTCAACATGCCCCGTTTCCTCGTCCGCTCCATCTCGCGTCCCACGTCCACAGGATGAGCCGGACGACGCCCCAAATTCGACACGAATCGCCTGCCCATGTTGATCTCCATGTTTGTTAGACAATGCAAAATATCCTTGCTCTCGCCCAGCCCTGTCCCGTTGGCTACCCAGCCTTCCAGGTGCTGCGGACAGGCCACGCTCGGCGAATCCCTAGAAAGCGACGCCTACCCGCTTGAGAGCCCAGTGCCGGGGAACTGACAGGCCTTCTTCCATCATGAGCACACCCTGGTCCCGGCAAACCCTTCGACTGATGCGCCGTCCAGGTTGTGAGGTTTCTTGGGACACACGTCCACCCTCGAAACAATACTACGATGTTTTTGTCTTCTGATGCTACCCCAAGCCCTGACACCAATGGGCACCCGGTTATCTCGTAAAGTGCTCGCCTTTTCCAACCAATGAATGAAGATGGCTGTGTCTAACATGTCGACATCAACCTTTCTTACAGGTCTGTGATCTTCAAGAAGGAAAAAAAGCACCTTATGCCACTCGAGAAAACAAATCCAATGTTAAAACAATATCATCTAAATGCTTGGTTAACTATTAACCCAATTATGCACATGCACATATCAATGATAACTACTAATGCCTTGTGTAGGGTATGAAGAAAATGTCATTGACAAGTGTGACATGTGCCGAGGACACTAACCTACCCTGGGACAATTATTTCCTACTTTGTAGCACTATCAACAAACCCATGCATGTAAACATGCCATTCTGCTCCAGTCGTGGGGTTGTTTGTAGCCCAGTTGCTGGTGGCCCAGCTGTTGGGCCTGGTCTTGCGTTACAGTCAGACTAGGTCGTACTAGTGCCGCTACCTCAGTCCCGGCAGGAACATACAAGGTATGGGTGAAGCAAACACCATCCACAGCTGGTCTCTGGTTGGAACACAGATTCAGGCCATGATCAGCAGTTGGATCGCGCCGGCTCTTTTCATACTTTTATCACCCAGCTCACTAACGCGGGCCCCGAAACGACGCGATGATACCTTGCACAGTAGGCCTTGTCGAAAAAAGGGCCCTGAGGGTGTTCATCTCGTTGAAGATCTCTCCAAATTAAGGGCCAAGTGACTAGCCTGGGAGAGGGTCGCGCCCACACAGAGTTCGCCAGGCCCCCCTTCCAAACGCCCCGAGAGGAGCAGAGTCAAGCAATACGCCTCATACCGATTGGGAAACGTCACAATTTCCATCGAGATGAACCTCACAGGGGAGCTGTTGTGTTTTTGGAATCGCCTCGCCCGATTCAGGTGGGATCAGAGCAAACCCACACACGCCTCCCCCCCGGCCTGTCTGTTCTCTGTCCTGCCCCCCCCCCCCTCCAAGGCGTTTTCCAGCCTTGAGAGGAGCGTTGCAGCCGGCATATGCACAAACAAACCCAAGACGTTGGATTTCTGTGTTTTGACACCTGCGGGCTGTCCAAAAGGAAAAAACAACAACATCCACGTCTCAGTCAAACCATACATTCGGGCCAAAAGCGGCTTCAATGGTTGCCCGATTCAGCATGATGCAGGTTTCTTCCCCCCTCCCCCACCCGATTGCTTCCCAAACCACGAAACTATGAGCATCTGCGTTCCAACGTGCTTCTTTAGCTCTGCCAGCACCCGCTTCCACGGCTTCAACGCTCCAACGCTCCCACACTCCTCCCACGCTCCTCCCGCGGCGCACTTGGCGTTAACATACCATGTCATCATCATTTTTATTTTTATTTTATTTCTTGTACCTTTACCTAACCACCAGCCCAAGTTGGCGTGCCAAATGAAGATCTTGGTCTCTTCCTTCTGAAATCCTCCCCATACGTCACGGGCTGACATAGACCTTCGGGAGTACCGAGAAGGGCAGGTAAAATGATGGCATGGTTTTGCTTGCCGCTCCGTGATAAAGTTAATCTGTCTTCAAGGCAGACAGGTGATGATGCTTCGACATACGCCCGCTCCACGGGACTTTTATCCTTCACACTTCGGGGGGCGGTTCCTTCCTTGCTTTTGTCCGTAGGTTAAAATTCAAGCCTCAGTGATGATCCACGATGACAGGGCGTGTCATTTTGGTTCCCGGCCTTGGTGCGGAGATTTTTTGACCAAAACTCAGAATCAGTCTTTCAACTGCCAGGCCTAACACGTCATGTAACGCACGAACTACCCCTTCCATTTCGCTGTCAAATAACGTACTATGTATAATCTCTCTTGGCCAAGACCAAACCCAATCGGCTCATGAACCTGAAAACAGACTGAGGCCGACATAGTAATACACAAACCTCCAACCAAGTCCAAAGAGTTCAAAATGATTAGCCAGAAAACGGTCTCGACCCCAACCCCTGCCCTTTTCCATCTCTCTTCTAATACAAGTCTACCAAGAACGCCGACGCTCGAAGCCTTGATCGACTGAAATGACTCCCTCGCCGGCCATAAGAAAGAAACAAACAAACAAACAAACAAATGAACTACAAGAGTGTAATTGCCGTGTCCAGTATTAAAAATGAATGCCGTTGATGAATGATAGAATAAAAAGCTTACAAGGAAGCCGTAGGCGAGTGAATTGCCACACAAAGTTCTGTCCTCTCAGGGCTTCGGAATAGTCACATTGCTTTCGAAGCGGGGATCTGTTGTCACGGCGCTCTCTCCCACATCGGCCGTGCCATCCTCGTTGTCATTGGCAAGCTGGTCGTCTTTGGCAGGTTTACGTTGTACCCTGAAAAAGCCTCCTAGGGTGTCACTGAGGCTGCGGGCCCGTCGGCGTCCCTGGGCGTCTAGACCGTTGTCAGCGGGGCTGTCGGCCTCGCCAAATGCGTTGACGAGGGCATCCTCAGACGCATGGGCCACTGCATCGGTTGGTGAGGAGGGGTCGTTGCTGGAGCTGTCATCACCGAAGAATAGCCCGGCGCGGAGTTGGGAGCGTAACCGGCGTATGGACGATGTCTTCAGCCGTGAGTCTTCGGTGTTTCGCAGAAACGCGTCTTTGACTACTGCAGTGACGGTTGAGGCGAGTGGCGATGGTGAGATGAAAGTCCGAGAGCGGTGGCCGGCATTGCCGCCAGATTTGGTTGGGCTGATGCCCGGACGGACTAAGGCACTATCAGAGGCCATAGGATCCTTCAGGGGTGTTGTCAAGTTTGAGGGGGCGGTTGTCGATCCTCCACCGTTTCCTCCACCGGGCGCTGTCAGCACAGAATCTGTCGAAATTGTCCTAATACCTCGACCAGGTGGTGTCGATGGAACCCCCACGTCCTGCCATGGGTTGCTGTGGACCGTCGTGTCCTGGCCGGGGGAGTTATGCGAACCGTTCGCGCCCAGAACTCTCATTGACTGGATTCCCCCGTCGTGGTATGGCGTGAGCAGCCGCCCAGCTTCTGCATTGCTGGCCTGTGATAGGCGGCTGGATCGACGTGACCGTGATGCCGATTTCAAAGCTTGAATGTCATGGGCGTTTTGCTCCAAGGAGGCGGGGTTGCCGTCGTGGCGTGATAAGCCAATTGTCTCTTCAATACCCTCAGCATCTGATAGTGCGTCATCATCCTCGTTCCGACTTTGTTCGCGGCCACTCGTGATGAGAAAAACGCCAAAAAATGTCAAAAGACAACCTCCAACGAACTTGGCTGCTTGCTCCGCTGTTGTGCGTTCAAAGTCACGATACAGAATTGCGCTGCCGATAATGACGCAGAGGGTGAACATGACGAACTGGATAGGTATTACTTGAGTCGAGTCAAAACGCTGCAGCGCCTTGTTGACATATCGGATCTGCATAATTGCCGTTAAGAGGAGGATCAAAATAAGGACATAAGTGACAGGAGTTGTAAATGCTCTCCACAGTGTGGAGGACAGCATCGAAGATACTCCCTTGGTTGCAAGTGCAGTATATCCGCCTGCTTTGGTGTTAGTTTACTGATCTCTGTCATATGTCAAGTAGCGCAACATACCAAACAAACCAACAAGCCCCAAGTCAATTAGGATAGTATTCCTGCCGTACCTGGGGCTTAACCACATAAGAATGATGATCAGGAGAGTAGTAACTCCCAGATATACCTCAAACGCTAATGTGGTGATGGCATCCCACACATCGTGAGGGTTTAGTTTCGTCTCCTCTTGATTTGCGCTCAGCACAACAGTTACCACGCCCCCAACAGCAATGACAACTCCCCAAAAGTCACGTTGCCGAAATCTCTCGTGAAACATGGCTGGAGCTATGATGCAATTCGATATCAAGGCGACAACGCCGATGGGCGAGACAATGGAGGCGGGGGCAAAGCCGTATGCAAGGAAATTGCCCATTTCACCGAGGGTAATGAGGACCTGGCCCAACCACCAGTAGGGCGATCTAAGATAAGATGATGGGCCTTTTTCTTGGCCATCAGATTCGCAAGCGGTATTGTTGGACTCGTGGGAGTGAAACGAATCGCGCAGGGGGTCCGTTTCGCGACTATCATCGATCGTTTCGTGGTCCGAGTCGGTAGAGACACTACTGGTACTGGGTTGGTATCCATTGCTGGAGTTTCCGTTACCAATAGTACCGTATGAACCAGGTTGAGATTCGTTCTGAGCGCGTTTCAAAGCATCCCTCGCTCTCCGTCGTATCCGATGACGTTCTTTGTGGAGCTTGATATGCGCGTATCGCTGAACATTGAGGGCTAGCGCAATGAGTATATTTCCAGCTATGGCGGTAATTATCCCAATCAATGATGACCATTCTTGTAGATTATCGTTGGGATCATCGTTGTGATGGCTGCTGTCGTTGTTGTCGAGAGGTATGTGGCTTGGGAGGGGGCTCGGCCATGGGTTCGAGGCGAGTGAGGGCCCCGGCAACTCGACAATGGCTCGCAACATCGTCGGGTGCCGGCGCGGGAGGTAGAGGGGAGGAAGAAGGGGATGGCGGATGGGAGCGAATGGATGATGGTGTCCGATGGGCGGATCGCTGACATGCAACGGTCGAGGCGCGAGGCGGGCGTTAAGGTAGCAGTAGCCGAATAGCTATCATGGGGGCAACGAGTGACCTCTGGAACAACTCAGGGTGTGCAACATGACCAGAGGATAAGGAAACAAAGCAGTGGCGGGAGGATGCAGGCAAGCCTTTACCGAGACATAAACAAGGTGGGAATAAAACAAGGGCAGGTCCCGCACAGCGCGGGCAGAAGTGGTAACCAAGATGTCTCACCAGCGACGCATCTGGGACAGCAAAACGAGAAAGTGAATGGTGGTAGTGGTGGTTTTGGGCAAGGCGCGGCAAGCTCGCTGCCCCAGGCATGCATGACCTCACCTAGCGCACAACGACGAAGCCGCTGGAGCCACAAGTAAGTAAGAGCCGTCATTGGCTGACTGGGCACTGGAAATGATGGCACGGCCACAACGGGTTTTACGGCCCCCCTGTTTTCCCGCGTCTTCACTGATCTGGACCACCCGTTTGGTGGGTTCTGGTTGGTGCTGGGGGTCATCATTTAGCGGGCCCCATGCTGTCATTTCGCATTCAGATTTTCCAGAATCGACGAGGCGCAAGCCAATGACATTCGGCGACAACGCCCGTGCAAGCCACTTTTGAGCGACGCCACGATCCACATCAACCCCACATCAGTCCACAGCGTGTCCCGCGTGCCCCACTGGTCTTTCCCGCTTGCCCGCTTCGATCTAGTTCTTCAACTTTCGGGATGCCAGATCAGATTTCACGACGCTGAAATTATTTCAATTTGGAAGAATCGATCGACAATTGTCCTCCCTCATAATTCTGCTATCTTCATTTTCTAAAGACAAAAAAAAAACCCTGTAAGCCATGGGTCGTGACGAAAATGGAGACGATAACCGGCTCAACCACAGTTCTTCCTTTTTCGGCCGTGCCTTCAACTCCTCCGACAAGTCCACGGATAGCCAAGACGGCAAACCTCCCTCCCGCTTCAGCTTCAGCTCTTCATTCTCCACTTCAGGTTCTGTCTCTGCCGCGACCAAATCCTCGCTTACTCAACCTGACCACGACCAACCTCACCCCCAGGCTCCGGCTGTCGCTACAATAATGAGCCCTTTCGATGCTCATCAGTGGTGGCCTGATTATTCTCCTTCGGCTCTTGCCTTTTCGCCCCACTACTCACCTCTGAGCCTTCACCATCTTCCCCAACCCGTGCCCAGTGATGCATCGTCAAGTACTGACGCCTCCGTCTTCACGTTTGAGGATGCATTCGAGGACCTTCTTGTTGTCTCCCGAGGCCAGCCACTGCCCGACATAGGAGCGCGGTACGAGCAGCGCAAGCTCCTGCGTTCCATGTTCCCCGAGGGCGAGCCTGCGTTCTTCTGGTTGCGCAGGTTGCAGTCTCAGGGTTTGATCACTATCCCCGAGCCAAGTCAATTTCTCAAACAGGCCCAATCTAATTGGGATCAGTTTCATCGCGAACTGGACCGTAGAGCTGCGAATGTATGGCTTGCAGTTGCAGGAGAAGACAATCAGCACAATTCTCATGACGTCTACGAGGATGCAAACAACTTCCCCGAATCCTTTCGTGACAGTTCTAACCAAAAACGGGGTCCCGACCACTCTGATGACTTCTTTTCTTCTGTCCGCTCGTCCTTTCCCGAACCCCAGTCTTCTTGGGACACGTTTGTAAAGTCCTTCAACGAGTGCCCTCCCCGCAAGACTTCACAGGAGCAGCTCAACAAGAACCAAAAGGTGACAAAGGATGAATACGTGGACCGCTTCGGCTACCTGCACAGCAAGGTCACTGTGCAGACACTTGATGAAAACGGCAATCAAATTGGAAGCCAAACCCAATATACCGTCCGTCCCGCTGACAAGGATAACGACGACCAAAGCCAAGAATCCAAAGATGACGAGTCCGGTTTCCACGCATCTGGAAAGGTAGAGACTAAAACTGGCTGGTTCTGGAAGTGAAATTGGGAGCAATACGAATTTGAGTCTTTGATCTCGGAGACGAATGATATTTTTGATGATTGTATTGTATAGCTATTGTAGGATGAAATGGGATCATGAGGGTTACCCCCTTAGAAGTGGGCTGTGGACGAATAACCAGAATGACAAGATTTTTTGTATGACTTTTTCTACTAAATCCATATACGAGTGATGGTGGCCAATATTAAACCAGACACCATGAAAACAAACACTTTTCAGGTGTTGAGAGCATCTATCCCCTAGTTTTTCGATCGTGATTGAGACTTCTTCTTGCGCATGAGTCTCTTCCTCGCAATTAACCTTTGCTGCATCTCCTCCTTGGCGTTCTTGGGCTTCTCAGCCCCGTCATCATTCTCTTCCTCAGTTTTGCCTCCCTTATCACGGCGCCCCTTGCCCTTCTCCTTAAAACCATTCTCCCGACCGCCTTTCTTTGACTGGGCATCAGGCTTGCCACCCGAGGGCCGACCTTTCGCCTGCTCGTCTTTGTTTTGCTGGCGAGACTTTTCTTCATTGGTTCGGCGTCGTTGAACAACTTGCGCGTTTTCAATGGAAAACTCTGCAATGAGCCTCTGCTTCTTGCCATGCTCGTTCTCAAGCTGATAACCATTCAGGTATCGCAAACCCATGAGGGCCCAGTGGTGTGATGTATATTCGATGAAACCATAGCCGCGGCTCTTGCCGCCCTCTCTCTCCTCAACTTTCGTGCCCCTGGCACTCTCGAACACAATCTTGGCCTGGCGAATGATTCCCTTGCCTTTCAATTTTCTTTCGTGTTCTTTCGCCTTCGCATCCTTGCCGTCACGAGCATTCTCCTCCTTAGAGAGGGGCTGCCGACGGCCTTCCTTGACATCCTTGGCGAAGCCAACCACAGCCTTCCTGGCAAGCTCCTTCAACTCTTTAGCACCAATGTTGCGAGGAATGTTCCGCAGTGCCAGACGAGTCAAGCTAATGTGCAAGCTGGGGTTTTTCTCCACCATCTTCTTGCGTTGAGCAGCGCTGGCCTGTCTCATTCGAATCTCGGGCTCCGATAGAAGGCCGAAGAGAGGCGAGCTCCGGTCAATAGCACCTTCATTAAGGAGAAAGAGCCTGCGCTTATCCTTTTGGTTTCGTTTAGCAAGAGAGCCTTCAGCTAGGGTGGTGGCCTGATCCTTGCTGACTGCTTGCGCTATCTGGAGGAGCCGACCGTCCAAAGTGTACTTGCCCTCAGGGTCGGCACTCTCGTCTTGGAGAATAGACGTCTTCGCTGTGACGACTGATTCCTTGGGGCGAGGCGCGCCCTTGATACAATTCTTGGCATCCTCAAGGTCGAAGAAGCATACAAATCCAGTGCCAGCGGGCTTTTCCGTCAACTTGTCCATGACAACACGTGCATAGCGAACCTTTCCAAAGTGACCAAAGAAGCTCATAAGTTGCTCATCGGTCGTCGTGAATGGAAGATTCCGGATAAAGACAGTTGTCGTGTTATCCGTTGTCCTCTTGGATGTGGCCTTCCCTGCACTCTCATCCTCGTCTTCTTTATCTTCGTCCTCGTCATCCTCGTCTTCCAGGTTCTGCATATGGTTTTTCATAAAATTTTCCAAGTCATCGTCAAGCTCCGAGTCACGAGTTTTGGCGCCGCCTTCTTCATCTTCATCGTCGCTGGTATCGGATTCCGCATCTTCTTTATCATCCTCTTCATCTTGCTTGACTTCCTCTTCGGGCTTCTGTTGCTCCCAGGATTCCTTATCAACAGCCCAATCAACAGCAATGGTCCTGCCATCAATGTCCTTGCCATTGATAGCTTCCAGCGCACGTTCAGCATTCTTCTTTCCTCGAATCGTCACAAACCCGAAACCTTTCAGCTTGCCCTTTGACTGTGGGAGGTCGGCGAACTTGACCTTGCCAAAGCTTCGGAAGAGGTTTGAAAGCTGTTCCGAGGTCTTGATACTCCACGGCAAGTTGCGTACGATCAGCTTGGGTGGCTTTTGGAATTCGTCTTTCTTCGGCTTGCTGGTGGGAACATTGCCAGAGCCGCCGGCAGCATTTCGATGTCTAGGTTCAGCAACATCGATTCTGATGCGCCTGCCATCCCATTCTTGCTTATCCAATTTCTCCTTCGCTTCTTTTGCGTCGTCGGCATCGGCGAGTGTGACAAATCCGTACCCTCGGGATTCCTTCGTCTTTTGATCCATAACCACAATGGCATGTTTCACGGGAAAGTGTTCCGAGAAGAAGTCGGTAAGGCTCTCGCTAGTGGCACCAGGAGGCAGAGATCGAACGAAAAGCGACCGCCGCTCTTCCACTCTTGCTCGTTTGGAAGATTGCACAGCTCCATTGTCGCGATCTTCGAAAGAAATGGGGTCAATGTCCTCCGCATCGGTGCGGGCCCGTTTTCGATCGTTGTTTGGTGCCCCCATGATGGAATCGATTGTGGAATTTCAGTCACGGCGCAAAAAAAAAAAGCACGACTACGCGCTCTCAAAAAGCGCTTGCACTGATGGCCTTGCTTCTGAAAAAAAAAAAAATCAAAGGTAGATTCGATAAGACAAATTCCAGTCCTTATCTAATCGCACGTGATGGCGGGGGAGCGTTCTTATCGTTATTCACTAAGCCTAAAACGGAATTCTATTTACCCTAATATGACAACAACGGACGCGTTATCCAAACAAAGCATCACCGCCCCAAAGATCTTTACACATTCATCTGACTCTTGGTAAAGCTTAGCCTACTACGTATAGGGTCGTACCTATCAACACAATGCCCGCTCGAACGTCGACCCGGTCGACAAGAACCGCAACCTCCCGAAACTCAGGTGCCTCCCGCACCTCCGCTGCCCCTGAGGTCGTCGATACCCCCGACAATGCCTTGAGACACAAGATCTGTGGTATCTTCCGTGATGCTCAGAGAACTACGGCAACACATAGAAAGCTGGTTGTTAACCTTCGCAAGATTCAAGAACCATGCTGCTATGAGCCAACCAATCCCAAGAAATCCGAGTCTAGCGACTTCGAAGAAGAAGTTTTCAATCATGAATTCGTTAGATGTGTCACCAGGATAATGCCTATCAAGAAATCAGAAAGTGTTGGAGAAAGGTCAATTCGATTCATCGGTCTCTTTTTACAGCACGCGAGCGCGAAGGACAACGAACTTCTTGGTGATATTGAAGAAGATGCCAGCGTGCTGCCCGAGACTCCAACCACTAGGCTTACCTCGCAGCTTCTTGGAGCCGTGCTCCCGCTGTTGACAGCAAAGGACAAATTTGTGCGATTCAGGTCAACTCAACTCATTTCGCACATCATCAACTCTCTAGACGCGATAGATGATGATCTCTTCCAGAAGCTTCGACATGGACTGCTCAAGAGAATTAGAGACAAGGAGGCCATGGTTCGCTCTCAGGCAGTGCTGGGTCTTGGCCGCCTTGCTGGTAATCAGGGCGAAGGCGCCACCAACTCTGATGAAAGCGATGAAAATGATGACACCGGCTTGCTTGACAAACTTTTGGAGGTTTTACAAAATGATCCCAGCGCTGATGTGCGGAGGTCCCTCCTTGTGAACTTACCAATTCTGCCTAACACGCTGCCATTTTTGCTCGAGCGTGCTCGAGACCAAGACGCTGCAACTCGAAGAGCTGTATACTCCAGACTTCTCCCAGCCTTGGGAGATTTTAGACACCTCTCCCTCTCCATGCGAGAGAAGCTTTTGCGGTGGGGTCTCCGGGACCGAGATGACAACGTCCGAAAAGCCGCAGGAAGGCTCTTTCGAGAGCGGTGGATTGAAGACTGTGCAGGCGTGGCGCCCCCAGAAGATGGGAAGCCCGCTGAACCTTCGCCCCCCAATTTTGATGGCCTTTTAGAGCTTCTCGAAAGAATCGATGTCGTCAACTCAGGCGTGGAGAATGGAGTTGCCCTGGAAGCCATGAAGGGCTTCTGGGAGGGACGGCCAGACTACCGTGAGGCAGTCGAGTTTGATGATAACTTCTGGCAAACTCTCTCTGCCGAGTCAGTTTTCATGGCAAGGAGCTTCAATGATTTCTGTCGCCTTGAGGGGGATGGCAAGTACCTGGGACTGTTGGAAGAAAAGCTTCCTGAGGTTACAAAGATTGCGTTCTTCCTTGAGCGCTACCTTCAGGTCTTGGTTGACGCCCTCAAGAGAATATCCCAACAAGAGGTCGACGAGGATGAGGAAGAAGAAGATACCGTGGAGCAAGAGTTCATAGTAGAACAGATGCTTCAGATTGCGCTCACCCTCGATTATTCGGATGAAGTTGGACGACGCAAAATGTTCACTCTTCTTAGACGAATGTTATCTATCCCGGATCTGCCAGACGAGACCACAAAACTCACAGTTGAGGCTCTTAGGGGCATTTGCTCTCCAGACTCAAGCGGGGAACGAGAATTTTGCAGCATTGTCCTCGAATCGGTGGCAGATGTCCATGATACCATCGTTGATGAGCCTGCAGATGTCGAGGACAGCTTCCACTCAGCTAGATCAGAGGTCAGTGGTCCTAGTACACCAACCAAGTCTAAGCGAAGCACCAGTCCCGAGATTAGCGAAGAGGAAGCTAGGGAGAAGGCTGTCAGGGAGATTGTCGTCAACATGAAATGCCTTCATATCGTACAGTGCATGCTCACGCACGTCGCTACAAACCTTCAGGACAACGCCGATTTGGTTTCAATGCTCAACAACTTGGTCGTTCCTGCTGTCCGAAGCCATGAGGCGCCTGTTCGTGAGAGAGGTTTGGTCTGTCTGGGTTTGTGTGCTCTGCTTGATAGGTCCCTTGCGGAGGAAAATCTCAGTCTTTTTATGCACTTCTTCACCAAGGGACATTCAGCTTTGCAGGTCACGGCATTGCACATTCTGACTGACATCCTTAACGTCCATGGAGCGCAACTCCTGTCATCAACACCTGGCCTCCTCAAGATATATGTCAAGGCTGTTAGAGGTGGCACAAAGGCGCCGGAGGTTCAAGCTGCGGCAACTGTAGCGGCTTCCAAATTGCTCATTGGCCGTATTGTCAGTGATGAAGAGGCTTGCCAGGAGCTTCTCAAGTCTCTAGTGGTCGCATACTTTGATCCCTCGTCAGCATCGAACCAGACAGTTCGACAAGCTCTGAACTACTTCTTGCCTGTGTTCTGTTACTCACGAGCTGAGAACCAAGACCTCATGCGCGCCATTGCCCTCGATGCTGTTCATGTCCTCTTCAATGTCCGGGAAGATCTAGAAGATGACGATGCAGACGTGGAAGAGGACATGGTTAGTATGACGACTATCGGTGCTTGTTTGGTTGATTGGACCGACCCCCGAAAATGCTACAGCCCTACATTGGGTTTAGAAAGCGAGAAAAAGACTGTCAATGGGGATGTGCATCTGAGCTTTGCCATGGATATCCTTGAAAGAATTCAGGGTAACATTACCAGTAAGTTGAACCCAGCAAACGGCAGGGCGCGCAAGTCTAAATCGATTCTAGAAGAAGAAAAGAAGCTTATCGCTACACTCCTCGGCAAGCTTCATGTTTCCTCTGGTTCATCTGAAGAGAAACTTCGTGAGACGTACGCTGAGGTTAGCGCTGCTGTCGAAGAAGGTTTCCTCTCAGACGCTACTAGCCGCAATGCGCTCTACAAGATTCATGTTAGTCTCGGCAAAATCGTAAACTCTCTAGATGAACAGCAGCCCCGCCGCCGCTCCAGCCGCAGCGTGTCGGTTCTCAGCGACGCTCATCCGCCAGAAGAGAGGACGGTGGTTGAGGAGCCGCGGATTAAGGAGGAGGAGGAGGAGGAAGATACCAGCCAAGGCACTATTGTGCCCAAGGAAGAGGACAAAAGCTCGGAACTTGTTGATGAGCTTTTGTCTGATGATGATGGCGACGTGGACATGTCAGGCATGTGAGGGTGAAATAAGACCTCGTGAAGTTAACGAACCCGACTTTTAAATGCATGAGCACATGATGATGATGACGACGATGGATTGGCGATGCGGTCTCAGCGGTGCGAGTTTTGATTTGGCAATTAAGTTTGGGTTGCTATTAGATTCGTTGCTATAAGTTGTACAACTACAGAATTGTCTATTACAGGCATCGGGCCTGCAAAGGAACAGGACTCGCTCTCTTCCTCACAAATCGAAAATAAATCAAGTATACATGAGACTGAACTTGCACCTCATTTTGCAAAACTGCACCGTCTTTCTACCGTGTAGTCAGCCCGAACAACAACCCTCCGAATCCAATATTGATGAGTAGATGCTGCCCAAGACTCCATGCCATGCTGTATAGGTACTTAGGGGAGAAGACGGTCCAGATGAATAGGTGAGTGCGCAATGCTGTACACGCCACCATAACAAACGCAATAGCGAAAGTGAAGAAAAACGTCAACAGCGCAACGTGGTAGCGGAAAACATGTGGTTGTCCCTCGTGGTACTTGCGCAAAAGTAATAGGTTTGTGGCAGAGACCCAGAATATAGAACCTGCCCAGTTGCTAATGAGAATAAGAAATCCGACGGCTACGATGTTGAAATCGCCGACACCATTGTAGGCGGAGGAGAGATCGACGGAGGAAATAGCGTTGGTGCCACCAAAAGCGAAGAATGTGACATGTTGAAGGAGGATGGAGGCGGTGGTGATTTCAGGGATGGAGAGTTCAACAGTTTGCAGGGCATGGAAGAGGATATCAGCAAGAACAAAGAGCGGGATATTGGCAGTCCGAGATTGAGTCATGCCGAGGGCAATGTAAAGGAGATGGAAGAGGTTTGCTATGGAGAGAGGAAGTTATTGGTTTTGTGTAAAGATACTTGTCGATGTAGAGAACTCACCAGATTGCGTCCCAGCGGCACGATGGCCAGTCAGGCTGTGGTATATACCAAACCCCCATAAAATTGCAATAAGTGCGAAGACGGTCCTCGCCTTCCAAATCAGCGACTGCCCCTGAAAAACTTGGTTGAGGCTTTGCGCAAATCCAACAACAATCTCCGGAGCGTCCTCGCTGGTGAAATCCAGCTTAAAGCTGTAAGCTGCCGTCAGTAAAGCCGAGGACAAGCATGTGGCAACATAATATGGAAGGCCTTCAAGGTAGGCCAGGGTGCGGAAAGAGAGAACAATGTAGGCTCCGGTAATGATCACCCAAAGAAACTGTGGGTTTGTTGTGATGAAAGTCTTGACAATATCAGGCTCGCCTGCAAATTTCTGCCCAGTCTGATTCCAGCCCCTTATTATCCTAAGAGCTGCCAAGGCAAGGACAGCCCAAAACAAGTTTGGAATCTCCTTCGATCTAATATCGGTCAGTCTATCCGAAACACAACAGAGTAGTTGGCTGGAAATTGCTTACTTTTGAACACTTCGGATCGCAAGAAATCCGATCCAAATAGTGGAAGACCAATACCAAAAATGCTGTTCCTCCTCGACATAACTGCTCGCGAACATCATGACACCATACATAAGTGTCGTGAGAACTAAAGGAGAAAGAGGCCCCTGCCGATGTACGCCAGTTTTAAAAACTGCAATTGTGCTCGAAAAGGCGGCAAAAATTGCAACGGCCTGGCCAATATACATGCGGGGCATGTCATAATTCGATGCCATACTACTCATGAGATCCTGTGCCTGGTGCAACCATTGAGACATGTCATTGAGCCACCCCATTTCAAGCTCATTATCGTCCTTCAAAGAACTTGCTTGGTGGTGAATTCTTTTCCACTGGCAAGCCAAATCGTTGACATTAGATGATTCCAGTTCACAGGGATCATGTAAGCTCTCCGTATCGAAAAGCTCACTCCCAAACGCGGCAGTTACTATATTGAGGATTTGTCTAGCATTCCGAATCAAGATTTGAATCTTGTCGCTGGTTTTAGACCAGAAAGGAAGAAATTCCGGTATGAATGCCCCCAAGTTATTCTTCGAAACAGGGAATCCCAAGAGCGCGGCAATTGTGGGTGCAAGATCCGACTGCTCAACTTTGGAATAGTATTCAAACTCGCCCTTTGGCTGAGCAGGTGCTGGGTACTTGGGCGAGATGGTCTTCAGCTTTGGCGACATAAAAACCAGAGCGGGCGATGTTTCCCCAGGTGAGGAGGCACCATGGTTCCCAGCATCGTTCATCCCGTGATCGCCACATAAAACCAACAGAGTTGATTCGAGATGCTTACTAGAAGAAATTGCTTCAAACATGCCCTTGACGATACCGTCCATTTCCTGCTGTTTGGGTATCATGTTGGGGCTAATGAAGGTTAGCAACTGTACAGTCCAATTTTTTTATCAACATATGTTACCCTCGAGGTCCTGTTTTGTGCCCAATATGGTCCAGGCCAAGGTAGTGAAGAACCATTAAGCCCCAGTCATCATTCTTAAGCTCACCGGCAATGTTTCGAGTAACATTGTTATCCACCTCAGTGAAGTCCTGCAATATGTAAGCCAAGATCGACACGGACAAGGTGAATAAACAAACAGCAACAAAGAAGCTGGTCGTGCCATCCTGGCGATCAAAGGTGTTGGGGAAGAGTTTCAGCCAGGTGTCGTCGCCGTACATGAGCAACTTGCCCATATCTTTTGCCTTGATCTGAGCAAGCCATGTATCTTGAGCAGCAAGTGTAGAGGAAGTATCGGCTTCATCGAAGTTTAGAATAAGGTCAACAAATGACGGGATAGATCCAGTAGTCATAGATTTGATCCTTGGCATAGTCACTGTTGGTGACCGGGCGTTAGCAGTAAAGGGGATGGCGCTACCATCTCGAATGAGGCTAATTCTTCATCAGCAGTTGTTCTAGGTAGCTGCAAATGGCTACGGGTCTTAGTTCATCTCACCTTTGCACAAAATTGAAACCCGATTCTTCCGAGTATACTAGGTCACTTCGGAGACAAGGGTTAGTGGAGGGCAGTTAGGAATTTAAGAATGCTAGCGCATACCTCCTCAGAGCATCAACAACCATGAAGATTAGGCGATCAAATGGCGCAGGTGGTGGTGGCCCATACTCGAGAAGCTCGAACTCTGCCAATCCGGGAATAAAGGGCTTGTAGGGGAAGAAACCGGTGCCGAAGATGACAATTGAGACAGGGATCAACAGGTTGGTAACAACGAGCAGCAGACTGGTTAGGAGGGCGGGCCCATGGTTTGGAGTCACCATCTCCGAATATTTCGCGGTAAATGAATGACAAGAAAGATAAAGAGCCAAATTGGGGAGTAACGAGGAGAAAAGAAAGTCTAGGTAAAGCAACTAAAACGAATGCGCCATCAGAATGGCCCCCGTTATACGAAGCGAAACTGGTGGACGTGTCGTGTCGTGGGTGAATGCGCTAATGCTGTTGACTAGCCTCGCCTGTCCAAAGAGGTTGCAGTTGGTCGGGAGATGTTTGATTGGCCCGCTCATGGGGTGGTGGGTCACGCCACACAAGGCTGAGCTGTTGGGACTTCGGGATTTTTTCTACTGTAGGGTATCTTGGATGAAATTCAGATTTGCTGGATACATACGAATAATAACATGAATATGAACCGTAACATTTTAATATCCCATGAATTACTTGGTGCTCTTCTTCTTCTTTTGGCGATCGCTGTACTTTTTAAAAACGATCCCCGACTTTTTCTGCTTACGCTTGTCGATGCGTTTCCTATCAATACGAGCTCTTGTTGGCTTGACAGAGTCAACATCCATAGCTAAGGGGCCATCGTTAGTATCTGCAAACACGGCGATGGCAATCAAACTCACAGGCCTCATCCTCCACCTTCTCCTTTTCATCGACGGTGGTGTTATCCTCAGCTGCATTGACAGGTTAGTACCTAAATTGTACATCAAGTTGTGAACCTACCCTCCATAGAGACATCCGAGGACTCAGGCTTTGCCTGCTTGACAATCTCAAGCAGCTTGGCCGAGAGGCGCTCCGCTCGAGCGGCCTCTGCTGGACCAAAAACATTAGCGGCCAGGCGCTGGTTATTGGCCTTTCTTGTGCTTGAGCGGGAACTTTTTGCCATGATTGTGGTGGTTGTTTGATTGTAGGGTGAAAGAGAAGAGCCAGCGGGACTGTAATAGATTTTCTCGGACTAGCAGATAAGATTTCAGAGAAAAAAAAGTAGCGGCCACGCCACACTTAGTCGTGGCGGGGTTAGCAAGGCTGCGATGAAGGCGTGGCTAGTGGGTCAAGGCAGGTACCGTTTTTAGAACAATAAGCCACAGAAGGCTAGAGAGGACAATGCCCGTTGCTGCCGGTTATGACCGCCTTCTGTTTTTGGACACCAGGCGTCTGGGATTCCTGGGCGAGCATGACATCAAAAGTTGGCTGGAAAAGGACGATCCCCAGATCACGCCGAGTGCGACAGTTGAGTAGCTTTGTGAGAGCTCCTTTGTTAGGCCTTTTGTCGCATAACTTCTCATTGCTCCCCCAGGAAGCGCCTGTCGTTTAATTTAGCTCCGTGCCTCCTTCCTCGTCCATCCCACCCGTGTGCTGCACGCGCTGCTTCTCTGGTTGTGCCTGCCGCCTGCCTCGAATGCGGCTGCGCGGCCAGCCTCGACGTCGCACACCAGCCCACACCTGCCTTGTTGCGACCCGTCGCGCCTGCCACTCCCGCAGTCGCTTCCAGTGCTGCACCTCCCACCTTCAAACCTACAAGCAGTCGCCTCAGGCATCCCCGCGATCTTCGGCTGCTAACCGACATCTCGATATCGAAACTGAAGATGGCGTCGACTTCCGGCCTGGGCGCAGTCCCAGGTTCAGTTCCTGCAAATTCCGTGTCGCGATCGGAAGCGAATCAGCTTGTACGACAGGTGAACAAGCTTTTGAACCGTCAGCTCTCCTCTGTCTGCCAAGTAAACGGTGTAAAAAGCACCGGTATCAAGGCTGAGCTGCAGAATCGCATCGCTACTCGTGAGTCTCCCCGAGTTGTTTGTTCCGCTTTTACCCCCTCGTTTCTGCCCTCTGTTCTTTGCATTTTGCTCTGCATCTTACGCCTAATTTGCGCTGTATTTTCGTCTCGTCATCCCACATCGATGTTAATTTGGATATTCGCTGACCTGTCGTCCCACTCACAGTCATCGAAGACGCTGTTCGCGCCAACGACCCGCTACGCTTCCAGCAGATCCGACAAAGCGTGCAAAACGCCATTTCGAATGCGCCAGCGGCGAGTGCCTCGCCTGTCCGAGCATCATATACCTCTCCCCACTCGCTGGTTCATGGCAACTCGCGCCCATCTCCCCATCTGCCACAGCCGATGTCGTTCAACGGGTTTTCCATGGATGGTCACGCCGCTCGTACGCCCCACCGGCCCATGCCTGCGTCTCGCCTACACATCAACTGGCAATTTAGTCCATTTTACAAGATTGAGGCTCCTATCAGTGAAGTGCAGGTTTGCGAGGGTGAGTTCTGCTGGAGGCTCTTGGATTTTGACTTGACTAACTTGCAACAGCCATGTCCCAACATCGTAACTCTGTCACAGTGCCGCTAAAGCTCAACGACCACCCTGATCTACAGAAATGCGTTAATGACAAGTCATACAGAGTTATGGTGTTTTGTGCTGGCGATAACTCTCCAGCACTACAGAATATTGCATTCCCTCACCAGTCCGAGTTGCGCGTCAATACCGGTGAAATTAAGGCGAACTTGCGTGGGTTGAAGAACAAACCTGGGTCTACTAGACCGGTTGATATCACCGACGCTCTTCGTTTAAGACCAAATTACACCAATAATGTGGAATTCACTTATGCATTGACAAACAAGGTACGTCGTAGAACAGTTGTGTTTTGCCTGCCTCGACATGCGTCTTTTAATTTACAAGCTCACGCTGAGACTGATCCTATTTCGGCTGTAGAAATTCTACCTTGTGGTTAACCTATGTAAAATCACTACAGTAGAGCACCTAGTTGCTCGTATCGCCGATGGCAAGAAGCTGGCCATCGACCATGTCTTGCAGGAGTGTAAGTATCGATCGATATTCAGCAAGAGCTTGACACCATACTAATACCATTTAGTCACTGAAAAAGTCCAGGATGCGGATGTAGTTGCTACTTCTCAGGTCCTCTCGTTAAAGTGCCCACTGTCATACATGCGGTTGAATATGCCTTGCCGTGGCCTTCAGTGCTCACACAATCAATGTTTTGATGCAACATCGTACCTGCAACTTCAGGAACAGGGCCCGCAATGGCTTTGCCCGATTTGCAACAAGATGACGCCATATGACCATCTTGTAGTTGACCTGTAAGTCATGTAGGCCTGTTCGTGACAGTTTCGGCACTGACTCCACGACAGCTATGTGCAAGATATTCTTGACAATACTTCCAGCAGTACGGAGACGGTGACAATTGAGCCTGACGGACACTGGTTCGTCAAATCAAACGAAGACGAGCGGGACAAACATGGTGAATCCCGAGGCCAACACTCCCAGTATGATGACGATGATGACGATGACGAGCTGGAGATTTCAGAAGTCAGCATAGTTGGCCGCCGCCTCGAGACGCCCAAGAACCCTATCTCTAATACTGGCACACCCATGTCAGCTAGCCGCGAACCTCCTTCCGCCGGTCCTCGAAGTAGTGTCAAGCGTCCCGCCCCTGCTGTTATTGATCTTACCCTATCATCAGATGATGAAGACGAGCCCATCCAGCGGGCTCCTAAGCGGCAAAACACCGGCCTTAATGGCTTCCATAGCCCAGGCGCTTTGGATTACCCGAATGGCGCGCACGGGTATCAGTCTTAGGGAGGCTCCAACCAGTTGCGAAGGCGATCTAAGGGGCATCGTAAGTCGAAAAAAGCGTCCCCTGCGCGACAGTCCCGCACATAAGCCCAATGATGGAATACGTGGTTTTAAGTAACGGATTGAAGTTCTAGTTGCTCTCTTCTTTTCGTTTTTGGGTTGTTTGGTTTTTTACTTTGGTTTAGTAAGGCGTTCGAGGAGACGAAAAAGATTCCCCTATTGCTCGATACTCGAGGTGGCTCTATTTGGTTTTCGATTTTCCCGTCACAGAGTCTTGGAGGAAAGAGCTTGATACTATACCGTCCGCGACGGTATGGGTAGCTGAAGCTGGGGGATAGTATAGCATCATTCGCATGGATGGATGGATAGTCCGAGACGGTTCGCTCCCCAAAGGAGCACATGATATAATGAAAAAATTGAAAAGGGCACCCAAAAATGCTGTATAAATCCATGTTATTTTACGTTCGTCATATATTGATTCCTGAAATAAATCACGGCACCCGCCGAGTTCATCCCAATAGCTATCATCGCGCGAAGATGATTGCTACCTTCTCTCATCCCAGAACAAATGAAATTCTATTTTCTTTTTTTTCGCCAAGCTGAGTATACATCATATCATCGAAAAATGGACAACCCATTCAAACAATCCTTTTCCTTTTCCATTCCGATATTCGTTTGTTAAGAAGCCAAGTCCGCCTTGCGCTTCAGGGGGAGACCAGCTTCAGAGTTCCATGAGTCCACGCCCTGGATAATGCAAGCTTCACCTTGGTCACGGCGAGCAAGACGACCAATCTTGAAGACCTTCTCCCCAGAGGCGGAAAGAGTCTGAGCAACAGACTCGGCATGGGCAGCGTCAACAGCAACAACCATACCAATACCAGAGTTGAAGGTACGGCACATCTCTGTTGGAGCGACGTTGCCAGCAGACTTGAGCCACTTGAAGACAGGAGGAATCTCCCAAGAGCCGAATTCAATCTCAGCAGCGAGAGTTTCTGGCAGCATGCGAGGTACATTTTCAAGAAGTCCGCCACCGGTAATGTGTGCGAGACCCTTGATGTGCTGGAGGATGGGGAGGAGGCTCTTGACGTAGATACGGGTGGGCGTGAGGAGAGATTCGCCAATCGAGGAGGACTGATCCCAGGGGGCAGGGTTGGAGTAGCTAAGGCCGACACTCTGGACAATGCGGCGGACGAGAGAGAAACCGTTGGAGTGAACACCAGCTGAACCTAGACCTAGGAGAACATCGCCCTCCACCATGGCAGCCTTGCGAGGAAGACGGCCAGCATCGGTGACAGTTCCGACAGCACAGCCAGCAGCGTCGTAGTCATCCCTTTGGTACATGCCGGGCATCTCGGCAGTCTCACCTCCGACGAGGGCACATCCGGCCTGTCGGCAGCCATCAGCAACACCTTCCACGAAGGAAGCAGCAGTAGAGAGGTCGAGCTTGCTGCAACCGTAGTAATCGAGGAACATGATGGGAGTGGCGCCTTGAACGATGAGATCGTTAACATTCATGGCGACCAGATCAATACCAACAGTGTCGTGCTTCTTCATAATTTGGGCAATCATGAGCTTGGTACCGACGCCATCAATAGCGCCGACAATGATGGGAGCCTCAGGGAAACCGCACTTGGACAGGTCGACTTCACCACCGAAGCCACCAATTTCAGCGTCGGCACCGGCGCGTTTGGTGCTAGCAACAGCCTTCTTGATCTTCTCAACAAAGTCGTTACCGGCTTGAATATCCACGCCTGCTTGAGCATAAGTCATGCTTTCCTTTTTCTCATCGCGGAAGGCTCTGTGAGCAATGTCTCGTCGATAAAAGGATCCCTCAAACTCAATGACCTTGGCATCGAGAGCGGCGTAGGCGGCATCAACAGCAGCGCGAAGAGAGTCACCTACGGCGTTGATAGCAATGACACGGCCACCGGACGTTTTCAAAGTGGTGCCATCAAGGATGGTACCGGCGTGGAAAATATTGCATCCTTGAGGAGGAGTTTGAACGTTCATAACAGCACCCTTAGGATAGGAGCCAGGATAACCAGGGGAGGCAAGAACAACAGTAGCGCTGAATTTGTTCTCAATGGTAAGTTTGCAGTTGTCAAGGTAGCCATTGGCACAAGCAAGCATGACCTCGGCCAAGTCAGTGTCAGTGGATAGAAGAGGGAGAACTGTTTGAGTCTCGGGGTCACCGAAACGAACGTTGTACTCGAGCACCTTGGGTCCGTCGGGAGTGATCATAAGACCTGTGAAAAGCACACCACGGAATGGCTGCTGCTCTCGGCGCATACCGGCAATGGTAGGCTCAAGGATTTCGCGGTCGATGCGCTCAGTCAACTCCTTGGTTGCGATGTTAGTGGGAGCATAACAGCCCATGCCGCCAGTGTTGGGACCTTGGTCACCCTCAAAGATGCGCTTGTGGTCCTGGGCGAGAGGGAGAGATCGGATAGCATAGCCGTCACAGAAAGTGAGAACACTGAGCTCATCACCAAGGAGAAGCTCTTCGATGACGACCTCACTGCCAGCATCGCCAAACTCCTTGTCGACCATGATTTGCTTGAGAGCAGCCTTGGCTTCGTCCTTGGTCTGGGGGAGAATAACACCCTTTCCGGCAGCTAGACCAGTGGCCTTTATGACAACATCATGAGAGACGTTATCGATGTAGGCGACGGCCTTCTCGAAGTCGGAAAAGTTTTCGTAGGCGGCCGTAGGAATATCGTATTTCTTCATAAAGTCCTTGGAGTATGTCTTGCTACCTTCGAGGCGGGCGGCTTCCTTAGAGGGACCGAAGACGGGAATGCCAGCCTTCCTGAAGAAGCCTTCGACACCATCAACAAGTGGAGCCTCGGGACCAGGGACGACGAGGTTAACCTGATTCTCCTCGGCGAACTTGACAAGGCCGGGGAAGTCGTCGGCTTTGACAGAGCCTACATTGGTGACCTTAGGGCAGGTAGCTGTACCACCGTTTCCGGGAACAGCATAGATCTGCTGGACTCGAGAGGACTGGCTCAGCTTCCAAGCGAGAGCATGCTCGCGACCGCCGTTGCCGATGAGGAGGACCTTGAGATCGGCCATGATGTCGTAGTCCCGCGTGCGTCGTTATCGATGGCGGGGTTATAGGGCCTTGGATTCGATGAGGGGTGCTGCTCCTAGAAACCCTTGCTGGCGCAAACGCTTGATGAATTCGCGAATCGCAAAAGCAAAAGGGCGCAATTGGCTTAGAGCTCACGCAAAAAAGCCAGCTCTTGGGTGAGAGAATCAAATTGTGCGGCTGGCGGGTCAAAAAAATAAGTTGCGCGCGCTTCAACTGATTTTTTTTTTTACTACCTCCACCATCGCAATGCCCCGCGTTGGTCTGTTTCTCAAGGATGCCCCCGCGTTTTGGATAAGAGTGTGCGTTATCAGCACGTGCAGGCACACCCTGGACCTGGCTGGCGCCGAGCTCTAACGAGACCTACCACCTGGAAGGTTGTCAGGAGGTGAGCCATCAGAGCACAAATCTCACAACTTACCACCCGATATCTACCACCACTCGAACTCCAGGCTGATAGTTTCCATCTGATGCGAATTCCCTATAAGGACATCACAGATAATCCGCAATAATGGCCTTTGAACCTGTAATGCCGCCATATAACTCCGCCGACCCGGCTGCCAACTTCCTCAGCTCCTCGTGTCTCGACTTCCTTCTCATCGAACTCGTCCCGCTTGCCTACCGCGTCACCCATGATCGTGACTCTTCTCCATCCGACTCCGTCGGGACTACCGCAGATGTCGCCTCAACCAGCCATGTCATGAGCTCTAACGCTCTCGGCATTGTTCCTGGCACGAGTGCTAGGAAAATAGATGAAGAGGAGGACTTGGATGCTGTGCATTACAGACTGGACATGCTTGGATACCGCGTCGGGCAAGGTCTCGTTGAAAGGTTAGATATATATGGGGAAATTGGGGCATGTTTCTTTGCGATATGACTGCTAATGAGTGGATATCAGATTCTCCAAAGATCGACCACGCTTCAATGATACTCTCGATGTCATTAAATTTCTGTGTAAAGACCTCTGGTCTCTTGTTTTTGGCAAGAATATTGATAATCTCAAGACAAACCACAGGGTGTGTTGACTGTCTTGGCTCTATGCTGGCTCCTCGGGCTGTTCATGCTGACACTGAAACCAGGGCGTCTACGTCTTGACAGATAATGTCTTCCGACCATTCTCGCGCATGAGCACCGAAGCCGGCGGACAAGCTATTGTGCGAGCACAGCCAGTAATCCTTCCCCCCAATACCCCTGAGCCTCTCTGGCCTTGTCAAGCTGACTGCCCCGCCCTACTTGCAGTTCCTCTGGTTCCCATGCGGTATTGTCCGGGGAGCTCTAGCCGCTCTGGGTATCAATACTACCGTCCAAGCGGAAATCAACGAACTCCCAGGAGCTGTGTTTCAAATAAAGACCATTACTAATAAGCCCTAAACGAGGGTGTCTTTATCCATTCCATGAGATCCGCTGAGCAGTCACGCTACGGCAGCTTCCCGACTTGTCTATGTACACCGAAATCCCAGCCAACCATGTATCAATATATGAAACCCTGCTAAGTTGACCAATCCACCTTCCTCCACCGCCGAAATATACATGCAGCTATGTTTGCATGACGCTCGAGGATTGAGTGGGCCAGACGCCAGATATGTTACCTGACATAATCATGGTCGGAACCCTTTACAACCTGTGAGAGAACCAACACGCATCAGCCACCACAAATCTTTAACAAAAAAATTCATTCTACTATGTTTAAAACCATAGCTATGGACCCCGGGTGCATCGTGGCATCCTCGGGTAATCGCTCATTCAGGTGGTAGATGGGAAACATTTAACAGGGGCTATTTACTTTTGGGGAGGGTTGTGGGCAAAGTCGACACCCTTCTTGATGTTGTCCTTGAGACCTGCATAACACTTCTGTAGGAGCTCCTTCTCCTTATCGGTAATGCCCTCCAGGGGGTTAATGGCGTTCTCGGCACCATTGGGCTATGTATAAGTTAGCCAAATGCACACATCACACAAAAATATTCTTTTTTTTCTTGTCAACTTACGCCAAGCTCAATGGGAACGGAGAAGAAGTCGGTGCCGGTTTCCTTGGCAATAGCATCACCTCCGGGAACACCGGGGAGGTAGACGTAGCTGGGTTCAACGAGACCCTTCTCGCCCTTCACGGCACGAATGACCTTCTCGGCAAATCTATGGAGAGCGCAAAAATAAGCGATAGCTCATGGATGATGCGAGCCAAGATAACTTACCGGAAACCGGCGTAGGCCATAGACAAGGTGGCGGAGCCAGCACCGTCCTTGGCCTTGACAACCTCATCACCACCGAATTGGACACGGTTTACGAGGGCAGCGTACTGATCATCGGGAATGGAAACAGCAGGAGTGGCCTTGCTAAAGAGAGGGACGATGGTCTCCCCAGAGTGGCCACCGATAACTGGGATTGTGAGGTTCTGGGGCTTGGACTCGCCGACGGTGCTGGCAACAAAGGTCTCGGCACGGACAATGTCGAGTGTGGTGACACCAAAGAGCCGTTGGGCGTTGAACACGCCCTTGGCCTTTAGGACCTCGGCGGAGATGGGAACGGTCGAGTTGACGGGGTTGGAGATGACAAGGATGAAGGCCTTGGGGGCAACCTCGGCGGCGACCTCGATGAGACCCTTGACAATGCCAGCGTTGATGTTGAAGAGGTCATCGCGAGTCATACCCGGCTTGCCTATGCGGGTTGGTTCAGTCAGCTAGGGGTTATTGTGGAGGGGCTCCCGGGAGGAGTCCGGGGCACAGGAATCCGGGGTAAGGGCGGACATACGGGGAATACCAGCGGGGATGACGATGATGTCGGCGTCCTTGAATGCGGCCTTAGCGCCGTCATCTTTGGGGAGGTAGCCAGTAGTCTTCTGCGCAGATCGTAAGTGAATGGCCTGGTGGGACTTTCGGAGAAAGGGAGCAGCACCCCTCCCTTGGGGTATGGAGTAATCACTTACGGCGGCGGACGAGATGTGGGAGAGATCGGTGGCAACGCCGGGTGTGTTGACAACGTCGTAGAGAGCGAGCTCGTCAACATAGGGAGATAGCTTGAGGAGTAGCGACAGAGGCTAGAAACACGAGAAACATAATGTCAGTTTGAAAACACATACAATCGCGGGGTGAAGAGGAGAATGAGGGGAGCTCTCACCTGGCCAATGCCACCAGAAGCGCCCGCGACGACTGTGCATATGGAGTTAGCTGCAAAATTTACGCCAGGATTGCACAAAATAATGAAGTAGAAATGATGCCGAGCGCAATAGAGATTAATCTCGAATACATACCGGCCTTGACCATGGTGACGGTGTTGTATCTGTGTGTGGAAGGTGGGGTTGAAGTAGTCGAGGAAAGGATGGAAGCTTGGAGAAGAGAAGAGGAGTGGCCTGGGGAGAGATGGAGAATGAAGAAGGAGGAGGGAAAACAAGATGGGGAGGGAGGAAGTTTTGTAGAGTTGGGGTGGGAGGCGGGAGATGAAGAGGTGAAGAGATGAAGCGATGACGGGGGATGGGGACTGGGGACTGACGGGGAAGGGGCAGGTCGGCGCGGACCCAAAACTGAGGGTCAGAGGACCGAGGGGTAGCAACGAGCAGAGCACACGGCAGGAGTGCTCCGTACCGCCAATGGTGATACTTGCTACCTCCTTCGTATGAGACAACGGGAGGGCGGAGGGCAAGAGCAATGCGAGCAGGCAAGGTGAGAAACAGCAAGGTGGGTAGGTACCTCCGGCGCCTGGGTAGGTCAGGCAGCTAATTGCTTGGATCCTACTTGCTACAGGACTACATAATGCGAATAGCTAATTCTGGGTCTGGAGACGAAGTAAACCTCAAGAGGAAATCCGTTCCAATGTACCCTCGGGCCCGTCCAGAGGTTCCCCTACATGCGCCTTGGCTCCTTGCCTGATTTGGCGCCCGTCAGGAACTTGGTTTGGCGCGGAAAAGGCACTCCATGCCCGGGAATCCTCACGTCGAACGTATGAGTCCACAATCCGCACCCCTGTGTCCGAGAGTCTCGTCTCGGGGCTCAAAGACCTACCGCGTGTTGGCTTGTGTGTAAAATCTGGCACTCTTCGGCCACCTCCAGCATGTTTTCCCTCTCTGTTCTTGCCCCGCGGCGGGCGACGCCTATACATGCTCTCCCAGGCGAGATCCACAATGTACAGCAGAAGCGCAGCCTACCAAGGCCCGGGACCGGATGGAAGGGAGGGATGGATGGGTCCTGGCCTCACCTCCACACCGTACGGGCGCCAGTGTGGGCTGCTAAATAGCTCCTGCGCTGGCATGTGCATTTTCCCAGGCGCACCTGGCTGTCCTTCGTTTCGCTGCTCGAGTGCAGGTGCGACGCGGGCAGCTACTGGGCTGGCTGGCGACAGAGCTCTAGTGGGGAGGGGTAAGGGAAGCTTGGGGTGGTGTGTGGTGGGGGGACAAGGAAGAACGGACCTTGGAAAGAGGGGCAACAGCAGCAACAGCAACAGTAACAGCAGCAAAACTGCTGTGACAACGCTGCGACCGCAACAAAGGCCGTGACCGGGGCGCTCCCCTTCTATCGCTTGTCCGAAGGGGCCGCGCTGCCGCCGCCGCCTTGTACATCACTTGCGCATCATGGTGAGGGGCATGGAGCAATGGAAGGCGCCGCCACCCACACACACGAAGACACAGTACCAACCCATAACCCACTGCAACCCACAATCCACCCTCATCGATCAAGGGTTGAGCAAAGTCTGTCAAGGGACAAAAGAAAAGGGAGGGGTATAAAGGGGACACACAATGAATTGTCTACTATTTAGATAATTCGCCCAACGATGCCATTCATTCATGCTGGTGACTTGGATTTTTTTCTCTTGCTGGTGCTGGGCCGTGGATAATTTAGTCCGACCAATCACCCAGATCAGATATGCCACTGCCCACATGCCCACATGCCATGCGAGATAGACCGAGATATCAACGAGCTAACTGCGAGATGCGACAAATAGCACAACAAAAGCAGGAGTAAGAAAAAGCAAAAGAAAAAAAAGATAAAAAGAGGAGTAGGCGGGGAAAGACAAAACATGCTCTCTGAATTAACCCCGCGTCACCGCCATCCTGTGTCTCTGATCCGCTCCAGTTGTATGAGAGCGGGTATTATACTGTACACTAGACGCGAGAACTTGCCTCTAGAGGTAAGCAATGAAAAAAATGACTCTACATGAGAGAAAAAAAATCAGTGAGGCTATTACATGTATGTCCACATGACTGAGTTGACGGAGACCATGTCACTCTGCGCTTGTTGACTGATACTAATTTTGATCCCTTCCCCCGTCCTCCTCGTACGTAACCTGCATAACCCATGCCGGCATCGCTTTGTGTCCCGGCCGCCGTGCTCCCCGCGTAGCTTGACCACAAGGGTTTCATCTCACCTCGACTGACCGAACCTTGCGATTGCCAAAATAGGGGACGTGTGTCGTAGACACGGGTGCGCCCCGTCGCGCCCCCACCGCCCAAGTCGAAGGAGCCATGGGATCCCGTCAAATATCCTTGCCGGACCATTTAAATGAAGATGGAACAAGGTCGTCTCGATTGAGAACCCTACCACATGCCATCCATTTAGTCCTCATAGAATCATACAAAGGGAGCATACAGGCCGTTTACAATCACTCAACCCCTCACTCAATGTGTCTTAGCCCTTGCACCATTCCAATCAGCCCAGCGCACGTCAGGTGGATGCACACGCACGCACACGCCGAACTCCCTCAAAATTGGGCAGCCCCTCCCCCCACGAAGCGCCCGCTAGAGGCCGAGCGGCAACAGTTAAAATCGGGGTTTAGTCCGATCAAAGGGCTCACAACAAAAAAAAAAAAAAAAAAAAAAAAGGCCGACGTTGGGAGCGAATTTGGATCAAGGAGAATGAATGCTCCGTTTGATCCCCACCCCCCTCGATGTGTTATCCGATGACAACCCGGCCCTCGCTCCGGTTCTTCAGTCATGTTTTTTTTAATCCCCGATCTGGCACCTTTGGGGTTGGTAGTATTCGTTGGACAAGTGGTTACTCATGCATGTGCTTCGGTGTGCAGCAAGCCTCGAGCGTAGGCTATTAGGATTGGGTGATTCCTCGATGCGAACACCATCTCGAGAAGTCGCGCGTCTAGTCTCTCTTTTGATTGACTCTGTTTTGCTACACTTGCATGTACTAATTGTGGCGTATCCCACTGTTGTACTACGAGGTAAGATGTGGGAGCAGGCGAGGGCAGCTTTGCATTTACACACTCACTAATACTTACACCTACCCGCTGGCAAATGACCGCTGGTTCATCTTGGTCCTGAACTAGTAAACCCTCGTCAACTAAATGCGTTGTACCCGGTACTTCCAAACGAACCTGTGGGTACTTCCACCTCTCGGATCCGAAAATCAATCGCATAGATCATGATTCTCTGGGGCTGCGGTTCGGCTGTTTCAGCGGATACCAATGTCCTGGACTTCAATGTCCGCGATGCCTCCTACGTCAACAATCGGGATCGTCCCATAGCGCATCCTCGCTTCCACACCTCGGGAAAGGTACGAACCATAGCTAAGCCTTAATTGCCCGACCCGCGGCTATGGCGTCTGGGCCCAGCCTTGCTCAGACAGCCTCACGTTCCGAAATTTGGTCTTACCCTAGCAAGTAGCAGAGCCTCCTCGGACTAGTCCGGGGCCCAGAAGCCTGTGACGTCTTGTTGTGTCATCATCCTCGGCAACCTGAGCTTGGTAGCCTCACAAGATGTTTGTTCGGCAATCCATGTGCTCCGAGTTCATCTGCCCGGGCCGATATCTTATACCGTCACTAGCTTTACGGACACTTTCCGAGCTCATTATTCTCGGCGTTGTTGATGCCCATGGCAGGCTATGCACACGTGGAGACATGTCCTTGACGGTAATTGATTGACGAGGAGCGTGCTTCCAGTCATGAGAAAACGAAACGGGGCGGCTTTGTGTTGGATTGCCGGCGTGATCGTGGCCGGATATATTCTTTTCTTTTTCAGCTCAAATGCTAACTCCAGCCGTGACCCAAAGAACCTCGGGATGATTGCCCCATGCTCTCCTGATATCCCTTCATCACAAGAGCTATACAAGCTGCCTTCCCGGCTCAATATATCCCGTGCCCACATACAACCCCCGTGCGATACCTCATCACGGTCGTCTCATTGCTTAGTTCTCGGCGGCGGCAGCAGCCTTCTTGGCCTTGCCACGGAGCTTGGGCTCAGGGTCAGCCTTCACGGGCTTCTGGGACTTGCGTACAGCGGAAGCACGCTCGACGGCAGCGGCACGGAGGTCGGCACGGTAGTTGTTCTTGGCGGCCAGGTTGGCAACGGACTGGTAGGTCCTGTTTTGTAGGAGGATAATTAGCGTCTGGCGGGTTTAACACCACATGCCTTTGTAAATCGGGACATGTGAGAGGGTATTCGCCGAACACTCACTTGCGGGGGGTAGAGGTGATGGCAGTCTTGGTCTCAGCCTGGGCGGGTTTGTTGGAGGCGCTGGCCTTCTTGGTGACGACAACGACACCCTTCTCAGCGACCTGGACACCAATGGCCTGGAAATTTCCATGTTTAGCTTTTGATCGTTCGTGAGACGTCGGGGTTATGGAAGTCGTCGGCATACCTTTTCGTTGACGAAGCCGGCGTACTGTGCAATTGTGTTAGTTGTCCGTCTATACCATCATTAGACAAAAAGTAATGCCCGTACCTTGCGGCTGGCCTTGTTGGTCAGGTTGAGGGGGTCACGGGAGAGCTGGACACCGCCGTTCTTCTTGCTCTTGACAAGGAAGGCGTTTTGGCTTCCTGCACAAAGAACCCAGTTTCAGTACATGATTTCATTTGGCGCACACGCACACCACATTTCGAGGCGTTTGCGGCAAGAGTTCGGGTTGGTCACTCACGGACAACCTCCCAGATGAGGTCCGAAGAAATGTTAGGGAGAGAGGCAGACATTGTGGATTTTGGTGTTCCCGGGGAATGTGATTTTCGCGACGCCGACGATGAGGTTTCTTCAGAGCTGCTTCGACAACCACTTCGAAGGCATGGAAATTCGACCTGTGGGTTCAAAATTGAGCCACCCCGCTAATCACGTGACTCCGTATCGCCTCGTTGGTCCACTATTGCGGCAGCAAGTCATTTCATCCAAGTGGATCATGTATAATTGCTGCCGTAGATGGTTGTTTAGAACTTACTGAAATATTCGGCTTAGCAAAAAGGTTAGGTACTATACTATATCGGTCTACATTTGGTGAGTGCGAATTTTCACCCTAATCACAAGATTTCATGACTAAGATTGATGCCTTTCCGGAAATTCTCAGAATTTATTTGTGTTGTTCATTTTGAAGGTTCATCATGGGTCATTCGATCTCTCCCCTCCACCCTGTTTCTATCGCTTGATGAATGCGAGAAATAGCATTGTTGGCTCTTCATAGGTAAGTTATGTATGGGTGAGGGTGGAGAGGAGTCGCCTCAATAACGCGGGGTTGTCAGCATCTGCTGCATTCCCAAAGGCGCGTTCTGGCTGGAATCGTTTCTCATCGATATTCTTGCTGGTGCTATTTTGTTCTTCTACCTCCCTTCTCTCCATTTCTTAAGGAAAAGATAACAAAGAAGATTGCCTGGTTCTTGAAACTAGCAGCCGCCAGAAATCTGGAGGTAGCCGTAACATGTTGGAGTTTCAAAATTCGGTTACAATACTGATTGTCATCACGTGACTCTCAATCAACATGAGGGAACCGTCCAAGTTGAAGATGATTCATCCACAAGTGCTTAAATAACATCAGAATTCGGTGTTTCACGGAATATTTTATTCCAAGCATCAAATTCAATTATTTGGTTGCGTCAAAGTCTCCATTCTCATTTTAACTTCCCTTGTCGAATGATTCCGACCACTCCAATGGTGCGTGGCTGTGCCTGGAAAGTGGCGTTCTTGGGAGGGAGCCACGAGGCCCCTTGTCTCAGAGAGGAAGAGCTGACGTGACCCTCCCCAACTCAAGTTCGAACAGGCGAAGACGTCTCAAGTCTTCGGTTCATCCATCTCCATCCTTCATCCCACATCCACGGGGCGGAAATATTGTCCCACCCAACGCAGTCGCATCCGCTTGGCGACCATCCACCGCTTCCTCTCCCTAATTCTCTTCGACAATTCTTGTTCCCGTACGGACTGACGGCCTATTATGCGACGCTAATAATACGAGCCTCTCCGCATCGACATTCACACAAGCGTCCCGCAGCTTCCGCTTCTTGAAACTACCCATTTTTGCGACTCGGCCTTCCTTCCTGAGAACCATCTCGGCAATACGCTCCTTTCATTGATCCATTTCACTAAATCAAGAAGAAAAGAAACGCCATCTATACATCCCGACACCAGCGTTCACCATGTACATTCTATTCTCCATCTCTTTCTTCTTTATTGTCCTTGCGACAGCCCTTTTTCTCACCCGAGCTCGATGGCTCCCGCATATCCACGTGCCAGGTGCCGACTACATTTACTCACAGCTGCCGACCAGTTTCGCGGGTGATATCGAAGCCGGCTTGTCAAGCAGCACATTTGATCTGAGTGGCAACGTTGAGGACGGTGACTCACGCGCCGGGCTGGATGACGCCGCGAAGGCCGAGATTCTCAAGATTATGAAGAAACGTCGATTGACATTCGATAAAGCTCGCAAAGTCTACATGGAGGAACGCTTCAAGGCGAACGGCATCGGTGCCGATGGTCTGCCCAGAGACCCCAAATTCGTCAGCTTTTCTTGAAGAATGAGGGAGGAGTGTGATCTCGATCCACACCTTTCATGAAACCTTTTCTAGTCTTTGACAACCCGATAACGACTATTAATACTGAAATCACATACGCACATGTATCGTGCAATACGATACCGACCCTGGTGTCGTTATTCCACCCAGGTTGCCTGGGAGCTACATCACGCTCACTAAACACTTGACACAACTGCTGCCTTTTCTTAGCCTCTTGTTTATTTCCTTGCGTACAATGTTTGGGTAGAATCGGGAGCGAAGAGGGACATGTTATACAATAGCTTTGCGGATGTTTCTGCACGGCAAGGAGTTTAGGGAATGGGATGTGAATTATTATTAACTGGTCTGCGGAACTAACTTCCCGACTGGACTTTTCTGATTTCCTTTGTCTCGGCGAGTATTTGAATATTCACAAGCAATCATGGACATCTCGTCATCTCCACCCAACGCCGCTCAAAAGTGAGTGTGGACCAATATCTACGAATGAAAACTATGTACAGGGGTCAAGGAACAGCTCCGGACTCCGAGGTGCTCCTTTCTTGTCTTTCTCATATATATTTCGTGCCTGAGGAACGGGGTACTAAAAACCCCGGTGCCCGTGACGTTCTTGGACTGTCGTCATGACTTGCCCAGTACCTGGCTCAACTTGGTTGTTGCCGAGGTAGGATGAGGGGGGTTGAATATCCACCCATCATTTATCGACTCTTCTTGGAATCGCCGGCGACATTGTATGTGCGCTTATCCTCGCCCTCAACTTCCCTAACTAGTTCATCGACGGTCTCAATCTCCTTCTTCCAGCGCTTCTGCGACATGTTCTCGTCACGCTTGAACATCCAAGCCTCAGGCTTGCGGTAGGTACCACCAAGTCGGTCAAAGCCGGTGAAAAACTGGCCATAGTTCACTTCGAAGCGAGAGTGGTGAAGAGAGTGGCATGCAGCGCCATTGATCACTGGGTTATTGGACATGTATTCGCCGTCGTGGATCATGACGGACCAGAGGTTGACGAAGACAAAGAGAGCAACATAGGCCATCTTTTGAAGAGGGAAGATAAAGGGGAAAATGTGATAAGGAGCAGACTGAACAAAGCCGTCGAGGGGATGGAAAGCGTGGCTAGCGAATGGGGTGGGCATGATCCACTTGTGATGAGGCTTGTGGAGATATTTGTAGACAATGGGGTGGTGAAGCCAGCGATGGGCCCAGTAGATGCAGAAGTCGGTAAAAAGCAGGAAGAGAGGGAACTGGAAGTAGTTGTACCAGAGGCCGGGGCCCTGCTCAGTGGTGTCGTACAGCTTGCCCCAGCCCTTGACCTCGAGCAGGAAGATTGGGGCGGTAATGATGGCCATGACGGGCATGGCCTTGTTGGCCTGGATCATTTCTAGGCGAACCTGATTCTTGAGAAAACGGGGGTGGTTGAATGTACGCTTATCAAAGATAAACTGGTAGGAGAGAGCAGCGACGATAAAGTAAACGGCTAGACCAAACAACCTAACAGAAAGCCCAATAGTTAGCTTGAAAGATTTCTAACTACCTTGGTAGCAACCGATCAATACGCACCAAGTAATGAAGTATAAGGTGATGAATTGACGGATAGTGTTGTCACGGTCCCAGGCGCTCGAGTAAGCAGCCGCAGAGGGTTCAATTGAGATGAACTCGGTGGCCGGTTTGTAGGACCAGCTCGAGAAGGTCTGAGCATCGGTCGCATTAGGGAAGTCATAAGGCGTAGGGCGTCTAGGAAGCAGGTATGCGTAGACGTGGTCCGCGATAAATGTATCAGTGAGCTCGAGGACGACATCCATGATGGGCAATTTAAAAGAAGGACTTCCAAACTGATTGCCGGCGTAGTCTCAATTCAGGTCGTGAAAAAAATGATGGACAGAGAAAACCCCGGTGGGAGGAGTCCAATTGTTGACGCGCGATGTCAACAGGGCAGATGTGTGGAGATAGAAAAGACCTTGGTTGATGTGAAGAGCTCCTCCTCTTTCTGTCAATCAAGGTGTTTAGGGAAAGAAAGGATACCAAACCACGGAGCCCTTAAATAGAATATATGGAAATAGCAATAGAGCTTCAGAAATCAGGCCAGAAAAAGAGGAGCTGGGATCTAGGTTTGTGCTGGTGCTTGCTTTGGGCCCAGTCAATCTTGATTCGTTTGGCGACTAACGGCGCGCGGGGCAGGACACACGCTATAACCGGCGTGGTAGCATGCGATGGCTTTTCGAGTTTGTTCAGGAATGAATACCAATTGAGTGGCGTCGGGGAAGGGTAAGGGCGCGAATTGGTTTGAATAGAAGCCAATTGGGCGCTCGAGAATGCGCTGCTAAGTACCAATGGCTGTCCAGGAAAGAATAAGGGAAAGGGGAACATGTGCTCGACGGCGTCAATGATGCTGCATTTATTCATTTCATAACAGCCGCGCACTTGAATGTGTCTGCCCAGGGCGAAGGGTCTCGCCAAGTGCCGGGAATCACAACGGTCGTCTTTGGGGCAGAATGGCATGATGGCATGATACCAAAGCCACGGATCCGACCCAGCCCGGCCACCGATTTGTCCAAGACGGTGGATATCCCCAGGGCGTCAGTGAGAGAGCTCCTGTGCTTGTGGTAGCTACAGTACGGTTACGGTTACGGTCACGGCCCAGAGCAGGGACAAACCCCACAAGACATCTCACTCTGGCGCAGTGGTCTGCTTCGGATACTCTAGCCGCCGAGCCACTGAGAGCCTCCCCCTGCATCTAGGTTCCCACAATGGACCCTGTGCGAGAGAGATCAGGGACGTTTCCCGGAACGGATAGGAATAGCCGCAGAGGGATGGATCGATGTTTTTTTTTTTTTTCGTGTTTTAAGGATGGACCTAGGGGCGTAGGAATTGCGGTGTGAGCACTGGGCTGGCGCCCGAGCAACTGAAGTTCAATCCAATCCGTGGGGTTTGTTGCAAAGCAATGTTAATTAGCAATGTTTTGGTGTGTGGCGATGGAGGTGCTAGATTGCCCAAAACGAGAGGCACGGCGAAATTAAACCATAAGCTCTGCTCCTTCCATCTTCCAGTACATTTGCCCTTTAAATACCAGGCGTGACCCAGTCTGCCCAAGGAAACACTGCACTCTACGTACATTTCAAGAGAGGACCCGGCTTGGAAACTTGCCTTTGCGTTCCACATCAAACAAATCTACCAGTACGCATTCAGAATACCTCTTATCACTGGATGGGAGCTAAGACCTCCAGATCAGTCTCCCAAACCATACGATTTTTTGAAATACCAAATTCACCGACGGACCAGAGTCGATTGTCCCTGTATCTGATCTGATTCACCAGGGTCCAGATCATCACTGGCGACACAAGCATGACGAGAGAATCGACATGAAGCCTTGTGGCGGCAGCTGGGAGTGGGGACGACGCAGTTCCAGATTGTTAGCGAAGAAGAATGCGACATAGAACGTCGCCACAATACGCATACGAATACGCCGCCGAAGCTCAACCCCCATCCCCTCACCAAAAACCCCTAACCCACGCGCGATAACGACTGGTCAGACTAGGACACCACAAACGGCTTTTGGAGACTGCCACGCGGGTTTAAGAGCGATTGGGCAACCCACAACAGCCGCAGGAACCCGTAACCAGCTTCCCTGACCAATACCTTGGCTGGAAAAAGCCCGGGATGCATAACACCCACCAGCTTTGCACTCTGTCAAAGCAGAAAGAGAAGAAAAAAACAGACACTTAAAGCCAAAATCAGACCCTGGCACACTCGTTTCCGCCCGCCAACCGGCACACAGGTGCAGAGACACACTGGTCACCGGTCACCGGCACTTTAAACACCATGAAACCCATCGATTCTCTTCCCAGTGCTAACAGTGATTCCTATTTTCATCCACTGGTCAGTGCAAAGGGCGCTCGCTTTATTGCGTATACGTAACTCCTCAACTTTTTTTTTCGAGGTGTTCTTTTTGTTTAAGTTTCCAGCTGAACCAGCATCAGGTCTCCTTGCACAGTGGATACTGGCGATTCCCTCATACAGAAAGCAAATAATTGGGATTCAAACTGCGCCTTTGACATACGAACGACTGATCTATTCTGGACATATTTTCTACAAATCATCTCGAAATCCCGGCTCATGTTGATATGCTGTCCAGAAAACGGCATCCCATGAACGTGATGCTCGAATGGCGCCCTAAAACGCGCCTCTGTCGACATCACGCCAGACATGGGGCGCTTACAATTTGAATGGAAATTTCTTATGGGCCCGACAGTATCACTGGGGACGCTGCTAATTCCATGCAACGTCTAAATCACCACACCGCACGGACTCTGCATCGGTACGTTGCGTAATCTGTAATTAATGACCTTCTCGCTGTCAATTTTTGTAAGGTACGTAATGAATACACAAGGGATGAGTCCCGTGAAAAGGAGGCCGAAATCCGCTTCTAGAAGCATATTGCGAAACTCCTTAATCGGGAATAAAAATCTCCGACATGTGGCTAAGTTTGGTTCATCCATCGCCCCAGATTTTTCCAGCAGAAAAATGCTCCCAAATCCTCGCATCCAGGAAAAAAGACCCGGTCTTTTCGATGGAACCACATACGTTCACGTGAAACGCTAAATCCAGACAGTGCTAACCCAGCAAGTGCGAGAGGGTCACCGTGAAAATCCGAATAGCCTCAATTTCCCGATTCAAAACATCCATCAACGAGTGTGAAGTGTTCTCGAACATGCCTCAGCACCTCCCCTCCCCCCCCTCAAGCTTGAGTGGGAAGTAAGCATTGGGCAGCGTGTTGTAATAATCAAGAAGAAACCGATTGATACATTCACCCTCGCATCATCCGAACAGGCTGCTCCGTGTTTCATTGTGTCAGGCTGATGGGTGGCATGCGAACTGATTCTCTCTTCAGCAGCCTCCCATGTCATTGCTCTGTGAGGATATCACTGGTCTCGAACTCCTCCGCTCGTCGTGAAACACGGTGGAGTGACAACACCCCAGCTGGCCGTCACGAGGCTGCGTACTCTTCACAGCAGCCACAGGGGTGGTCAAAGCATGCGGTGCAACAGCGATGAGATGACTACGTGCATCGGCTGTATCGCCATCTAGGTCTAGGCGCATCCATCCCAGAAACTCCAACCAGCCATCGTCTCTAGCCTCCGTCATAAATGATGCAAACACTCCCTCTCAAATTTGACATCCTCCAGCCACCATCACTTTATTTCGGCTACAGTCGCAATAAAGTGGCAAAATTGATGTCAACCAGAAGCGCAAAAGTTCCTCTGTAATACGACACTATCAGACTCTGGGCATCCGCAGCCTTCGGCCTATCACGCAACCCGTCGGCCCTCCCGCGACCACATCGTACGGCAGGTCAAAAACCTCCAAGAAGAAATTGAGTGTCATCATATCCATGGGCAGGCGAATGCGCCAAGGACTCAGCTCCGCGACATGGATCTGAGACGGTATAGCTAGGACCAGGGTATAGCGGCTATCAACTCCCACCTCTCCAGGTTGGGGGGCATCACTGTATGTTGCCATACATAGGAGGAAGGGAGTTTATGTGTCCAGGCAAATGATGGTATGTAAAGTTTGTTTCCAGGACAGTCTTGTTGAGCGAGGCTAAGTTCCCAGCTCCCCCCTGGCTCCAAACACTTGCTTGGTTAGGGTGGGCTCTTTTGGGAAGGTTTGTGGGCTAAATAAAGGGAAGGGGGCAATGTGACGGGGTGACGGGTTCTCGCTGAATGATGCGACGCCTCCTCGCTTCGGGGCTAACGCAAGGGCAGATCTGAAGGCCTTCTAGCCTCAAGCCCCGGCGTTTGCCGGGGTGGGCGCCAGCCAGGTAGTGGAGGGGGTAGGGCTGGCTGTGTTGTATTGTATTGAGTACCAACAAATCGAGCACGCTGCCGTATGAGCACTCAAGATTGAAGAAAGAAAATCGCGCCAGATCCGCCAATGCAGATATCTTCTATTTTCTACCAAAGCCGATGCATCAGGTCTTTGGTCCTGTCTGTGCGCTATTTGGCGTCGATACGAAGTTGCCGATCGAGATCCAAAATCCCCTTCCATCTTCTCTCTATTTCAAACAGCAACAACGCCCCTCTCTTCCCTGAGGGTACGTCGATCAAACACGCCGATTGCAGCAGAGTGACCATTGAATCGCACGTAGGGTTGCGGGAAGGGAAATCCATCGGTTCTCGATCCAGCCCGTGTCTCAAAATGAGATCACGTGGTCCAATGTTTTTCAAGTTACTATCACAGTGTAGATATGATGTTTCTTTCCACCGTACATACGCAGCCCAGATACACACAGAGAGTTGGAGACACCACATTCTCCCTCACTGCGCAAAATCAGAATGGGGCGGAACCAAAACGTAAACATTGGCATATCACATTGCTCGGCACTACAAGCGGGAGCCCATGTAGGTACATACTATCGCCCCCAAACACCTGAACGATCTGTAGGTAAGCTGTGGGTATCCATGTCCAGCGCCGACGGAGCAAGAGCAAATCGACCACTCGGCGCCCTGCAGCTGATGGCTGCAGATGTTACCCACATCCACCCACTCAGAGCCTCGCGGCCACCCAACACAGGATCGACATGAATGTCTTGCGCGAGACGGCCCAGGTCGGTCATGGTCAAACCGGCATTGGGCGGGCGTCACGTCTGAGGTGATGAGTTTGTTCTGATGCCTGATGGAAGTCACGTCAAGCTTGGGCCGCTGGGCGTCCGAGCCCAGGCCCTCAATCCTTCATCCACGCCAGCGTCAAAGCTCAGCTCGGCTCAGCTCTGCGTTTCTTCTGATGCTGCTACCACAACCCCATGGATGGGTGTCACTGAAACCAGGGCAAAACAAAACACCACCATCCCTGTATCTCTCGCTCACCCACGTAGCATCCTCGTCTTTCACGTTTGTCGCTCCCCCACACCACACCCTTTGGTTCGTGGCACCGTCTTGCACCCTTTCGCGCCTACAAGTAAGAAGAAGACCATTGCTGCAGTCATGTTCCGTGTGTGCCGCTTCCCTCACCTACGGACACATACGGGGGTCAAATCAAGCGATAGCAAATTCGTTCTGCACACACCACCTCCTAAATTATTCATCCGCTCATGTGTTGCCTGCCCGCCACAAAATAAAAATAGCCAATCCCTCCAAGGAACGATCATGGTCAAAGTTAACGCCAGGATATCCACTCTGCTGGCAACCATCTCCATCCATCCCTCCCAAGGAAACGTAAGGCTTCAATTCCTGCTCCATCCCATCCCATCCCATCGTTGCCTTATCTCACAATTCGCCCGTTCGTCGAAAAGCTCTATATTTTGTCACTTTCAAACAGAAGAGGCCTGTTGTTGGCGAATGGATCTGAACGGCAGGGGAAAACCCAAAACATTAAGGGCCGCGCCGACGGAGCGTCATTATTAAGGGGTGTGAGCACAAGACTTCAGTCTGGTAGGAAAGGAAACAGTGTGTGCACGGACCAGGACATCAGCCACATGGAGACAGCATCACGGCTGACCCGCAATCTGTCGCCAACCTCGACTGCGGACGTGCGCTCATGATGATGAGAGCTATCACTCATGGTGCGTGATGCCTCTGTGCAACAAAGGGCGATGGGACCCACGGGCGTGTGGCGTCCTCCCTCCGCCAATTGCGGGTACCTCGGTCCCTGTAGGTACTTTACCCTTCCACCTAGCTACATGGCTGCCCATGTCGGCTACCGTCTGCAAGCCGCCCCACAGGCGTGGGGAGTGGGGTTCTCGGGGTTTCGTTCTGGGGGTGCCCAAGCTGAGAGTTACAGGCCCTACTTTTCACAAACCACCTGCTGAGGACAACCCACCTTGACCCCAATGAACCTGTAAATGGCCCGCTGCATAGGACCCCACCCGCAGCCGCCCAGCGCTGCCGGGGCACATGTACCTCCAGCCTTGCTCAAGGTACTGCATCAGCCACCACATACATGTCGGCCCCCCTCCCCCCAGGTGTCGCCCTTCCCAAAAGACTCCCTCGGTGGATCTCTGACCGGCGTGACCAGCAAGCCGGCTCGCTTCCCATGCCTTGGAGCCCTTCCTTGCTTGGGGCTGTTTGGGGATCTTGTGGGTTTTCGGGAGCCTCCTTCTAGTTGATGCATGGAGGATGGGATACACCTATCGAGCCTCATTGGCACAAACGCCCGGCGGGAGGACCTCTGCGCGGCGCAAGTACGGCAATATGCCTCTCTGCCGGCAACACGCTCCGCGGCCGCCTTTTTGTGCTCTGTTCAACAACCTGCTTGTGCGGGGGCGGCCGCTTGTCTTGTCTTGCTTCGGAGCCCGTTCTCCACCATGTATTCCCATCATGTCCCTCTTGCCACGGGTGAGGGGGATACCGGCAGCTCTTTCAAGCAAGAAAGCCCACAATCTGTCTGGTCGTCCATGTTTTGGGGTGTGTCCCAATAGCAGGGGTGTGGCCTCGGGGGCGTGTTCTGACCTGACTGGCCCTTGCCTAAATGGATCTAGCACTCTCCACTGCACCTACCTAGCCTTGCGAAGAGGCGCTGGAGCACATGGAGCGCTCGCACTAACTGGCTGCTTCCTTGACTTGGCCTGGTTGGCACACCTCCATCGCTCCTTCTCCGTTTTTTGCCTTTTTTTTCCACCTTTCCCCCTTCCACAACACCCATCGCGAGTCCACGCCGTCATCGCGAAAAAAGTCATCCTGGGGTAACAGGCCTACATCAGCCCGTCGCTCTTCGTCTACGACCTCCTCGAGGGCTATTCGAAGCCCTTGATCCTTTCGAGCTCTCCGCGCCTTCGCGTCCTCTCCTTTCGCTCCCACCACACGGCCCGTTGTCAACCGGCGCGCGCCATCCACGCTTCCTCTCGCCGCGTACAAAAACTCAACCATCAACATCGACGGCCGCCTTCTTGATCTCCTCATCCCCTGATCACATCCACCCTCCGATCCACTATCTCGCCCTCGCGGCTCGCGTCCAGCACTTGTCGTCGCTGAGTCTCGAGCGCAATGTCCATGTATCCGCATCGCGGCATGGGGGCAGTCCCCCCGGGCAACTCCGCCCGTCTCAACGAGCTGCTCGAGCAGATCAGGGCCGAATTCGAAACCCAGTTGCGCCAAACCGAAGGCTTTGAGCATCAGAGTAGGTCTTTCTCTCGTGTATTGCAGGCCCGAGCCCTCCCTGCATCATCAATAGCCACGCCTCCACTGCCGAGGCGCGATTCTGATACCAACCGCGAAAGTCCAGGCTAACGAAATCTCAGTCTCGGCGCAGGTCAGTGAGATGCAGCTCGTTCGAGAAAAGGTGTATGCCATGGAGCAGACGCACATGACGCTGAAGCAGAAGTAAGTAAAGTTCGATTTCTCACACGCGTTCGCCTTCGAGATTTTCTTTGCTAACTGGTTTCGCTCGTGCAGATATGAGGAGGAAATCAGCATGCTCCGCCATCAGCTCGAGGCTGCGCGCAAAGGCGCTCCTCAGCCCGGTATCCCTGGTCCCCCTCAACACGCTGGCCCCTCCCAGCAGCCTCCCTCCATTACACCCGGCAATGGCCTCTTTAGTGGTATAATGGCTGGTGGTAGCCAGGGAGGTCTTGCGCCGCCTCAGCAACAACAACAGAGTCAGCAACAGGGCCAGCAGCAACCTCCCTCGGCACAACAGGCACAGCCTCAACAGCAGAGCCAGCACGCTCCTCCTCAAGAGCAGCAGATGGGTCCTCAACACCAGATGGCCCAGGGCCCTCCAGGCCTGCCCGTCCCTCCTCCTCACCCCAACAGCCAACAGCCTCCCTACTCCCAGGGCTACCCTCAAGGCCCCGTCTCTAACGGCATGGGCCCTCAGCCGCCGCAAAGCACCGCTTCTCCCGGCCCGGGGCGGCGAGGAATCGGCCGGCCTCCCAACGCCGTCGGCCCCGCGACTCCCCAAATCAACACCCCCGTCCCTTACCCCGGCAACGCTCAGTCGCCGCAGGTCAGCCATCCCACTCCTGACCACGCCCGTATGGGTGGTCCTCGCGCTCCTCCCGTCGGCAACGCTCTTGGCGATCTTGAGGTTGATTCTGTGGCACCCCACAACAAGAAGACAGGCAATGATTGGTATGCCATCTTCAATCCTCAGGTCCAGCGTGTCCTGGACGTCGACCTGGTCCATTCACTCAGCCACGAGAGCGTTGTGTGCTGCGTGAGGTTCAGTCACGACGGCAAGTACGTTGCCACTGGTTGCAACCGATCGGCTCAAATCTTCGACGTGCAAACTGGTGAGAAGGTTTGCGTCTTAGAGGACCACAACGCCGCCGACATGAGCGCGGACCTGTACATCCGCAGCGTGTGTTTCAGTCCTGATGGCCGCTACCTGGCTACCGGTGCGGAGGATAAGCTAATTCGAGTAAGTTTCGATCTTTCAGGAGATTGTCGATGGTTCCAAACTAATACATTTCTAGGTCTGGGATATTCAGAGCCGAACGATTCGCAACCACTTCTCGGGTCACGAACAAGACATTTACTCGCTCGACTTCGCGCGTGATGGACGAACGATTGCCTCTGGAAGTGGCGACAGAACCGTCCGTCTTTGGGATATCGAGCAGGGTACCAACACCCTCACCCTTACCATCGAGGATGGTGTTACCACTGTCGCCATCTCTCCAGATACCCAGTACGTCGCTGCCGGATCTCTGGACAAGAGCGTCCGTGTTTGGGATATCCACTCTGGTTTCTTGGTGGAACGCCTGGAAGGTCCCGATGGTCACAAGGACTCCGTCTACTCGGTCGCCTTCTCCCCCAGTGGTAAAGACCTGGTCTCCGGCAGTCTGGACCGAACCATCAAAATGTGGGAGCTCAGCACCCCCCGCAACGGTCCCAACCCCGGGCCCAAGGGTGGCAAGTGTGTCAAGACTTTCGAAGGCCACCGCGACTTCGTTTTGTCGGTTGCTCTCACCCCCGACGCCAACTGGGTGCTCTCTGGATCCAAGGACCGTGGTGTTCAATTCTGGGACCCTCGCACTGGTACAACTCAACTCATGCTTCAGGGTCACAAGAACTCTGTTATCTCGGTGGCTCCCAGCCCTCAGGGTGGCTACTTCGCCACTGGTTCTGGCGACATGAAGGCCCGCATCTGGTCCTACCGCCCTTATTAGATAGACTGATCGTCTTGTCATGTCTCTGTCTTTGTTATTTGGTCTTGTGCTTATGGTTTCTGGCGTCAAAATTTCAAAAAGCAAGCAGAGGCGAAAGCTCAGAGGAGGGTGAGAACGAAACAAGATACCATATCTTATGTGGGAACGGAGGAAGATTCACTGGGAACGAAGAACAGGATGACTGGGGACTTGTAACCGGGTGTGAGAGCTTGATTGTGCCAGGAAACGGAAGTTGCGACTTGCTCGTTGTTTTCTGGTACAAGGAAATGCCAATGCTCTCGATTCGATTGAAGAGGATATCCACAGGGTGGCGCTACGGGAAGGAAATGAGAAGCAAACCTCTTTGTACTTTGACGTGTGGGAGGGTGGCCTTGTAAGGAATACTCGCCGGCTCATTATTATTGTGTTGTGAATTGTGTCCATAATGAATGATTATTACTAACTTTTTTTACTCCTGCTATTCATATCGTGAACCATCTCGTCACTGTCTCGAAGGGGTATCACAAATTTTTCGTGTTATCGTAAGAGCGATCGGAAGGGTTATAAGCATCTACCTAAAGACCGCTGAAAATGCTGGACAGGGCATCGTCGCCCTTTTTTTTCTTCTTTTTCTTGCGATCCTTAGAGGTATCTTTGATTGGTTTTTTTAATGTTTCCTCGTCCACATCCTTCAAAATGTTGGCGGACCTTGTCTTCTTTGCCGCTCTCAAGGGCAATTCTTGAGCTCCCAGAATGGTTAATTCTTGAGCCTTTCGTTTCAGTACGGGAATATCGTCACGTGAAATAGCCACGCCCATGTCAACATCGTCGTCGGTCAGCGATGGGCCCGGGTTCGGTGTCGTGTTCGGCCTTATGGGGCCGGCAGTAGTGGGATCGGGCTCGGAGGCGGTGTGGTAGGAGGAGATGATGTTGGATACGATGCTGTTTGCGCGCGCAAGGACACCGAGGAGCATGAGGCCCAGGGGTGCGTGCTGGTTATCAGCAGCAAGCTGGGTAAAAGCACTGGTCGGGGGGTCATCAAATTTGTTCCGCGCCATCCGCTATACGGTCGACATACATATACGCGCGCGGGATAACATGTTTGGTTATCCATTCGGCGCAGGCAATAGCTGGAGATGCATCGTTGCGACGGAGCAAAGCAGCCTCAAAAGACCGCGCTGCTTGGCGGAGGAGCCCAAATGAGCGCCACCAATGGCTAGATGAGTGTTGGTTACGATGGCGGTGGGCGACAGCTTGTAGAATAGGTAGTATTTGCAGTAGAGAGGTGCGAGTGTACTGGAGGGTCTCTTGTGACGGAGAGGTAAGTCTGAGCTGGTGTCGGTAGATGGGTTTCGTCTTAGTCCGAGGCTTGATCATGGGATGTGGCCGCGGCATCCCGGGTGAAATTATGTGGTATTTGCGGGTTTGGTCAGCCCAATTGGTCTGGGACGAACAGTCGGCGTGAAGGTGCTGCGTTTGGGGATGGATGACGGGTGGTGACGTGCAATGGACTTTTTTCATGCAGAGGTTGGATCTCAGGTACGATAAGATAATGCTAGCCGCTGATAAGCCGATTACGGTTCGCGGAAGAATCGGAGTGCAACACACAACGACTAGCATAGGCCAGCTATTATTCATTGTAATAAGACAGAAAAAAGAATTGAATCGGATTTGAACAAGTCCATATTGTGCAATAATTCCCTTAGTCCCTTTCGCAGCTTTATTGAGATATTTTGACATTGTCAATCACGATGCGTTTGTGTCTTCACACAGTTTCTGGAGAGTATATGACAACAATTGACAACCCAAAAAAAAAAAAAAAGTGAGACAAAGACCCTTCTCTTATCTCTTATCACATATGCAAGTCACTCAAGGAGGTGTAAGAATGCAACTTCCGGGACACCATTGTTATTACCCATATTCATTATCGTTTCGTTACCGCAACCCTCCCAGCAATTGGTTACAGCCCCATCTGAAAATGCAAGACAATTCAAATCCAGACCGGAGCCACACGCAAATGGCCAGGCGGCCGGTATCCATTACCTAAGAGCGCAACACTTTGCGGCTCACCTACGCCCGCTGATGACCCGCATAGCCCGCTGCCTCACTCGCATGCCTCGGTATTGGCCGTGGTCACACAAAGTGTATCTCACAACCCTGGTTAAGCAAAGGATGTGCCTGCTGATTCTCCACCAGCGTCAAACCCGCCCTGCAACCGGAACAAGCTCCCCTCGTCGAGCTGATACCCAACTGGGCGAGATGCATCGGTGTGATCGCCTGAGCCACCAGTGTCTGCAAATCACCATGTCATTAATATTATACATGAGGCGAAAGACAAGAGGGGTGGGGACAGAGAATGGTGTTGGTTTCTCAACGAGGACGTGAAAATGAGGGTAATGCTTGCTTTTTCAATAGCAAAGTCTTGTGGTCTGGTCAGGCATCGCGCCCGCAGCGTGCTTCCCTGCTCATTTTACTGCTAAGCCAGAAATGCCCCGTCTCCATATCTCATCAAATCACGCGTCTGCTTTTGGAGGTGACTCTCTTCCCCACAAGAGGCGCCACACCACCCGCCAGAGGCAAGCTAGCGCCGCCTAGAGGGGCCCAGATGAACCAGCCCCGTTGGTCGTGCTTCTCCATGCATCGATGACGGAGCGCTACAGCGTCACCTCGAATCACCCTGTTGTAATCAACTTCCTAGACAAAACTCCGTTGTTGGACGCTTTCAAAGCCCACAGTGCTCTTGTAGAGAATCAGGTTCATCGTATCAAAGCCTGCGTGTCTGACAAGGACCCCCAGTAACCTTGTCCATTCCGTCAATCCACTTTAGTGGCAGACTGCGGGCGAAACTACCACAACCTACACGACGCTCGAGCAACTGCTCCAGACTACGGCCAACGGTGTCTAGCCTCGACGGTTGCAGTGCGTCGTCCTTAGCCCCATATTCCATCTCATCCCCTTGGTCACCCAACCATTTGTGCGGATCCCTGGTATCTCTATCAGACCGAGTTCCGTCCCAACTGCACCTGGGCGCCTGATAAGCGTCATATCGTTCCGTCACGTCAAAAGCTTTGGGTCTTGGTCCCGAGCCGACCAACGCGCCGCGTGACCTGTCCCTTTAACGACTCTTCCTTCTTTTGTCAAACTGTTAAGCTGTATTGGATTTTTGTATCCTGCGATCTTTGCTTCCGTGCTCTCTGTCAGAGAAGTTAGGCTGCGGCTACTTGCGGGATACCCTCAGTCTCGTCACCGGCCTCACTCCAAAACTTCAACCACCACGTTCGACATCTCGCTCCTCCACTAGCCCTCCCGTTCTCGCGCCACCGCTCTACCGGCCCGTCAGGCGCAACACACAATTTTTATCTCACGCAAACCTTGTTTTACTTATCCTATCAAGCGATTTTTTCTCTCATCCTTGCTCCTTTTGCGCCCGTGCTCCCTTGCCACCCCGCCACATTTATCTCCTTGGTGCGGGGGACTTTTTTTTTTACCAGACGAGACAGAAAAGAGAATCGCACATCGCAGCAAAACGTGAATCTTAGTTTCATTCACCGCGCAAGGGGGATACCACCGAAAATTTCAGATCCCGCTATCGCCGCGGCCACAGAAAAATGCCGCCCAACATGCGGAATCCTTCCAATTGGGACGAGTATGAAGGCAGACCTTCTTCCACTGGAAGTCTAAACTCAAGCGCCATTGCCGACGAGCAAGCCGTGGTGGATGATGATAATGGCGATGATGAGGGTGCTGACGCGTTCATGGCGCGAAGGCGGTACAACATTCCTTCTATCCTTGTGTTTGAAATTTCGCCTTGGCTAACTTGTGCCTCCAATGGCTTATCAGCTCCTCCGTGACGAATCACCTGGCCGCCATCGCCGATATTGGCGGTGTCAACAGTTTTAGATCCTTTGCTCGTAGCTGGCAACGAGCCGCTGGGTTTCCCGAAGTCATTCCTCGTCGCCCAAGTTTTGTGTTTGCGCCAGACCAGGACACTGAGAACGTCCAATACGGCCGTAGCCAAGTCGACACTTCGGCTTCTCAGCCACAGACGAGCCTGCTAAGGCAGCATCTTGAAGCCTCAAGTCACGATGGGCCCAGTGAGAGTTACGGATCGCCTGACACGGTTGTAAGAGATAGCTTTCGGGAGCGCGAGAGCAAACCACTCCTAGACCCCGAGATGGCAGGCGCATTGCCAACTGGATCCCCCTCGAGCCGATCTAGCATATTCGCTGTTCCACCGCATCTTGCGACACCATCAATTATCGGAAGTTATGGTTCTCACTACGGAACCATTGACCACACGGTGCGTCACCGCATCTCGATCGGACACGGCTCTGACTGGGCTGGCGAGCAACAAGAGGATGAAGAGGGCGCAGCGCACGGCGAACATCAGCCTATCCTCGTCAAGGAGATTAAGCAGGGTGACAAAGTGATTCTGACTGTTGAGGGTCAAAGCACGCTTCCTCAATCAGTCTTCAACTCCATCAATGCCATCATCGGTGTTGGACTCCTAAGTCTACCGCTCGCATTTCGCCTGGCAGGATGGATCCCGGGTCTCATCATTCTCACATTCACTGCCGCCGTCACATCCCACACAGGCAAGCTGCTAGCCAAGTGTATGGACTACGATCCATCCCTCATTACCTACTCGGACTTAGCCTACGTCTCGTTTGGAGCTCGTGCCCGCATTGTTGTATCGGCACTCTTCACTCTTGAGCTGATCAGCGCCAACGTCGCCTTGGTAATTCTATTTGCTGATTCTCTCAACCTACTTCTTCCCGGGTTTGCCAGTGTCAACATTTGGAAGTGCGTCGCTGGTGGCTTGGTTCTGGCTCTCAATGCTATGCCGCTACGGTTTCTCAGTTATACGAGTGTGGTGGGAATCTTTTCCACGTTTTGCAGTACGTGGTGTTTCTTACAATAAAACAAAAACCTAGCATAATATGCTAATCGATAATAGTTGTTTGCATTGTCATCATTGATGGCTTCACGAAACCACACACTCCAGGTTCGCTTCGAGAGCCTGCGGCGACATATTTGTTTCCCGAAAACTGGCTCACTCTACCTCTCGCATACGGACTTCTGGCCAGTCCCTGGGGAGCTCACTCTGTCTTTCCTTCGGTGAGTTTGCTTTTGGGTGGTTGTCTTGCGGGAAAGTATTAGTTCTCACAACCAAGACAGATTTATCGCGATATGCGCCACCCTTACAAGTGGAAGAAAGCCGTCAATGTCACATTTTCTTTTTCCGTAAGTCGAGGTAACACGCTTGGAAAGATGATCAAGCTGATAGTTCAATTCCTTAGTATATTCTAGACACCTGCCTAGCGATTATTGGTGTCCTCATGTTTGGCGACAACCTCCGCGAAGCCGTGACTTCCAACATCCTTAAGACTGAAGGATATCCCGCAGGACTTACGATCTTGATGTGCATTTTTATCGCCATCATTCCCCTGACCAAGATCCCGCTCAACGCTCGCCCCATTATTACAACACTCGATGTCATCTGCGGAGTCCATCAGGAGCAACACCACCATGGCCAATCCGCGGCTAAAGGCTCAGCAATGGCCACTCAATCAACGCGAATTGCTGTGCGCATCTTTGTCGTAGTACTGTTACTCATCATCTCGATTGCCTTCCCCGCTTTTGACTCCGTGTGCGCATTCTTGGGAGCGGCACTTTGCACTATCATCTCGATCCTATTGCCCATCTCATTCCACCTTAAGCTATTCTGGCAGGAGATTCCTGTAAAGGAGCGACTAGCGTCATGGATTCTCCTGGTCGTTTTCGGAATCCTGGGGACATTTGGAACTGTGTGGACATTTTTACCCAAGCATCTCATTGGTGCTGATTAGAAGACCTCTCTCGCAACCGATGCGGGCTCTTTCCGGTTTCTTCCATTTGGCTTTCTTTACTCCTGAGGGGGTGTCCAGTTGCTTCTTCAGGTTTCTCAAATATGTTCTGCATCGATGTGGGGAGTTTATTTTGGTTATCAGGTTGCTTTTTTTTCCCACGCCGATCAGCTGCGAGGGTGATTGTGGGGGAGGGGGGGAGTAGAGTTATTCATTGGTACAAGCCGCAAACATCAAGGCCGGGAGCGGCCAATACGGAAAGCTTGTGGATGGCAGTCGCTGCGGGGATAAAGTGTGATGTGACTGTGTGAGTTTTGAGGTAGCTCTTGTACAGATACTGAGAGACGTGCGGACCCCAAGTGTCGAGTACATGGCCAAAGTTCTTAGTCATGCCCGATATATCATCTTTTTGTGAGGGCGTCTGTGTTGCTGCATCAGCCTATCGGCTGCTTCTCCCAGCGCAGTTGCCACAGCGGCAGCACAGTGCTGCGCAGCACAAATGCAGCACGACGGTGCGTTTACTTCCGAGTGGCCATCGACGCCCTCCGTCCTTGACGCTGTGTCTGCCGCACGGTAACGCCGCTTCTCCCATTGGGCGAGGGTCCAGCGTAGCATGGCACCGATAGGATGCAATACCACCCTCTCACGAGTTATATATACTGGCCATCCGCATCTCGATAAGTCGCTCAGGGGTGTGATTAGAAGAGGGGAGGGGCCGGATTCATGGCGTTGTCATCAAACCGAATGGTCGCGCGACAACAATTAATGAATGCATAGAGATGCATTCTTGTGTATGCAAGGAGCATACCCATGGACTCATTCCGCTTCTGAATTTTTTATAATAAAAAAAAAGAATATGGTTGAATGTATCTCTGAGTCCTCTCTATACACACTGTGCCAGCACGTGATGCAAGTGTCGTATGTTTTTTCCTGGGGGCATTGTTTACAAACCGGGATGTGGCCAACTACCGGCCCTACCCTGTAGTTTGGTACTGGCAGATGTTGATGTGGGTTGGTTCTTGGGCGAAGTGTTGTCGCAAACACCTGGCTGAATGCATATCCTGATATCTCACGCCGAGGCGCGCTCGTGGACCTTGTAGACATTGCATCGCATTAATCATTTCACCTTTTCTGGCCTCAAAGTTCAATCCTCTGTCGCCCATTGCTGTTTTTGATCCACTACAGCGCCTCCCCATTACCCCCCCCCTCCAAACCGGCCCAGCCCCTCAGTGACGTTCTGCCTCCCAATCAAAGGGGTTTGTTCGCCCTGGCTCCTGCGCCATCCTTATGCAACCATCACACTCAAAAACACTGAACCGAGTACAGAAAAAGTAAAAGAATGGAAGGGTAGAGAAACGGAGAAAAGTGATGTGAGAAAAGCAACGCGGCAACCAACCTTGTCCCAAAGAGGATTATCGTTCTTGGCTTACATGCACACACGCCTTGTTTATACAGCACACCCCCAAACTACAACAAGGATTTGGATGACCGGATTCTGACAGTTCCCACCCCGCGGCACCCGTTGCATGGTCGGGGCTCCGTACGACCTATCTACGTCAGACGAGGGTGTGTGTAGTCTCGATGAGGGGTCTCAAATATGCGTGAAACAAATCATCACAGCCATCACGCAATCACCCGACAGCCTACGCTGTCATAAACTCACCACTTCTATACGCGAAAGGACACACTGGCACCAAGTATGACGCAAGGGATGGGATGATAGTCATACTTGTTCACCCCCTCACCTTGTTCAAGTGCTCTGGTGGCGTCTGGTTGCGTTAGTAACCAAGCTATACGGTATCAATAGTAAATTGTTCACTGCGTAGAATAGACATAGCTTGAGTGGGTAACTTCTGGTATTTTGGCCATTATTTCTAAATATCTAATACGCAGAAAGCGAGTTGAAAGCACCATCTATACTCACGCCAGAGTAGACACGGCTTTAACTACGATTGAAGGCTGCATTGGGACTCTGTCCCATTTACCAGCCTCCAACCCACTCAACGTCACCGAGATCGGCACGCCTGTCCCGACGCCAATTCCAATCTCTACCCTTGCTCCAGGGGTTTTCCTTGACTCGTTCTTGATGATGATGATGGTTGTGTTGTTTGTTGTTAATGTTGGTGGTAATACCAAGTTTGTTGTGATAATTAGAATGATCCCAAACGCCCGCTTCATAAGATTTGTATCCAATTCCAAAATGTTGTCGTCGTGGTTTGGAGTCCAGCGACTTAAAAGAATCCAAAGTAGTAGTAACTTGACCGCGGCGTCGCTCGCCCAGTGCCGCCCACTTATCCAACGGACTTCGCTTCGGTGGAGGCGAATATCGGGGGGTAAGCGACACATGAGGCTGCGGCGCCGGCGCCTCTTGAAAGAAAAACCCATCAGCAACGAGATCGTCGTCAACATCGCCCGTGATGTCGTGTGAATGCGAAACTGGCTCAGGTTCCTGATGAACCTTCATCGGCTTCTCATCCTTGCTCTCCTGACTCCAGGTTCGGGAGTTAAGTTGCTGGAGAGTCTCCAGTTCTCTCTCCCGCTCCATTTCCTCCTCTTCCTCATCCTCATCCCACATGTCGCTCCAACTCTTGGAAACAGCATCATTGCGGCGACCAAACACACTTGCCATAGACAGCTGCATGGGCTTGCCCATGGCAATGGGCAGGGAGCCAGCAGCAGGTGAGACTTTCTTGTGCAAGGAAGGCTTGATAGCCATAGACTTCATTGACATACCAAGATGAGAATCGACCATAGACGACATGGGAGTTCTAGCCGAGCACCAATCAGTGTGCGTGGCCTCTGACTTGGGGAACAACTCCTCCGTGTAGCTCTCGTCATCGGGGATCACACTAAGTTGGCGGCCAGCCTGAGGAGAGGTATGGAGGTGCTTGGACCAAGGGAAAGCACCCAGCTCGACCTGAGGAGATTGAATTGAGGGGGTGCGAAGAGGCTCCCTGTTGGCGGTCGCCACGGTCGCCTTATCAGCAGCGCAAAAGTCGTCAAAGACCTCATCCTGCGCAGTGAAGTTAACAACGCGAAGCAAAGCATCACGGGCACCAACAAGCGAGCGTCGCTTCGGGTCGAGGTTCATACACTGAACAATGACCTCATATGTGTCCTGGGACATGGAGGGGAAGACATCAAACAGGGACTGCTTGTCACGAGAGTAGTCAAGGAACAATGGGTCAGCCTCAGTTGGGGTGGTAAAAGGGTTGCGAGAGAAGAGAATATTGAGGAGACAGATGCCAATGGCCCAAATATCTGCTTCGGCAGGCGAATAGCCGGCGCCAGCAGAATCGAATTGTTCGGGTGCCATATAACGATCACTGCCAACGGTCATCTCGTAAGACCATTTGTCAGTGGTTGCGAGGCCGAAATCACCGAGTTTCATGGCACCATCATCACTGAGAAAGATGTTCTCAGGCTTGATGTCTCGATGGTAGACACCCTTGGAATGAATGTAATCAACGGCATCCACAAGCTCAAGCATGAACTGGCGGACGTGCTCGGTCTCCAAGGGGCCACGGTCGTGTCGGATTGCTTCATACAGATCTCCCTGACCACAGTACTCAAGAACCAAGTAGATATGGGACTCAGTCTCAAAGGAACCCAGGAGATTGACAATGTTAGGGTGAGAGCCTAGACGACTGTGCAGGACAAATTCCTCAGACTTGTCATCAACAGCAAATTCGGCCTCGGATTCAGGAGCGGCGGACCTCTTGGTCATGCACTTGATCGCGACGGTTTCATTGGTAACAGTATCCTGAGCCATGAAGACCATGCCAAAGGAACCATGGTTGAGAGGAGAAATGGTCTGGTAGCGTCCTCCCAGAAGGACGCCACCAGTGAACTTGTCCTTGAGACACTCCATTGTGAAGAGATGAGAAAAAGATGATTCGAGTAGAAGAAAACGAACAAGATGAAGAAAAAAAAGTGCAGATAGTCGTACAGATGCTTGTTTTTGAAGTTGTTGCTGTTGCTTTTGGCTCAAAAAGTGGAATCAAGAATGTGGAATGGACTTTTCAGACTCTGTACAGCAAGGCAAGAGAGTTGAGAACCCAGAGTAATGTTTGATATTTGAGAAGTGATGTAGAATGTACAGGTAGGTTAGTCGTGGTTGAAGACAGAGAGAAGTTGCGCGAGAGGTGCTTGAAGGTTGATGATAGTCGTAGCAGAATCAGAGGCTCATTTGAAGGTATACGAAGTGATAGGCTGAACAAAGGAAAGCGAATTATTGAATGGTCGTGACGGCGAGGTGCGGTGACCTGTACGGCCGAAGATAGAAACAATGAAAAGAGATTCGTTATGATGACATGGGTGCGTTTTTTGAAGCTTTAAAAGAATGACTCTGACAAGTGAAGAGCGTTGATGAGTAGACGACCGAGGACGGAGCCGACTGTGTTGAGTTGCGAAATGCTAAGTAGCAACAGGAGGGAGAACCGGATTCGACGACGCCGATGAGTCGACTTGTCGGACCAGTCAAGCTGGCACCGGGGAGGAGGGGAGCGGAGCTCACCCCGGAGGAGTCGTTAACGATCACCCGGGTGTTTGAGTCACGCGGACCGGGGTGGGCCGAGAAGCGAAGACGGGCGCAGACGCTGGCGATGTCGCGAGGGACGATGTCCCTGTGGTTTCAATGGAAACCGACTTTCTCAATGCGCTCGGGTGTGTCTTGTGTTGCTTTGTTGGCCAGTGTCGGCAAAGAGCGCAATCGAAGAGCTGTTGTTCGAATAGAGACGCACAACGATCAAACCGGCTCGTGGGATAGAGCGGACGAATCTCAGAACAGAGGATCGCGGAGTCGGGTACTGAGTAGCAGCAGCAGCAGCCAGCAACAGGTCAAGGACGCTTCTTCTTCTCGATTCTATTCGCAGTAGCTGTTCCGATTGTTGATGGCAGTGTTTGAGTCACAGCGATAGCGCGACTTGCTTGGAGCGGGTGGCGAAGGCGGAGTGGCAAAAGCGGGATTGGACAGAGAGCCAAGAAGAGCGTAGTGAGGTTCGCAAATGGTGGTGGCAAGCTCGAGAAGAAAGAAGGTCGTTGATGATGCGGAAGCGTGCAAAGGAGAGGAAGGAGGGAGGGCGAGATGGAAAGAGGTGTAATAAAGGGTGAGGTAAGGAGAGAGTAGACAAGAGAGGGAATGGCGGTGATGGAAGTGCAGGATGGGGATGGAACGGAGTGGAGGGGGATGGATGGACGTGGACTGGGATGGATGGGATTGGGCTAGGCGTTAGGGGGGGCGTAGCAAACTTGAAGGGGTGCAGTAGACTAGCAGAGCTGGTAAAATAGACACTCTGTTGGGGTGTGTCGGCAAAGTTGAAGTGGAGAAGAAGGGTGGAAAAGGGAAAGCGCAGTCGACTAGCCATGCACAAGGAAAGAGCGAGTGAGCTCCCTCACCCAGCAGCAGGGCAGGTTGCGAGGGAACGAAGGGGGTCGGGGTCGTGCCGGGGTGCCGGGGTGCCGGGCGATGTGCTACGGCCGACCGTCGAAAGGCCAGAGAAAGGCAAGAAACAGGCACGCCGACAAGCATCAGGTACGGGTACCTCAGATACATTGTTGGCTTAGATACGTACTCTGCTCTGGTACCTGACAGCGCAAATATGCTTGACTACCTACCTACTTGGGACACTCACTCTTGCAAGGCAGGGAAGGAATGGCCTACCATCGGTGTCGGCTATCTCCTGTACCTGGCTATTCACATCAATTGAGACAGGACCCCAATGAGGAGACAGCAGCTCTCACGGCACAACACATAATACGCTTCGGGGCCTTCAAAAGTCAGACAACTGTGATAGACATATGCAAGTCCAGAACAAGAGACCCGGGATTCGCCATGCATGAGGCTTGAGAGCGACAAGTAACTAGCGAGAAGGCACGCACTTCAATGAAAGACAGGAAGGACCGGATGGCGCTACGGTGGAACGATGCCACGATGGGAGGCAGCATGGGCGGCCAAACGGGCATGAAGAATGATGGCTAGGGGTGTGTGGCGGCACTGCTTAGTGGCCAGGCACTCATGTTGGACCGACGGCGATAAACACAGCGTCTCAGGCGTCCCTCCAGTCTCAGTCCCTTCAGCAGCGTCTCAGCAGGCGGGTCCTTGTAGACGGTGGATGGTGAGTGGTTGATGGCGAAGGCAGTCAAGCTTCAGGAGAGCCAGGACGTGCGTTGCGTGCTTTCAAGGGAGGGATGTTGGACTGGGTTACGTGACGTGACCTTGCTCAGACAGGATTAGCAAACAGTGTCAAGCACTGTACCCTTGAAGACGATGCTCTATCTAGGGACCGCTAACAATCTACCTCGCACGCGGTGGGGTCTGCTTCAATCACCTTCTGAGTCCAGGTACGTGGTCTCCGAGCACGGGTTAGGTGGGAATTCGAGTACCTTCCAGCAACCGCCTAGCTGACGAAGCACCACGCTTCATTTCCCTCCCGACCACCGAAATGACACGCTGGCCATCGTGACCAGGACGGTGCGGGCCAGGCGTCCAGCACGGACCAGCTTCCCTGGACACAGTATAGCTCGCCTGTTAGCCACAGAGACGGGATAGCCAGGTGTGGCCTGTGCTGTCTGGGGTTTGCTTGGGCGGTTGATAGTACACACACCGCCGGGTACATGTCCTTGAGGTAGCTTTGGGCGTGGTTGGTGGTGTTGGCAACCTAACGACAACGTATCGCAAGGTGCCGATCCCATCAGGTCTGGGCGAGCAGCCAACAGCGAGGGTGTAGGGCTACGCAGCATGAGTGGCCTGTTGCGAGGAACCAGCTGCGTTCAAAGTTGCCTAGGGCGCGTGGCACCAATGGGGCCGAGAGTCCTTCCAATGACGAATGGGCGAGACCCGCCTGGCCGGGCTAGAGCAAGTTTACGAGACGCTGGTTGTGTGTGGGAGAAAGCAAGCGTGACCATGTTGCAATTTGCATTGCGTGAGTGAATGACCGATTGACCCTGAATGTTGAAAGATGGGACGAATGGCCAATACCCCCAACGAAATCTAGAAACCTTAGAATATCCTCATTGAGTAGTTAAAATCTATCTGTCCTCTTCGCTTGGCTTTGTGGTTCTGGGCTGGGCCATCCTAGTCAAAGCTTTGCGCTATGCTTAACAAAACAAATTCGGTCGGCATTATAAACAAACTCCAGTCCACTGCAACCACGACGGTCGGCATCGTAAACAACAGTGTCAAGCAAAAATGGCCAGCTAGCGGCCTCGCAAGCTCCAAAATCGCAGCATTTTCGAAGCCACCAATATCTGACCACAGCCCGGTCGTGTGAGCAACTGCAGCTGCAAAGACGTCACGGCAGGAAAACTGTTGATTTCCAGTACTCAGGATCAAATCAGTTCGTCAGGACCCTGGCTCTGACCCACGAACGTGCTTTCGATAGCGCCGGCCTCGTGCGGCCCCAGCTTTTGGCCTCGCGGCCTAGACGGTGCCCCTTGTCTCTAGCGCGCCCAATTTTGCGGGTCGAAACCAAGAGCCCAAGGTAATTGGGGGCAAAACCCGTCGCCTTTCTTGGTGGATGAGGGAGGCTTGGGACCTGTCTCGAAGTGGTCTGGCGGGCATCAAACGCACTCCTGGCTACTGCATGCCAGTTCATAATCACAACTTTACGTGTATTGACTTGGATGTTTTGGCGACTACTCCATGGATTGTTCAGTTCACACTGACCTGCCAGAGACATTGGAGCGCCAATCCACGTTGAGAAACTGTCCTGAACAGTTGGCGTCATGTGGGCGGGTAGACAGTCAATCGGAACAGACAACATGGTGATCAAAAACAAACATTCTAGTCAGTGCGGGAGGGAGATCCCATCATCCCCTCACCCATCCATCCCATCCGTTGACCCTTGTCCACGTCCCTGCGACTTGGAAACACTCGGGCATTACTACGGCGTCTGAAGGTCCGCCGACTTCTTAGCGACTGAAACGTGTAACGCCAAACGTCCGAGTGGTCGGGGTAGTTCGTCTCAGAGCGCTCGCTCATATTATAGAAGGTCGCATTTTATGAATATGTATACGTGCCCGCTTGATGCTTTGTCAGTAAAAAACGTCATTGGCAAGGAAAGCCGTTGCGAAAGCTTTGCTATTGCGACTGTACTAACGTGTGCCAGTTCCAGTGTGACGAATATGGTTTGGCTGTCTCCAACTAATGCCACCGTTCCGCACAGATGGGGAATTACTTCAGCTCGCGGAATAAGGTGGTTTTCTTTGCTTTTGAGTGACGATCGGCTCAAGACAGCTCGGTCTTGACTGTTTTGATTCCTGACATTCCTGCCAGAGGGGCCGAAGTTCAAGTCAGTCTCAAAGGTACATGAGACACGCAGAATCATGAATTGGCATACAGCGTCATTCAGGTACAAGCAAACATGGCTGTGGTTTGACTGTGAAGCGTATCCGTATTGCCTCGTAATGAACCATCTCGGGAGTTGCACAGGTGCCGGGATGGCCGTGGAGTAGATAATGTTGGGGTGAATGCCGTCATGTCTCGTGTTGAATTGCGTGTTTGTCCCCGTGCCTCGCCGGTCCCGGCTCCGGGCTTCGGCGATTCGGGAGTGAACATTTGACCCCAACTAGGCGACGTTTCAATACTAAAAGAAGTGCCAGCAAATTAATCTGAAGCTACCGTGCAGCTACCACTCCTGCCTTGCGCAATATTTCAAAATCGGCACATGCAGCCTGGCTAAAGCCGAACCAGTCATGGGGTGGAACAAATTGGACCACGTATGGAAGATTTGATAAATCACGTTTCGCCTGCCCAGAGTCGTCGAACAGCCCATTCTGATCCCCTGGCAGCGGCATGCCACCCTACATACATGATACATGGGGACGTACATACAGAACAAAGCACAGTGGAGACAGAGAGTGTACCCGGATCCATTTGACTGGCCCAATGCATGCACAACACTGTACTCCGTACCCGCTGCTGTACGAGATACGTCAGGTACCATTTGGAGGGTCCAAAATCAGAGCAGGAGGTGCACGAGTGACCGACGCATTAGGCAACGCCTCGATTCCCCTTCGCCTGGTCTGCACTGCCCTGCATCAGATTACTCTTCATCTGCGTCGCTTGAGCCAGTCAAGCGCCAAAGCTGCGCGCACTGTGCCGCTCCCAGCACTGTTCGGACCCTGACTCATCATTCCAAGGGTCCTATTTCGGCATACAACCACGCGCACGTCACAGAATCGCGGCGCGAAAGAATAACGGATGGAATGCGATGCTGGAACTCTGTCTGCGACCGTACCTGAGGCTCCTCCGCCACACAAACTCTTCTGTTAGAAACTGCATTTGTTTAGTAACCCGAAAATAAACATTGACGTTCGCTCGCTTTCATGCTCCCACTCCCTGGACTGTTGCATTGTGTCATGACCACCTGCATGAACCGAACAGCCTGGCTGATTGCTGTCCCATCAAGATGGGGGAGGATGGGGCCCTTCGTCAAATCTCGGTCAGTGGAGGCAAAGTTCGGCATTCTGGAGTACTTTGCCTTCTATCTGCTACTGTGTAGTTCTTGAGAATAGGGGGCCGGTGCTTATCACAGGGTGCATTACAGGGTGCTAGGGTGTTAGGATCCAGTGTATCCGTTCCTTCAGGCGCTGACGACCCCCCCTCAGTGCCTGCCACAACAGCAGTTCCTGGCGCTCCAGCACCCTTCAAACAAGGCCCGTTAACCGTGAGCCACTCCCGAGGCTCCACCAAGATCCTCATCTAGTTCCACTGATGTACCACACACCCTGTCATGCCCTGATTAGCAACCTGCCGGTACTCCTGATCCATCATGCATATTGAGATTGCATGGTAGTCCTTGGCTGAGCCGATTGCAACCTTGGCCATACCACGACCGCTTTATTTTTTCGAGGCGCTCACCGCCCGCCCACAGGCGCAAAGGGTTTAGCTGACGAATGCATGCAACTCCAGGTTAGGTAGCTGAGCACACTGCAAATAACGCTCTCGGAAAAAGTGAGGTTGGGTTAAGTTAACTGAGCTGAGTGCGTTGTCCATGGCGGGTCCGTTTTGGACCTTTGGTTATTGACCGCCTTTCCTCTCTGGTAACCGTTTCAAGCAGCTTGAGCCATCTTTGCCCCTCTGTTTACCCCCTCACGAGAAAAAAAAAAAAAAGACCACCACGGAGACGCCAAACACAACTCTTGTCACATAGCGCCAACACACAACCTGCAAACCTCATTCGGCTGAGCTTGTACTCTGCAAGAATCAATTGATCAAGGCAACAGTGCAGCCTTCAAAGCGGCCTAGCCCAGATCCAGGAACACAAGGACCACCCGGCGCACCGTTCGACTTTTACTCCTCATCCAACAAGAAATCACGATCGTGCGCACGTATCTTCGACCTGTACAGGAAACTCACCTTTCCCTTTGGTTCCATCTGCCTCCCTCTCATACCAATTTAGTCACACTGTCCTCCGTGTCCTGTTCCATCTTTCTTTTCGAGGCCTGACCGCCATAAGATAATTTCCAGCCTTGGATCTTTCGCCGACGCATACCTACGCGTACACCATGGCCCCCAGCCTTGCTGAAACCGATATACTCGTCTTTGATATTGGTAAGGCACATATGCAGAACCCACTCATGATTTGTTTACTGATTACATTGGTTGGGTTGTTGCTTGGTGGAGTGCTTGGCAGTTGACATCTTTCTCTCTTTTTTTTTCTCTTTTTTTGCTAGTATTCTTTTATTTCCCCCAAGACATTGGCTGACATCATGACTTGTTTCATCACTTTCTAGAGGGCACAGTCTGTCCCATTTCTTTCGTTAAAGATGTTTTGGTGAGTTTACCCATTCTCCCTGGTCTCATCTCCGTTGCCCACGCTCCGGGTCCCGTTCCTTACCGCCTCCGGGTTTCCCGGCCCTCCTCCGGCCTCCCTCCCAACCTCCTCCGAACATGAACCCTTGCCGCCCGCCTTGGTGATTCTTTCAGATCCTGGTCCCACGCTAGGCCATCTGATGCATGCACCTCTCATCAGCGCCCTGCACTTATGCCAGCCCTTCCTGTCTCACCGACTTTGGCCTGCTTAGCCATCCTGCCTCCTACTGTCTCTGGCTTTGTTGCTGGGTCATCGACGTTGCTGACCTTGGTCTTCCCATGGCGTGTTAGTTCCCTTATGCTCTCGAGGCGCTCCCCAAGGTGCTGCAGCAGGAATGGAATAGCCCTGACTTTGCACCCTATCGCGATGCTTTCCCCGAAGAGTACCGCAATTCTCGTCAGGACTTGGAGGCTCATGTCCGAGATCTTGTTACTCGCGATGTAAAGATTGCTTATCTTAAAGGCCTTCAAGGTCTTCTTTGGGAGCAAGGCTACGCTTCTGGCGAAATCCGCGCCCCTCTTTTCCCAGATGTCGCATCATTCTTCAAAGCCGCCAGTGCCGCCGGAAAGAAGATCATCATCTACTCGTCAGGGTCAGTCCCCGCGCAGAAGCTGCTTTTCGGCCACACAAATGCCGAGCCATCTGATCTGAAGCCCCTCATCTCTGACTGGTTCGACACTGTAAATGCGGGACCTAAGACCGAGGCCGCCAGCTATGCGACGATCCTTTCTCACTATCCTGAATTTGCACCTGAGAGGTGGCTATTCCTGAGCGACAATATCCTCGAGGTGGATGCTGCAATCGAATCGGGTATGCGCAGCTTCCCCGTCACCCGCCCCGGTAACGCGCCCTTGCCGCCCGACCACCCCTTGACCAAGATCGCTTTGTCTGTGTTTGCTCTTGACTCAGTGTAGTGGCCAGCTGCAGGTGGAAATGGAGGGGTGACAGCTGGTGTGGCACCCACGTTGCGGAGGTGGCAGTTGTAGCGACTCACTAGGGATCCTTAGTCCCAAAATCCGAGACTGCGCCATCCAACAAAAGTCGACCACTCGTGACCGAAAGTGTTCCACTAACTTGCATGCATTGGCATCGCTTTTCCCAATGGTGGGTGCCATGCTGCATCGAATAAATGTTCTGTGAATGAGAGGCATTGCCCAATGGATGTCTTTTGCAATGGTGTAACCGCTTCGCTTTCCGTCATCATAATCATGTGTACGTTGGCCCAGCATTTCATCCCGAAGCTGGCATGTAGGCAGGTTCAGTCGAGATGACGATGGCGGCCCAGCAAGTTAGTTGGGCATTGTCGCATATGCATCCGGTCCTGCGCCCACGTCTCAGGGTCATCCTATCTTTCTATACCGCCTGGCTGGTTGGAGTCTTCAGCGTCATGACAAAATTGTTTCGTGTTCTCCCTGGATTAATTTCCTTCTTTGTAAAACTGGACCACGTGTTTGGCGTAGGGCCCACCTTCGTCCAGAGTGAATATGCCAGCTTTTGAGTCATCTTGGTCTTGACCCTTGTGTATCCAAGTATCTTCATCAATTCGTCAAATCTGGCATCCGTGAAGTAGCGCGAGTTATCAACGCAACTTCTTGGAAGAACCACGAACAGCGATGGGAACAAATTTTCGGCGACATCTGGCTGCGTGTGCGATGTATCTCGGAGAAACGCGAGGGTTCGTAGAAGCATCCTGCCCCGTCCTTCGGGCTCAGGGACGAAGTTGAGAACTAAGCTTAGGGATATGATATCGAACATATCGGATTCGTTTTTCGGCAGAGGTCGTTGCATGAAGTCTTGTTGCTTGATGCCGGGTTCCTGGCTATTGAGATCGATGTGTTGCATGATAAAAATGTCACTGATTGAACAGGCATTCCGTGTGCTCAGCGCGCCAACCTCGAGCATCCGTAGTGACCGACCATGTTTCTTCAGTTCCGCCACCGGAAGCCAGTCGAGCAGAACTTTCGAGGTATCTCCTCCACGGTCAAGACTTTGGCCCTGTAAGCTCGCTTTTTGATACTGATCAATCCCTCCTAACTTGGCTATTTCATCGGTAATGCGCGCCTCAGTAGTTTTGTCACCCTTTGCTATGGCCTGTCGTCGTTTCTTGTCTAATTGGTGGTGGGTGTTGATGAGGCCTCGGCTGGTTTTGCGGGACATGGATCGAGATGATTTTGTAATGGGCGGTCGACTGCTGGATAGGCTATTTTGCCTCGAAGGCTTTCTAGAAACCATTGTTTCACTGTAAAATATGTCACGTAATGCTGGGCTCGGTCAACGTCTGATACCCTCTGCGTCAATGTTAGCAAAGGCTCTGAGAGCAAGCTGGCATGATTACCTACACCATATTCAAAAGTGACCTGGTCTCATGATTCGGCTAGAGGTCAGATTAATTAAAGAATCACATTAATTGGGTTGTCAATTGCCTCATTAGCCATTACAATTGAAGTGCCGTCGAGCTCAAACTGCCCTACCAAAGCCAGTTCGCCAGAAAACGGGTGTGTGGGGCTTACATAATCCAACGTGGCGAACAGGTCCTGCAAATGAAACAAAAAAAAATCATATCACGTGCAAGTCTGTGTTTGGCAAGAGCCAATTGAATTGCCCCATCGTTCCAACCCTAATCAGAAATCCACAACTAAATTGTGCGCTGTGATTTCTTTTCTGATTTTGACCTCCTCAACCACGCCTAATCACACCTTCAGCAGCACATCCACGACTTGTGCCCTCGACAACCGACACAATGGCCGGAAAGGACGCTAAGAAAGGTACGGGATGAGTGCATCTTCCTGAATGCGAAACTCTCTGCACGCAAAATACGGACGGACATACACGATTATCGAAGCGAGGATGGAAATTTTCGCGACGTTGGATATCGTCTTCATCTTCTTCCGCATCATGCAGCAGCAGATTTTGCGAGTTCTGAAAAAGAGCGATTGCTGATGCATTGTATTTTATAGCCACCAAGGGAACCAAGCAGGCCAAGGCTGCTGCCAAGGCTGCTCTCAAGGGCGTAAGTTACAAACAATTTGTTTATCCATTCATATCTGGCTAATCATGCTCTCTTTCAATAGACCAACTCCCACAAGAAGACGAAGGTCCGCTACAGCACTTCCTTCCATCGACCCAAGACTCTGGCCCTGGCCCGTCAGCCCAAGTACCCCCGCAAGTCCATCCCCCACTTGCCCCGTCTCGATGAGCACAAGGTCGTCCTCCACCCTCTCAACACTGAGAGCGCCATGAAGAAGATGGAGGAAAACAATACCCTGGTCTTCATCGTCGATGTCAAGGCCAACAAGGCCCAGATCAAGATTGCTCTCAAGAAGCTCTACGACATTGACTGCGTTAAGATCAACACCCTCATTCGGTAAGCTCACACCCGTCCTAGTGGTTGAACTCGGCCTCGTTGAAGAATTGGACACTAACTATCCAACCAGCCCTGATGGTTCGAAGAAGGCCTACGCTCGCCTCACTGCCGATGTCGATGCTCTCGACATCGCCGCCAACAAGCTCTCCCTGGTTTAAACGTGCTTGGGTTGTGGTTTGGCGTGTCTCTGGGTTGGTTTTGTCTGCTGAAAAAATGCAAGGCATTGGGCATCGGGAAAAGGCGCATTAAAGAGCTTGTGGTTTAGAGTTGCAAAATGATCATGAATTCAAGACCACCCAGTCACCAAGAACATTATCCTTGGATTGAGACCCGTAGAGTCTGCATGAGTTACGGCGTACCGCCGCACTTAGCTAATGCTATGAGTGAAGTTCTGTTCATTTCTGATTATCCATGCTGAGTGATGCACATTTATTCCCAACGTTCTATTGTCGACTGTATTAGGTCGACAACATATTTTCTCTGTACCGCAGCAGATACAGGCTTTTCTATTCCGTCCAGCCCTCCACATTTCCATCTAGTAGTAATTATACAAGATTTTCTCGAAACCTCCACATTGTGACCAATGTATCACCACACCAACCCCCCAACTCCTTGAATCGTTAAAGGATGGCTTGGCGGTGGTTGATGTGGTCGGGTGTGGGCAACATTCAAGAGCGCATGCTATTGAGGTGCTTCATGGTGAGGAAATTCATATCGAGGAATCGGTCGACACAGTTGGCCAAGCAACCCTCCTCGGACTTGTCGAGCTTGGAATTCTTGATGCTGCCTGTGACGCACTTGGTCCAGCAGATCTGAGTGAGGCTATGTGTTTCTGGACAAGAAAACGATTAGTACTGATCATCTCTGTCCTTACCAAATCCAATGGCGATGGCGCTGCTATATCACAGCGGGGGCACGGAAGGGCAAGACAACGTACGGGCTTGGATCTGGGATCGCTGCTGCTCGTTGGCAAGGAATTGGCGGAGCTCAGTCTTGTCCTTGTCGTTGAGCTTCTCGAGGTCTGCATTCTCGAGGGAGAGGCTAGAGGAGCTCATTGTTGCGACGTGGAGGAGAAGCGTGCCAGGAAGATTGTTCGTGCTCGGGATGCGGGATGTTTTGCGCTGTCAGGATTTTAGACCTGGAGTTGAGACTGAGGGCAGAAAGTGGACAGTGATAAGCCAATGAGGGTGCGAGTAGCGAACGGGAAGCGACCCCACATAGCACAGAAGGTTGTTGCTCAACCATGACAGAATGCCTTGATGATTGGGTATATATTGGAAAGGCACATCTACATATTCCTATTTTGAAAACCTGATAGGAAAATAAACATTTCAGTTTTTAGCCATGTAAAGAGGGATGCTTTGTCTTAAGTCACATACAATGCATTATTCTGTATCATTAATGGAAGGGCGGATCAATCTATATAAGCGGAATATTTTATCAAAACCAGAATATTTCTTGAAATGGCAGACGTTTCTGGTTTCTAGAGGGCGGGAGGAGGGCTAAAGTGTTACCTCATTCGCAACATCAACTGAGGCATATTGCATCGTTCATTTCTCGTCGATTCGCTCTCTGTTCCCCCTTCTCTTTTAGCATATAAAAATAAAATACATTAAAAGAGAAACTTGCACCAGGAAACCCGAACAATATTATGTCCCCTTTCTTTATTTGACATGTTTTATTTGGAAGTGATTATGAGGAATACCTGCATGATGAGCAGGGATTGGCTACCAAGAACTCTTTTTGGATACTTACCCGTTTTGAAACCCATGTAGATCAATTATGTAGGATGCGTGGATAGATATGTGTATATTTTCTATCCATCTATTCATTCGCCTCGAATGATTAGAGTGGCTACCCATTGGAGCTCTCAAGCTCAACTGCTGATCACATAACTATACATCCAAATTGCATCAAAAACATGTATAGTTCAAAATAAACATGTGTTGGAGCTGGCGCACAAATCATACAATTAGAACTGTGTTCCTTGCGGTGTTGTTTCCAGGAGTTGATGCCAGAAATATATCATGGATGTACACAATATAACGATGAAATGGCAGGATAGGGAAGTGAGTAATTATCTGAACAACTCTCCCCGGTAATTGACGACACGGTGCAAAGATAAACTATTTCGCTTCAAATCGCCATGTAGAGGCTTAAATAAAGTACCATCGGCATGGTCGATAATACATTTAGCTTATGAGTTCAGAACACATATTGGCAGTAGGCAGTGGTAAAATAGGTGTAGTTCAAAGAGATGAGGAGAACTGGGGAGCTACAAGGTATCTAAAAATTGAATTCCGCTATTGTACTTGATCTCTCTTCTTCAATACCGGACAGCTTCATTCTAATAACAAGGGTAATAACCCATACCATGATGTGGATAATAAATAATTGTAAATACGTTTACTACTACTTATAGAGGAACCACACAAGACGAAGCGCCCAACATTGGTTTCACATACTCACATTCGTCATCAATTATTGGGCCAAAATCGCTTCACATAGTGAATATAACAACATCATACCAGAAGCTTTATGTAGTATTCGTATTTTAAGAACAGTACATTTCATTGTATCACAACAGGGCCGTTGAATGAGATCAATATCCAGATCAAGGCGATCCGACAATCATGGCTATTAACATGTTGTCTTCATAGGCCGTCTCTGGTCTTAAAATATTAATGTATGCTTATCTCAGAATTCAAAGACTAGCAATTGGCTATCGCATATTATATCAATCACATTTAAAAACTTTGGTTCGGTTGTTCCACTGGCCTTCATCATACTAAATTCAACTACTATATGGTTGTTGTCTACTCGTCTGCCGTCGGACCACAAGAAAAATCAACAAATATATAGTCATACCACATACGCAAAATAGTTGGATCTAGGTTTAGCTCAAGGACAATGACTCGACATTTCAGACAAATCAGGTATCACATTCCCATACATAACTCGGAGAACACGTTCAAGGGTGAAAAAGCCTAGCAAGTCTACAATAACAAAGTCTAGTATTGCTTATTGCCGAACGCTATGATAAACACCACCAACCAACAAACCTCCCTGTGCTAGTCCCAACTATGTAGAGAACATGCCCGATATATGCTGTACCCTGGTCTATATATGTGAAGGTAAGAAATAAAACGAAGGACAATGGCATTAACAAAGGAGTCTTGCCTGCTGAGAGGACTATGCTCTTGGTTGAGTACTGGAGTGACGGAACGAACTTAAAGGTACATTTTAAATCCATCGCATGCGGCGGGCAACGCCAAGGATCAAAACGCACATAAGGGCCATGAAGCCGACAATACCGAAAAAAGGCCCGAGATTAGTGACATTCTTGAATGGAACTTCCACGTTCATTCCAAACAAACCACTGACCAAGTTGAGCGGAACTAGAACAGAAGCCAAGAAGGTAATCTTGCTGAGCACCTGGTTCGTCTCAGTTCCCTGAGAAATGCTGTTGATGGAAAGCGTTGCCAGGTAGTTGCTGTGCGAACGGGACAATATCTTCTCGAAGTGACCCAGGTTGGTAGCCATTGTCACAACGTGATCCTGGATATCGCCCAAGTATAGACCAATGTCCATACGTGGCGTCACTTTGTAGTTTTCGTTGCAACGCTTTGTGAAACCTCGAAGAATATCGGCCTTGCCGCCCAAGAGTCGAAGCAGGGCCATACAATTTTTGCGCACTCGGCCAATGGACCGCAGAAACGAATTCGAGTCATCCTCGCGCATGACGAACACCTCATCTTCAATAGCATCTGCTTCAAGCTCGATCTGTCGAATGGGTGGGCCAAAAGAATCGACAATGTCGTCACTGCAAGGTTGGTTAGTATACGATGCACAGGGAACGTTAAAGGATAATTCGTACATCAAAGCGTAACAAATCCAGTCACTACTTAGCGAGACGTAGTCCTTCAGAGCAGTAATTCTTTTGCGGACCTGCGTCGCATGGGAATTGGGCGCAAAGCTGAAACTGAGCGTGCCCTCCCGGAATACAATCACATAAATGTTGAACGGTTCATACTCGATGCCATCTTGCTCCTGTACAACATGAAAGGAGCGGAAGCAGGTGAAGTAATACGCCGGGAAGAGCTCAATCTTCTCTCGAGCTTCTTGGGTGACAATATCCTCGATCGTCAAAGGATGAATACCGAAGGCCTTACAGATTGCCTGCACCTCTTCTCTGGTGGCCGAAGTAATGTTGAGCCACCAAACACCGTCTTCCTCGTCTTCGGGAAGCTCAAAGAGCCCGCGAATGTCCTCGCCTGGGAGAACAAGATCTCCAAGTTCGGGTGCATGAATAGTCGACTCCCATGCCGAAGAAAAGAAGCTAAAGCGGTTGCTATCCACAGGAGGGGCTTGCGATTTCGACTGCGCTTTTTCCGCAGTTGATTCAGCCGTCTTCTCTCGCGTCATGGAATCCTCAGATGGCATATCCAAGATATCGCCATCAAGGGTGGCCACTTGGTTGGGCCGGGACTCGGCGGCTTGTCCCCGCAAATCATCGAAGCTTTGCTGACCCGGATGCTGGTGGCTTGGAATGCGGGTGGCTTGTTCCAGGATGAATTCTTCAAGGTATTCAAAGTCGATGTACAGCTGATCCTTCTGGTGAACTGGCTTCGGAGGAAAGCAGACGTCTTCCTCGGCAGTTTTGTTCGTAACATAACTAGCTGCATCATCCTGGATAGTCCGAGGCTTGCTTCGGTAGCTGCGTTTGCTCGAGATGGACATGGCACGACCCAAGTGATCCTCAAGGTCTGGTCGAGGCTCTGAAAAGGACATGTCCCGTTCTCGGCGACGAGCTTCGGCAAAAGCCTTAACCGAGTTGGGAGGGGAAATAGACCTTCCATCAGATGAGTCCACAGTCATGCGACGACTGCGGTGCATAGTTGGGGATATTTCACCAGCATCTTCGTCAATGACAGCTTCTTCAAAATCGCGAACCCTGATTGCAGGAGTGTTCGGGTCATTGTCCATCATTCGAGAACCATACAGGCTATCAAAAGTTCCTCGGCGAGGACGCTCATGTCTTTGAGCGGACACTGACTGGTGTCGATGATCGTCAAGCTCCGGCATTGGAGTAGTATAGGGGGAAGCCCCGGCATTGTCGTCGTGGTCCGACATGGCAGACTATTGCGATACAAGCTGGATTGATCGTCGAGCGAAGCGTCGGTGGCGGGAAGGAAGGCGGCGGGCAGAGGCAGGTCGGAGGAAAACTGGTTCACAGTCCCATAGTTTGAATTTTGCAATGGCGTTCTCGTCGTTCGAGATCGAAGATAGGCGTCGCGCCCGGCGCGACTGGGGCGCGCCGAGTCTTGAATTTGATCAAACCGTAAGCAACAATCCGGCGGACGTCGCCAGATACGTTACCGCTGATAGCTAAGGAATACAGAAGACAAAAGTAAGATGTATGTCGAACAAGTCAAAGACCAGTTATGGGGGTTTCTTGTTGACTCCGCTATAGACCCAGAAACCAGGACCCAGGGGCGAAGCAGGAGAATAAGCTAAAGGGGCGAGTTGAGCCAACTTGAAGGCTTTGCGTCGAATTGAGGCGAAACGCCAGCTACTGAGGGCTTTGAGCGGCGTGGGTAGCGTGTGTTAGGATGAGGTCGACTGTGTCGTCGGCGGGCACTTGGTGATAGGTCTGAGTGGGGGTTGGTGTGGTTTTCAGATCCAAACAGCTGGGCATCGGTGATGAAAGTGGAATCAGGCCGGGATACTATGATGTTGAAGCCCGAAGATGAAAATAGGGATCAGGGCCACGGTGTTGCTGCTAGGGGCTCGTCTGACAAACAGGGTCAAGGGCCAAAATTTGACGCTGGGACGGCACAAAGGGCGTGAGAAAAGGGGGTGATAGCCGAGCACTTTATTCCTTTGATCACAAAAATAAATGGGATGTGATAAAAAAAAAAAAAAAAAAAAAAAGGGGGGGGGGGGGGTTTCAAACAATCAAAAAAAAATTGTAGTTTGTGGCGAGCATGAAAAGTCATAGGAAGAGGGCGGAAAGTAGAATACTAAGATGAGTTGGATTCAGATAAGAGCAGCCGCGAAAAGCCCTCCCAAACAACAGGAACGAGCGAAAAATTGTGCAGACCAACCCAGTGCTGAGCGTTGGGGCGATGTCACAAGCCAGCCAACCCGGCCAATGGTATGCTAGGAATACCGGAAAAAGCATGACAACGAGCCACCGCCACCTACCGCACAGGGTCACAGACAGGAAGAGCCGCACGCCTAGATCGTAATGTGATCGGTGCACTAGGTGGTGCGCCACAACGCCACGAGCCGAGTACATGATCCACGGCGCTTTCGGCTCGATTCTGTCCCTCTTTGGCGTCCCAAAATGAGTGAAAATTTGCTCACTGCACCTACGAAGTGGCCAATAGTTAGTTACACAGTCACAGGCTACAGAAATAAGTCAGCCCACCTTGGCATCGGCCAGGGAAAGCCAGCTAGCCAATCAAATGGAAATTCGCTTGAATTCGAGACTAATAAACCAACAAACTGGATCCCACCTGATCTAAACCCCCACCAACCGCCAAACGATGGTATGACTACCACGATTGCTTTTCGTAGCAACACAAGCTGTTTGATAGCGATCAACGGAGCATAAAAGGAAGCCGCTGATTCTCAAAATCATGTATTTGTTGGGAGAGGGAGCATAAGAGCATTACTGATTGTAGCCCCTCTATTCTTAGATCTTTGACACTATGTATCATCCACGGTGCTGGTATCACTCCCGTATCTCCATGATTAGCCCTCAACCTGAACAAAAGCTCGATCGTTACAAACTTAGGCCCTGATCGGCCATAAGTCTGAGATAAATTCGACCGTATCCACAGTGACTTTGAAGGCCGCCAAAGTCACGGTTGTACCCCCCCTGACCCCGGTCACCACTGGGATCGTCACCGCCTTCCTTTTCAGTCGTGACAGCCTTGCAGCCGCGTTGAGGGGCCGCGACCGAAAATGAACACTGTAACCTCCTTCCACCCTGCCGAAGAAGTTAACGATGGACGATTTAACGAGCACAGCCGCCCTAGCGGTGTCTCAGATGTCCCAAACTGACCTGGAGCCCCCCCCACCCAGCGAACAGCTCGGTTCTCAGCCGTCGCCGACCCCGACCCCGTCCCATGAGCTGTCGAGTTCGCAAATGCAGCCGATGCCTTCGCCAAGCCCCGCACCCTCACAGTCAACTGGGGGCAGTAGCAGAAGGGCCCCGAGGATGGTTTGGCGGTCGGAAATGACCATATCGTTTCTTGAGCTTCTCCTTGACCATCGAGGACCGAATGGGTTGTCAACAAAAACAGCGACTTTGAAGCCGATAATGGAACGAATCCTGCCTCAGCTGAATACATTACACCCTCGAAATCCGTTCTCAGTTGACAGACTGCTTGCCCATCTGAAGAGCCTCCGATTAAAGCATCGGATATTCCTTTGGATGACTTCGAAGTCAGGAGTTGACTTTGATCGTAGCACAGGCGAGGTATTTGCTAGTGATGAACAATGGTTGGCATTAGAGTCGCAGTTTGGACCATCGTCAACGTGGTTAAGGACTGTTGGGCTGCCCCGACCAGATCTCTATAACCTTGTTTTTGCCTCGAATGCTGCGGGAGGGGCGACTGTTGTTTCTGCTGCGGATGCTCAAGGGATAGAGGCAATCGACTTAACAAATGGAACTGTCCCAGTTGATGATGTTTTCGATGAACCTGAAGAACAGGAGAGCAGTCAGCAGATGCCGTTATCATCCCCAGCAGTACCACGAACAGGTCGTCAACACACCGGGAGTCTTACCCCCAGTAACTCAAATAGAAGCCGCTTCTCTCAACAGACCACCCACAGCCCGGGAATAGATGCCAATAGTGGTGGGATTGTTGCCTCAATTTCTCAGCTCGCCAACTCGATTTCATCATATACCATCGATATGCGGCAACAGAGCCGTGGTATTGGAGTAGATGACATTGAGAAGGCGATTTCTGATGGTCGGGAAACCTTCCATTTCGAGGGAGAGGAGCTTGCCGCATTTATGAAGGGTTTAACGAAGCCATATATGGCTGTACTGTGGAATAATTGTCGTAATGATCTGGCAGCAAAAGAAGCTCTGTTGAGGGATATTTTTGACGGTCGCCGAGGTAGTTGAATTGAAAATGTGTGCAATTTTTTAGTTAAATTATTTCCTTCAATCGGTGCGGGGTTGTGTGCGTTATGTGTGCAGCAATACAGTAGGTTCTCAGGGAGCAAACAGGTCAGTTTGAGGTTATTGATCGGTTGAAGGAGCTAGCCCATGTGTTTACTTTATTACCCGGGAAAAGTTCAATAATCTTTCTACCAAATCTACAATAAAAATATCTAAAAAATGGGTTTTCTATATATTTAA
>KV875256.1:34761-80167 GCA_001879505.1 Calonectria pseudoreteaudii | reverse complement strand
GCATGTTGCCACCCACCCTTGTGGATAACTTGACGGGGGGTATAATCAATTGGTTGTTCCACACCCTCATTTTCGGCAAATTCGAGGATAGCAGAAGCAGTGGCCAGTATCGCCGACCCAATGAGGGGGTCACCGTTGACGATATGTTCATTTATTTTGTCCATTATTTGTCACATAAATTGACAATAACACAGCCTTGTGGCACTTGAGAACGATGCCAAAACGACCAATATTTCACCCCGCCTGTCGATAAACCTCTTTTTTTCTGGGCTTACCTCAAGCATCATTTTTCTGCCGCCTCGACCCGGTTTTCTATTTGAACACCAATAAAAGCCAAGATGCTATGACAGACTGGGAATAACGTCAAAAGGTACATCGAGACACAAGCCAAGGTCCCACTCTCAGGTTTATCATAAATCTGGCGGAAAAGTGGAACGAAAACACTGCCCGAAGAGGGATAGAGGCGAAATTTATTCATTTTTTGTCCCCACATCCTCCCTCGAATTTATCTCAGACTTATGGCCGATCAGGGCCTTAGACTTTTGACTGGTGACACTTCCATTATCAAGAAACATCAGTGACTTCCATAATGATTCTAACCCAATCGGGATTAGTGTTTAGTGGGTCCGGACTCATCTCGGTGACCAATGGGAGGGTGCGATCCCCAGATGAACACCTCGTCTGTATTCAATGGCCACCTACCTACCAAAGCAGCAACACGACCCTCCACATCGACAGATAGCGATCGCGACCCGACCTCCTATTGCCTACGATCCAACCACCCCGTCTATCGAATCCTCGATAACGATTGCCTAACCTCACCGTTTTCGATCAATATGGCGGACATACTAGACCAGGTTCGCGATGTCGTTGACGGCCAGATTGTAGAACCACCCTTCCGATGCTACCTCGACAAATACTCTTCCCAGAGCTAATCTCGTTCCGTTATAGGACTTCGAGGGTCAAAGACTCTCCGAGCTGCTTTCCAACCTTCTCCTCATAATTTCCGGGGTACGATCCAATACGTGAGAGCACCGCCTCGTCGACTGACCCCTGTCACCTAGACTCTCTCCTTCATCATCGGTTACGTTCTTCAGGATATCAAGCTCGCTGTCTACGTGGGACTGGGAGGGACAGCTTTGACTTTCCTAGTCACGGTGCCACCATGGCCCATCTACAACAAAAACCCAGTTAAGTGGTTGCCAGCGGGGTATGCAGCGGATTTAGCTGCAAGAAAGTCGTTTGAATAAATACACAGCATGATTCAGCCTGGGTGGAATGGATAGTCTTGTATAATTCAAATGCGGGCCGAGTCGGCCATGGGAGCGTTGCATCCTTCCAACAGTATTCTTGTGTATCTCCTGTCCTTCGAGCCTCTTCGTTCATCGTCCGTACTTTTGGAATTCCCAGTCTCTGTTATCCAAGGGACAGACTGATCTAGCCTTGAGCCATCGTGAAATGCAGTGGAAATGGAAAGCATGCTAGATCACTATTAGCTTGGGTTTGTTTTGGATGCGTTAGATCCGACTCACGTTACAAATGCCCCAAGCAACAGTGCATTCTTCACTGGTAGCTGAAGCTTGGTTTGCCTGGCACTCGATGCCTGATATCATAAATGTCAAATCCGGCTCTAGCAGGGGGCGGTGTTTAGAATACTGACATAGATCCATGATGTGGTTTCGACAGATAGCGCAGTTGTCCACAACAATGTCCCAAGCCCAAAGAGCCACGGCGTTCCACTACGGATCTCTGGTCAACATGAGTCCAGAGGATGTGGACAAGTATCCAACGGTAAAGCATCGTGCTTCTTGACCTTACTTTTTTTACTTCGAACTTCTTCTTGCCTTCGACACTCTTGCCGTTGGCACCATCGGCCTTCTTGGCTACAGGTGCATCGCTCATCTCGACATCGGCCATTGTGCAAATGGAAGCGGTTGTTCCAGCGGGGTTCGGGCAGGGCGAATAATCGTCGATTGTCGGTGGGAAGCAGCGTTCGGGGCCCCGAAATCTCCGTGGGGCTTTGAGCGGTTTGTCAGTTGGCGTCCGATGGGAAGGATATATGTCTCGGTTTAGACAGGTTGGTAACGGAGAACTGATGAGGCTGACGTCTTTGGATTGTGGTCAAGGAAGTGGAGCAAAGCGGTTGTGTGCCTAGAGGACTCAGAAAACTGGGGCACTCCAGCCTTTCCAGGTGTTGGTTGCCAGAGACTACTGCCACCTTGATGAGGACGGTCGGTAAGCAAGCTCTGCCTATATTTGCCACCCAAAGGTTCCATAATGAACTAGAGAAGGGACCACCTGGAGGGCTTATTTTTTCCTTCATTCGCGCCTTTTCTCCTTATTTCTAAATGCACTGGTGGATTTGAAGCTGCCATCGTACTGACCACCCCAGTTGGAGGGGTACCGCCCAGCACCATCAGTGAACGGGCCTCATCGGGTGTGATCATGCATACGCTATCAGGCTGTTATCGTTATCGATAGAAGGCTAAACACCTCCATGTGCGTGCAAATGAAACACTGGAAACGCCGGTGTGAGGCGCACCGTGCGCCGACCAGTCCACTCTCTCGTCTACCAGGTGTCACAAAACACAGCTGAATTGTGAATGGGTGCCACAGTCCCGATGCATCGAGTGTTTGGTCGCGTGAAATGAGGATAGAATGGTTGTCGGAGAAGGCGTAGGAGGCCCACCAACAGCCGGCCAACCTAGGATCATTGGCGCACCCCTTGCTCTCTGAGAAGGTGGGGTTCAGGCCGCGGCCTTACGGACTATCCGATGGCTTCAATGTGGATTATTGTTGTGAAGAGTCACAGGACCTCACGGAATAGTATATCGCATGCTATCCCCTTTGGAGTAAATCATCCATAAAGAACCACCATGGCAGAGAGCGTGCAAGATAAAACCACGCCATTATATTGGATTTTTAACCAAGGCTATTTATATCGAAACCTGTAGGGTAAGGTAGGGAGGGGATCTGCGTTCAAACACACTAAGCCTGTGCTTTCTCTGATGCGTCCAAGTGTACAGGCAACCCTTTAGTCCCGCCGCTTTCGCGAGTCCGCCTTGCTGAGCTGTTGGATGGAGCAAGGCGCCTCGCCGTTGCAGCGCGTACAGAGAGAGTGTGTAGATCCATTTCTTGGCCTTGGGTACCCGCCTGATGCGCTCTGCAACCCCTGTAACTGCAGTGGCCACCACAGTCTAGCCCACAGCCCACGCACTCTTTCTCCGGTAGCCGATCAGCGCTCAGCGCGCCCAGCCCATGCAGCGTCAGCACTCAGTCATCGTCATAACATATTCCTTCCACCCTCCGCCCACTTCTTCCTTCTCTTCCCTCTTCCCCATCAATCTACTTTCCGCTCCATCATGATCACACCAAGCCACTCGTATTTCAGACTTGATACATTATTTCCCTGCACCTTTCTTTCCCCATATTTATTCAACTTCGATTCGACTTTCCGATTCTCAATTTACCTTTGATCCTGTCGCAACGTAACCGCCCTTCCATTCCCCAACCTCTCGGATCCCATTAAACCTCTTCTGCGCCCACCACCTGCCGACCCTTTTACCCATTCTTCACCACGGTCACTCAAAATGATGAGCGAAACACCTTCTCAGCCGTCAACTACTCCCGCTCGCCGCCGTCAAGGCCGTGGCCACGGTCGCGCGGCGGCTCAGAAGGCCTATGCTTCCGAAAATGATGCCGCGAATGTCGACTTCACTCGATACGACCGCACGCCGCGGACTCCCCAGAAAACTGGATTGGACTCACCTGCGCACCACTCAAATAACAACAACTCCAAGCAGAGATCCCGCAACAAGCCCAAGTCGGCTAAAAACATCCCTACTTCTCCCGAGTCAGGCCGTGCTGGTCGCCACACCCCGCCTCACCAATCTTCGTCAATGAAATCCATTCCAGCTCCGGCTTTTGCTGGTGCTACTTTTCACGCTTCTCCTGCGCCTTCGGCGCTGCCTCTCCCCAGCTTCATTTCCAAGCCCCCCACGGATTCTCCTAGCGTCAAGCCCACTCACGAAATTTTGCAGGAGCCTTCTCCACCAACCGATGATGAGGTTCCCACGCCTTCTCGACAGTCCTCGGCTCCTATAGTTCACGAATCCCCTCTTGATTTCATGTTTCGAGCTCATCGCAAGGAACAGGAACGTCAACGTCTCGGCAGTCCTGCCAGCCTTGGTCCCTCTGCTTTCAATGATTCTCCGTCCACCCAGTCACCCTTCGAACATGGTGGCATGCCTAAGCCCTTGCCTCTCACACAATCTACTCATTCTCAGTCTAAAGTCCAACCCGGCATCGGAAGCTCTGAGTTGGATGGAACTCCTGGTCGTCCAATGGGCCCTGCCTTTTCTACACCCTACCAAGAGCGCATTAAGGCTGCTCGATCTGGTACTGCTCGATCTCCTGCTGCACAACAACTTCCACGGCAATCCTCTGCCCCAGAGCCGGGCGAAGACCCTGCTGAAGCCCTCAAGAGGTTCCTTTTTAGTGGCCCCTCCACATCTTCATCTACTTCTGACTTTGCTCCCTCCAACGTATTTTCTTCATCTTCTAGGCCTCCGGCACAGGCCAGGAACAATAGTATGCCCCACACGCAGGGTGTCAATGGTACCTACGATAGGCGATCCAATAATCTCCAAGCAATGGAAGATGATCTTCGCCGAATTTTGAAGCTAGATCTAACAGCTGGGCCTTCGAATGCCCAGCGACGTCTCTTTTCTTAGACCATTTGACTTGGGCGTTTCGTGATATAGGGGTCTCGTCGTTTGGCATCGAAATCTCTGCTTCGTTTACCAGATCCTTTCTGATGACGATATGAATGAAACGCGGTATTGGCTGGGGTGGATTATTTGCGCCTTTTTTTTTTTTTTTTCTCGGGTGGAGGGTTTGGCCTGGTCTGGCGGGCGTTTTAGGGTCATGCGTATCGGATGTTTTCTTGGATCAGGGATTGATCCGAATCATAGGACCACTGGAAAGCCATATTTTTCTTGTCACTGATGGCCTGTGAGCATGGAGCGGGTTGGGCCTGGATGTTACTTGATGTGTGGGTGGTATCAAAGACGGACATCTGCTTTTGGACTGTTTTTTTGATGATACCCAAGGGTTCTATTCGATACGGAACTGACTGAGCGCTGATAAAATATGTTTTGCTAGCATGGTATGGTAGTGTCATCATAATCATGCATTTGCCTAAAATATAATATACGGTGCTTATCATTTATGTCCTCTCGATTAGTGATGAACAAACAAATGCCATGGCGCCTGAGGCACTATCTGGTCTTTTGTCTCTTTGCTTCTTCTCGAGAAAATATGATACCATGGGAAACAAGGAGGTATTTGGTGAAGAAGTCTTGGGCAAAGTCATCAAATCGTACGTATTCAGCTCCCAGGTGATAAGCTGCTGCTATTCCACTCACACAGGCCAGTTCATGCATGTTCTGTGATGTTGATCAGCTTACTGAGTGATAATGGCAATGAGTCATTTCTTACCACGAGCGTCCATGATCCGGCAAACCAGGTGCTATTCTTTCCATGAAGAAACATCATCCCAGGGACGACTCGCAAGTAATGCTGCCAGCGATGGCCCAACTGATGCCACCAATTTCGTTTGATGATTTTCGTTTCATCTATTTCGTTAATAGTCCAAAGGTGGCTTCTTTTTTTGTCGAGAAATATGGTTTGGTAAACTGGCTGAAATAGATTGCCCGAGATGAGATTGGCTTCTTTTAGCTGGTGCTGGTAATTGCTGCAGTTGAATGACATTTCAATGAGGCGTGGGTTTTGTTGGTATGTATACGTGAAGTACATGGGTTGAAAATCTGTCAGGTTGCCTTGTTCTTTCGAAAATGCGATCTGCTTTTGTTGATCATCATCTGTCTTGCCTTTCGTACAAAGGTCTGGTTTTAGACGTGTTTCATAGTGCCTTTCAAAGTATTCTGTGTCCGTATGAGTGATAGTGATATCATCGTAAAAGGCGGCTCCTCCCAGGACCAGTTTTTCTCTCCAGGATGCTGTCTTGCCCAAGATGCGGAGAGCATCGTCGGCCAAAACACACAGGACCATGGCGTCGAATTCATCGTCCGTGAAAAAACCAGTGTTGTTGTCTTTGATGCGGAGTTTGACAATCTTATTGGATCTACTCAGAACGGTTTGGACTTCAGTGTTAGTTTTGAACTCAACACCCTTTTGCTGGAGATCGTCCCTCCATTTCTGATAGAAAAGGCCAAGATGATCAAAGGTTATCATGATTGGGAGATTCGGTAGAAGTGTCTGTGAATCGTATTCCCAGAGCTTCATATTGGGATCACCGAAAAGGCGTTCGACAATAGCTGAAGGAACATTGGCTGTCTGATTTCCTGTTCCTAGAAAGAGTGCGATGAGTGGGTACACCATCTTGTCACCGAAGTCCTTGCTGAAGAAGACTCGCAGCATGATGCGGATGGGAACGAGTCCTAAGACAGGCATTGTCCACTTGATAAATTTGAGAAAAAATCCAAACCTCTTGATATCCGAAGAGTATTGGGAAACGAGCCTACTTGGAAAGCAGTTTGTCCAGAACCCATCTTCACCTTTGCCAAATGAGACTTGGAGCTGGACATTTTGTGGCTCATAGCCATAATTTTTGAAGAAATTAGACATGTGCTTGAATATCTGTAGGGCATGTTAAGAAACGACTTCTGAGGTGCAGTTTCGGAATGACTTGCAGGAGATCCTCCTTGCACACCATTGTTCATCCATGAGGCACCGAACTTCTGCTGATCTAGAGGGATGGATGTGGCTTGACCACCGACCGCGTCGCATTTTTCGAGCACAGTTACTTTGAACTTATTGGGATGGTTTGCGAGGGTAGCAGCGCAAGACTGCCGCACTGTTAGTTTGGTGTGTTAAGTTGGCGGTGGTTGAAAAGAATCAATCAATACCATGCCTGCGGCACCTGCGCCGACCACAACGATGTGTTTCTTTTTACTTGCGGATGAATCCATCTCTGTATAGTTTATAGGGGTAAACACCAATGTCGAAAGAAACCTAGGAGTTATGTTTGAGGGCCAAGGGAAGATAAGAAAGTTGATTTTGGCTGCGAATGACACATCACAACTTCGTGGACGTCATTGATGTTCGCTTACTGGTGCGACTAAGACATGGCGCAGACATGATGCCTTGGGCCAGCATCGACCCGGTCCACATAATGTTTTTTTTATTTATTTTTATTTTTATTTTTTTTATTTTTATTATTATTGTTATTTTTTTTTTTTTTTTTTTTTTTTTTTTTTTTTTATTTTTTTTTTTTTTTTTTTTTTTTTTTTTTTTTTTTTTTTTTTTTTTTTTTTTTTTTTTTTAAAAAAAGAGCCTGACTGAAAATAGAGATATGTAAATCTGTTGCCTATCAGTATACACCCGCTTTCCTGCGCCATGTCTTTCTCCAAGCTACACAGCCCAGAAACCTGTGTCGTTTGACGCGGAGACACGTGACCCCGCGTGACACGACTAGGCTACCTGCCTGCAGGGATGAGGTTAAGGACAAACACGCTATCTTTCTTGCATGTGAACAGGCGCCAACTTCGCCATTGACTTTTTGAATGCATCACACCGCCGAAGTTTTATTCAGGCCCTCATATCAATTTTTTTCTTGGACTCAAAAAAGGTATCATGACTGAAGACTACGTGGACCTCACGGAAAATGGGAGTGATATGGATGATGATGAAGCACTTCGATATGCCATCGCCCTTTCTCTCCAAGACCAGGAGACACAAGACCGAGCTGCGGAACAGAAGCCACCTCCAACGTCATCACCCAGTCCACAAGAGCCCAGCTCTAGCGGGGCAACATCTGGGCTGCTTGCACTGGATCGCAAAAAGATGGAAGAGGAAAGGTTGCAGAGACTAGCCAAGCGGCGTCGAACCGCCTCCTCAGATGACGACGTCGTTGAAGTGCCACCTCCAAAACGCAAGACGCCCTCCGAACCGCCTGGGCCTCCTAGCCCACCGCCATTTGCAGCTGGGGTTGTCAAGAGGACGTGGGCTCGAGGTTACCCCCGAACGTCGGAGGACATCAAGATTGAAGAAGTATTGCAGAAAGACAAGCTCATGCTGGCTGTATTGAGCTCTTTCCAATGGGATGATGAGTGGATCATGTCCAAGGTGGACTTGCGAAAGACAAAGTTGTTACTGCTGGCATTTGCCACTGATGAAGCCCAGGTAGGCCATTTTTACCGACCAGACTACTGACCTGATTTGGCTGCTGATACGCAACTTGATGTAGAAGAAGGCGATGAGATCTAACACGCCCTCTGGGATCAGATTTTGCTTTCCAGCTATGAATGGACCTGGGTCGATGCATTCCAAACTCCAGCTCCTAAAGTATGCTGACTACCTCCGAGTGGTGGTCCCCACTGGCAACTTGGTACCATATGACTGGGGTGAAACTGGAGTGATGGAGAATGTTAGTTGCTTGACAAGAGGCCGGCGCTTGTAGGCGCTCGTAATGGTTGGGCTGCTAACTAAATCTCAGATGGTCTTTTTGATCGATTTACCTCGACTTACCAACTCTGTTCAGCACCAGCCAACCGCTTTTAGCACCGAGCTCGGCCGATTCTTGAGTGCGAGTGGTGTTGATGAGGGGATGGTCGGTAGTCTAACCAATTATGACTTCTCGAAGACTGAGCACCTTCGTTTTGTGTACAGCATGTATGCACACTTTACAAATCCCTTGTTTAAAGCACAAGCTGATATTCTCCTTAGCCCTGGAGGCCACACAGAGAACTGGAAGAAAATAGGTTTGCCGCCCCATGAATTGAACAGTGTCGCACGATGAGAACTCACAAGTTTATTCATAGGGTACTGTGGACTCGGTGCCAGTGTGGCTTCACTTGGACTGGCGACTAGTGACCCTGTTGAGGTGGATTTAGTGGTATGTGCCGTGTGTGACACGAACCTGCATACCCCCCCTCCCCCCCCGAAAAACCCCGCTACGGTTACTAACCTGAAAAAAAAAACCAGTGTGCATCTCTCGGAGCCATCAACTACAGTTTGGTTGGTGCTATTTACAATGCTTGTCAAGGTAAACACCCGGAACGATATTGCCTCATTCAATGTGACAAAAATATGATTTAACGCTGCCACAGGTGACGATGGTATGGCCGAATATAACTCGAGGCTGAGCCGAGCGACCAAGGCCAAAGCGCCCGCCGTAGCACAGGAGCTCAAGGATCATTTCAGAATCTACTTTCCCACAGACAAGACAGTCGCACAGAGCAGGGGAGGGCGAATGGTGTGTTACAGGCCAGCGACAGAGTGAGTAACAATGGACGAGCACGCTAACAGGAGATGCGCTGCAGGCGGCGGGCACCATCTGCGTCCAGGCGAAGTGGTGGCGCGCGCCAACCTTCCCCACCGAACTCGTCTGCGATTGTGTCAACACTCGTGATAAATTGTTGATGCACAGCAAGATGATTTTTGTCCGTAAGGGTAAAAGCCGCGGGCCCCGGGAAAATACCCAGTCGGATTCGGTGGAGGAGGGCGCAGAAGTCGAAACGGCACCCTTTTCGCCTGGTTGGGTATACATTGGCAGTGCAAATCTGTCAGAGAGCGCATGGTGAGACGCCGGGACGCCGGGCTGCCCGACAACAAATTTAGAGCATGTCACTGACCAGAGTTTGAATGAGGCAGGGGCCGCTTAGTCAGCGAACGAGCTACCGGAAAGCCCAAGATGAATTGTCGCAACTGGGAGTGCGGCGTGGTGATGCGAATTCCCGAGGCGAGCAAGTGCCAAGTCCAAGCGGTAACGGCAGCCATGGGTACCAAGGAAGAAGACTGTAGCAGGGCGACGAGGAACGAAGGCATGGGTATCTTCAGAGGTATAATTCCAGTTCCGATGCAGGTGCCCGGACGGAGATATCAAGAGGCCGAAGAGCCCTGGTTCTACAGTTAGACATGAGAGGGTAGTAGGCCATCTCGATTGTGGCGATGCCAAGATGGGGGGAGAGCGGGAAACCTAATCTACGTACCTACAGTAGCTGGTATCTTCGTACCGAGCGAGCGTGGGGAAAAAAATAATAATACTATGGCCCAGGTTGGGCTAGAAGCCAAGGCTTGACGACCCAACGCGAAGGGATCCGATCGTCACCAATGAGGACGCAGGGACTGGCCTGAACAAGACAAAACAACGAGGCTCACAGTGTGGGGAAGGGTAATTGCCAAATTGCGGGCAGCCGAGAGACAAAGCCGGTAGGAGTTTGTGACCCCGAACGGCGGCGCGACCTCACGGGACCCTTGTTCCTCCCAGTGTTAGTCAGTACAGTGGATGTCAAATCAAGCCATCAATGTATACTCGTCCGTTCATAGAACCAAGACACCATCTTCTGGCAGGCAAATTCAACTCGGTGTCCTCCAAATTTCACATTACGAAGGGTATGAAATGGGAACAGGGGCATTAAGGGGACACGCACGGCAGGGCACCGGCCAGGCCGTCGTCGAGGACGAATATTGCACCGCCTGAGGCAAGGTCACTTTCTCCAATGCCGTGGCATCGTGGACGCAGGTGTTGGCGGTACGCACGCACCGTGCACCTCGCGGCCTCCAGACCAGCCTCACTGGCGACGGAAGAACTGGACGGCAGTGACGGGGTTGTATCATCACATGCGGGCGGCGGATATCCATACCTCTAGGTCAGTATCGTGTTTCTTGGCCTCCCTCAGGCCCCAAGGTTAATGCCGGCCCTAAGCTGCATGCACATTGAGAAGCGGTCTTGTATGCTGTACCGTGCCTTGTCGATGACTGTCTCAGACAGGCTTATGTCAATTGACCATGGCTGATCACGGAGGGGGAGGGGGAGTCAGGTCCGCAATGGGGCAAGTCAGCGAAGCGAGGGGCCCTAACCCGAGATGGCGTTGCCGTCGGGCGCCTCAAGAGGGGCGATGGCGTGCCTTGTTGGAATGTGGCGCTGTGCGACAGGCGTCTCTGCGACCTATGTCGCCCAAGGGTCTGTCTCTTCCGACCAGGGGTGTGTTGGTATGAGGCAGAGTGTGGGAGGTGGAGGATTGACAGGATCAAGAGGGCCAAAGCTGAAAACAGATGAGGCCCCAGCGAACCAAGCAAGGCATGGCAAGGTCGACCCATGGGAGCGGGTTCATAGAACGAGTGAAGGGTTGGATGGCGGACTCATGGGGATTGCGAATGTTCTGTTTGAAGGGAAGGTGACGCTAGGTGCCAAGACGTGGTCCGGCTTAATCTCCTGGTTCCCCGTTTGAAAAGGCCCCATGGTGGCGAAGAGTGCGGGCGTTGCAGAGGACAAACAAGTCCGTGAACTGACAAGAGGAGCAAGATGGGCGGTTGGGGAGGGAGGGGGGAAGGAAGATAGAGGGCGAGGCAATGCTTAGAGAACGATGCCTCGGATGATGATTGTTATGTGGGGGGGAGCTAACTAGGAAGAGGATAGAGATGGGAGGGGCATGGGCACGATGATGAAAGCGAGAGACGCGAAACCGAGATGCAAGAACATCGGTGGGAATGGGACGAAGACGCAGAAGGAGAGAAGGAACATTTCCTAAAGATGAGAGAGGAAGAGACAGCGGTTTTATGTGGCGTTGGACGACAGTGGGCCATGGATTCTGCAGACTCTATTTGCATGTTTACGTTTATTTACGTTTGATGTTGACAGTCGTTGAAAGTTACGACAAAAGTTTAGACTCTAGGACAGCAAAAAGAAAAGACGCAGAATCCGAGGACTTGGAGCTGGAGCACGAGGGTGGGAACATGGAGAAGCTCGTCAAATTCGACTGGAGGAAATGGAGACGTGAGCAATTGGGTCGACAACGTCAAAACTTGAGTCGCCGTGGCCGCCGCGACCGCCGCACGCCACAACAGTAGCCAAGACCAAGACCCTGGTCAGTGCTTTGGTGTTCCGGGGTTGGACTTTTGGCTTGGCTTTTCTTGGGTTGGGGGCTGTGGGCAAGGGGACATGAGGAGCGAGCATGGGGGTAGGGGTTATGGGGGCAATGCATCTTGAGGTGGGCATTCATGATTGCATGGAGATGTGTGAGCCTGAGTGAGTGTGTGTGGGACAGAAGAGTCGCATAGAAAAAAGAAGAGCGAGAGGCGGAGGGGAGGCAGACATGGGATGGAACGCTTGTGTGGGGCAGGGACTAGCCTCGAGCTCCCGCCAGTCACCGTCAACCAGAGAGGGGGCCGGTGGGTGAAGGTGCCTGCCTAGCATCCTGGCATCAAGCCCATGGAGGACAAGCATCCTCTCTTAGCGTTGACATTCGTACGGCACCTACCGGCAGTCCTCCGACGCGTGCGATCGAAGGGCTCCACTGCCGGTACGAGGAGGCTAGTACGACACCACTTTGAAGACCACCACACCCATTCGTCGCCTGCAGCCCAGGGTCGACCCCCCAGAACAACCAACGACGCACTAAGCCATACCCATACCCATGGTGCCAGTACAGTGGAGCGCAGTGCCAGAGCAGCCCTGCCGCCTTGCTGGACCTGGCCATGGCACTGCCGCACGAGGCATGGCCATGTCGGAAACAGGACAGGATGCTGGCGGATAAGGGCAATCCGTGTAGCCCCTTCTGGTGAGCTGGGCAAAAGAGAGCCGACAGGGGACACCCAGGTTGCTTGATTCCATTTAAACCACCCCTGGGCCTTGCCAACCGCGCGCGGGTAGCCACAGCACAGGGTCCTCATGAATGCCGAGCAGGGTTTGTTCTCTCCTTTGGCTTGGGGTCCGGTGGTCTGGACGCTCTGCTTCGGCTCTTTGGTGTGCAACTTCCTCCTCCCCCTCTGCCTGTGACGCCACCGTTTGCGGCGCCGGGGGATTTATTTGGGCTTGGTGTTACTCCCGCTGGTCTTGGCTCCTTTATTTTGACAAATCTCGCCGGGTGGGATGGATGCCACCCTGGTTATCCCACAAACCTCGAACGAGCTGTTGGCTGTGTAGCCGAACTGGGGCAGAAGGAAGGGAAGGGATTTGGTCCATCACGTTCCTGCTTCGGTGACCTCGATGTCGCCGATTTCCCGCTCTGCCCCCGCTCCCCCCGGTTTGGTGTCGCGAGAGCTGTATGTCATCGTAGCAGTGGTAGTGGTGGCCCACGTTGCAAGCACCAAGTCAGTGACGAGAGCAGCATTGATAGCCAAGCCCTGACGCAGGTTTTGTTTTCTGACGACACGACGGGACAGCCTGCATCCGGCCGAGCCCACAATTAGCGGGCTGATGTCCCGGGACTTAAATGCCACCACTGGACTGCCTCGCCATCTAGGTAGTGTCTTGCAACTATGGGACGGTTGCGGGTGCACGGGGATGCACTCGTCGGCCGCCGGCGCGCACGACAGTGGCTCCTTCTCCAATCGGCGATACTATAAATTCTTTTTTTTTTCCCAAAAAAAAATAGAGCCTAATCTAGCCATGCCACTTCAATGCCTATGTATCGCATGTCCGGACTGGTTGGACCACGAAGCACGCCGAAAAAGAGGAAACAGTGAGGGGTATAGGCATTGTACTCTGCCTTACTGGCTCTTTTTTCCTTGGTGTCACTGTTTGGGTAATCTCTTTGGGGCAGACATGATTCCTCATCCTTAGAACCCGGATAGCCCGCTCATCTCAGAATACAAAATAGAATAGTAGTAGTGGAACAAGGCCAGGGTCAAGGGCTCTGGCTCTCGCAACGGGCAATTCGGGTCTCGTCAGTTTCTCCAAGTACTTTTGTCTGATGGGAGGCGTAATGTGGAGTCATCGACCTCCATCCCCTACAGAGCGCTGGTCTGAGCGCCTGGCTAGAAACTTGGCGTGACTGGGAAGCGGTGTCATTGGGACTTCGTGGATCCTTCCATCGGATTCGGGATTGTGTTGCGAATGTTTGGGGTGACGAGCGGGCGTTTGGGTCGATGGAAATTGGTAGGAGCGTCAACGTGGTTGCCGACGCTGGCACGTTGTGGTGTGTCGATTTCCTCTGGATGCGGTATGCCTTCTTCTCGAATTTCCCAAAGAGGCTCATACGAGTTAGAGCAATTCCAAAACTCCCCGCCCCCTCATGGACCCCCCGCCTCCTTTGAAGCCATGTGATATGCTAGGTGATGTGATGCGATGCGATGTGAAGCAAGGGAAGGAAGGGAAAGGAATGGATTCTATTGACGCCGGCAGCCCATGCTCCTGTTTCGATTCGAGGCCAGCCTTGGCAAGCAATTGATCTCAACCAGAATAGCACCTCTATCTGGCACATCTCGGTACGTATTCCTCCTCCGTCTGTGACCACCTAAAGCAGCCCAAAGCCTTGCCATGATGCCTTGCGGCCGGGGGACGGCCGTTGTGTGTGTGGTAGGCTCGGCTTTCGCCTTGTGGTCCCTGCCGGCCCTGTCTGTGTGACATGCCTCGTGCCTCGTGCCTCCCCCAAGGCCCATGTTCATCCTTATTACCCCGGGCTCGTTTTGTGTGTGCATGTTGCCCGGCTGCCGCCTTGCCATCAGGGCCTGGGGTGTGTTTTGGCGTCGTTTACCGCTGCAGGCTACAAAACGAGGTGAGGAGGACCTGGTCCGCTCCGGGATGTTGGCACTGACCGAGACCGATGATTCTGTCGGGCCGGCATTATGCTCCTGGTCCAATCCGCCCTGGGCTTGGGATCCCCGTTTCATTTCTGGAATTTCTCATATGGAACATTTCTTTTCTTTTCCGCGTCGTCTTGGGGATCCCCTGAGTTCTCTAGTTCCTTCACCTTGCTGCCTCGGCTCATTCCCACGAGGCCCAAGCATTCGCTCCAAGAGTGTGAGCGAGACCTTTTGCTGAGCCATCATTTACAGCGTCACTATGCTGAACCATGGCCACTGGACCTTGCGGCCCCTCTGTGCCCCCCATCTCCATACAAATCTCCATGTTCTAATGGTGACCATGGGATAGTAATTATGGGCTCTTGTCATTTGTCTAGACCACCGATTTTGCCCCATTTTGTACCTTGCGCTCCATTTTTGAGGGTAGCCACCCACTCTGGCAAGTGGGCCTTTGGGGCTTGTCGACCATGGGCTTTGGACTTGACGTCTGGCCAATCGTCGTCTATTGGTCTGACAGGTTCCCCGTGGAGCATGACAAGGAGCAGGGAGCTTGGTGAAGCATGGAGTAGGTACGGAGTGCAGTAGTAAGTAGACAGAGGGCGTTGGAAACCTGCAAGTCCTCTCCTGTCTTGGGGGCGCAGAGCTTGGCAGTCCCCTGCCCTGCCCCGACTTGGTTTTGGTCTTGGCCTCATTCAATCTCTCAGTCTTGATCTGTCCATGGAATGGCATGGGGAGAGTAGAAAAGAGAGGGGACGTTTCCCTCTTCCTTGCCAATTGATTCACGCCCCATGTCCCCCATGTTCACTATCGTTCCATGTGCCCTTGTCCCAGCTCGCCTGGCATTACAGACAAGGCAAGTCAAGCATCATTAATCGAGCACTGACGGACTTGACACATTGACTAGACAAGGATGCTACCCTCCAATTCTCCATCTAATTCTCCGTCCCCTTCATTATCTCTCTTGTGACGTGAAGCGAGGATCATGAGGAGGAGCACGTTGCTTGGGATGCTCATCGTTATGGTGCGAATTGGGTAGGTAAAATGGAATTGGGCGTGCGTCAAGTGCATGTGTGCCCGCACGCGCGCGCGCACATGTACGGCTGCGAAATTGGGTCGTAGCCAAACGCTAGTAAAGAAAGAGACTGAGGAGAAGTTGATTCGAACGGGTCTGGGGGATTGGGCTGCTTCTTTGACAGCAGGACTGACAGCACAGAACAGAAAAGGGCGGGCGTCCCGTCGGGTGTACCCTTGCTTTGTTTTGTTTTTCTCGGTAATTCGGTGCCCTATACGCAAGTGTCTGTGTGGTGTTGTTGAACCATTTATTTTTCGGTCTGGTCTGGTCTGTCAGTCGTCAGCCTCTCACCTCACGAAAAGTATTGTTACTCCCCAGAAAAGCCACACTCGTACTTATTCTTTTTGAGCTGGCCTAGCATCTCTCTCTTTGTTAGTGCAGACACCGGCCTTTTTTTTTTTCTTGCTCCAGTACCCGTCATCTGTCATCGCCAATACCGTCGTCATCGTCACCGTTTTTTCACGGTCCCGGCTTGCAGTCCTTATTTTTTTTTTGGTCGTGTCTTGGCTCCCCGACCTGACCTCTATACAGTCCAAGTGCCCACCCCCGGTCCAGTCTCGTTTGCAGTTGAGTCGAGCCGGGTCTAGGTACGGTACTCTGACCGTCTCCCTACCGTCCGTCCGTTACCAGACGCCGACGACGCCGACTCCGTCACTCAACTCGACTGGTGCTGGTCGTCTGCTTGGTTCTGTCGCCGGCCTATCCTGTCCCGTCCCATCCCATCCCATCTCATCTCATCTCACACCACACAGCAATTCACACACCCCCCTTCCCCCCTCCTCCGCTTCATCTACTCCTCTCAGGGCACGCCTCTCTCGCGTTCCTGGTCCTCGTCCTCCACTTCCTTCCACTCTATCGCTGCTACACTGCTACTTACGACGACTACTTCTTGTCGTCGCCCGCCCACTCCAGACACCACTCTGTTTTCACTCTTCCCGCATTCCAGTCAATTGTCTCTCCTTCTCTCATCCTCACCTCCCTCTCCCTCCCCGTACCGCCATCCAAGGCTTGCTGGCTGCCCGTATCTGTGCATCGGTCCCAGCTTGACGACATTAGCTGCAACACGTCGCGAAGTGAGTGCGAATCGCGAGTCGCCTTTGTGGTGGGAAAAAGGCCCGTTTTGTTCGTTTGCGTCCAGGCAATCCTTCAGCCAGATCGGTCGACAAATCCCGTTCGAGCATCCGACTGCCGACTCCGGGGGTCTCGTCTGCCGTTCCCAATCTGTCGCTCTGCCGGACTTGCGCCAAGCACCACGGGCATTAACACAAGGAAAAAAAAAATAAGAACGGGGACCCAGTTCCTTCTCTGTGTATCCTCTTTACGGACGGTGACAACGCCGCTCTCCGCAAGCCTTCTCTTGCTCCTCCGCTAGCCATCTGGGCCGCGAACCCGCCGCGTGTGTTACTCGACACTGCCGCCCAAAGGGTACATACCCTCTTTTTTTGCCCCTCCTGTTTGTCCCGGTCCGGCACCTCTAGAGACAAGACAAGCAAAACGGCGGATACAGAAATCACTGAGACACTGTGACCTAGACTCTCAACACCTTGCCCGTCTTATTGTCCCTCGTCTCCGTCCCCGTTTCCGTCAACAATTACATCCAACACCGCTCGCAGCTCCTGGAATTACAAGGTAAACGGCATCTGAAAGGCACCGCCCGCTCTCTTGTCCGTTAGCAGCAGCGACTACTACAGCCACCCGACACAATCATTTACATCACGCCTCTCGAGTCAATACACCCGACTCCACCAGCACCACCTACTTGTCTACACAACATCCGGAAAAGCACATTCTCGCCTTCCACCAAAGGAAAAACGCCACAAGGAAAAGCGCAAGGGAACGCATATAGCCAGCTTGTCCCGGTGGCAGGAGGCCGGACTCAGTCAGGAAACCGCCGGACACAGGACTTCTGGGAACGCCTCCAGCATCTTGACGCCTCCCCGTCTCCGAACTTCTCAGTGGTGCCACAGTTGTCGATGAATATCTTGGTTCTACCTTGTGGCCCGCAGTCTCGCCAACTTTCATCCCTCGCGCCTCCGCCTCGTTGTGCAATCGTGGATCCGCTCGAACCACTCGCCAAGCAAACTCTATAGACTCGACCCTCCCCCTCGACTTTGGGTCAATCCAGTTTTCCTCCCTCATCTTCTCTTCACTTGTCGCCTTGGACATCGTTGCCCAATCCTCGCTGCCTGGTGCCTGGCTTCTCCCTTCTGTCGGTCTGGCGGGTACTTTGCAAACTCTCTCTCACGCGAACACCCTTTGGGACATGGTGATAGGCCCTGATACAAAACTCTGATCGATTCCACCGCACCCACCAGTCAAACTTCATTGACCAGAGTCAATCCAACATCGACCCAACCCCTCGTCCTTCGGTCTATGTTGCCCTCTTGTCGACCCCTCTCCCAATCCCACTCGGTCAAACTACTACTCCTCCTGCCTCTCTCTTCTAATTTTCGACTTTCCGCCGCTTGTTCCTCGACTCAACCATCGTGAGACTCCTCCTCTCTTGGATTTTACGAAATCTAGACCTCTCGACATCTCTGCAGGCTCTTTTAGAATCATCCTGTTTGATTTGTCTGCCCCAGTATTCCCCCAATTTGGCTTGCCAACAAGCTCAGCCTCCACAACGGGGCAGTTGCTAAATCACCTTCTTCTCCAGCTCAAGGTTAAGTTTCCTTGGGTCACACTCTGAATCATGGCCATGTCGAGCCCATCAAACCCTCTAAATCCCACATTTGAGGGTCATATCGCCTCCACGATCGATGCCCTCATTCTCTTCGAAGCCTGCCTGTCAGGTCAGTTGAATCACGTCCCTCGTCGTCCCCACGACCGCGAACGACAGGATCTCATCAAAAGTGGCAATGTATTCATCTACGAGGAGCACGCTTCTGGCATCAAGCGCTGGACTGACGGCGTGTCTTGGAGCCCCAGTCGTATCTTGGGTAACTTTTTGATCTACCGAGAGCTCGAGAAGCCTTTCCCCCCCGGTGAAAAGAAGCGTGCCCTCAAAAAGAACAAGAAGCCCCAGCAAGGTGTTACCAAAAACGACAGCTCTCGTCCAGGGATTGGTTTCCCCTCATCCATGGACCCCAACGCGGGGGGTAAAGACACCGAAAGAGCGCTGATCGGGTCTCTCATCGACTCGTATCCATTCAAAAACGATGGCCTCGTAAAGAAGACCATCAGTGTGTCTTTCCAAGGCGTGCCCCATCACTTGGTCAGCTACTACAATGTCAACGATGTCATGTCTGGGCGACTGACTACACCAACGAAACACCCTAACCTCAGGAACGTTATTCCTCGATCCGAGCTGATCATGTCACAAAATTTCCGTGCACCTATCGACGAGGTCGAATGCAACCCAGACGATCGCATGGGTCCTCATGCGATGTTCGGATCGTTGCCCGGTCACGAGTTTGGTGGCCACGGAAGTGTCTTGCAGCGTGCCATGTCCCTGCCAAGTTTCCAGCCCGTTCAGATCTCTCCTTACGGCGCCCCAGCACCAGCTCACTACGGATTCCCGGCTCACGCGCCGCCGCCGCCGCCTCAACCCCCTCAGCAGCAGCATTCATTTGTTACCTCTATGCCTCCCAGCGCTTCCCCAATGTCATATGCGCCACCGACTCAGAGCAACTATGCTCTTGATCCCACTCGACAGAACCGGTTCGCCACAGGGACCACAATAGCTCACGAATTCCCTCGAAACATGCCCACCAACAGCCCGCCACGACGCCACTCCACCTTTGATCCTCCTGCCCCCTCAACTGATCTCTCAACCATGTCTCTTGGCTCGATCCCCGAGGCACGAAGCATCCCAAGCGCTAATTACATGAGCGCTCCTTCATACTACGTACCACATCGCTCAGCAGCTCCTCTTGCTGGTCATGAACATCACACATTCCCCTCTCCTCGGCAGATGAAGACAGACCCTGAAGGTCTTCCGGACGATGGAAGCTCCCAGCATTACGGTCTTGAGGAAAATGGAACTGCCTGGAGCTTCGATACCATCGATGGCACCCAAGACGCGCAATACTTCGCTGGTAACTCAGCGGCGCCTTCACAGTGGTCAAACGGACCCAATAGCCTTGGCAGGACTTGAGTTTTTATTTCCTCTTGATTTATACGTAATCCCCTAAACAGAAGATGCTTTGGCATGTTTATTGGAGTTGGGCCATTTGGCCGGTTGTTGCATCTTGTTCAATGGTGGGCGGCCCCGTTCACAACCCCGGATTTGTTTGTAAGTGTCTTATGGCTTCCCTGTGATTTCAACCTGAATCTAACAATGCACCAGAGATGTATCATTAGCACAATACTCACTGTCGTTTTTGGTGTTTCGGTTTGTGGTTTGGCTGGGTTTGGGATTTTTCTGGGAGGGAGCAATGGTTCACTTGAAACGATTTGGACGCGACTAAGGAGCATGGACAGGTAGATACAAGGCGACGGGATAGACAGATCTGGATCCCGCGAGGGAAGCCGGTCCATGGTAGAGCATTCTATATGCACGTTGTCTTCACCAGGGTTTCCATTAATTTGTGTTTTACATTGTCCAGAAGAAGAAAGTATCAATATATCAAATATCACTGGATCATTTTCGTGGTCAATGGCTTCGTAATGTGATGAACGGGATGGTCTGGTTACAACCTCAGTGCGTGTCCACCTCACCCGCAGGTAAGCGAATGAGATAAGGATTTTATAGATGCTCCTAGCCAATAAGCAGCCCAACATGGACGATGCATAGTTCATACTGAGACGTTGCAGTCCAACTCTCACGTGCTTGCACCAGCCCCATGGTTTAAAACTTGTAAAGGTGTATCCCTATATCGAGGCATTGAAGCCCCCCATGCAACTAGTGGAATGATCAGATGCCGTCACGCTCTTTTGCTCACTTGATGCAATGCTACGTACCGAGTCTCAAAAACCCCAATTTTTTCTCCCCCCCAAAAAAAGGAAAACCCCCCGACGCCGACAAAACGGCTCTGACAGGCATGTCCTCTTGCTCTCAGCTGTCGATATGTTGCTGTCTGTAAGGTTAACCAGGAGCGCGGCCTCCCGGCTGGCGACGTTGAGCCTACGCCACGGAGCTTCTCGCATTTGTGCTCCCACTATTAAGGCTCTGCCACATAGCACCCAGCGCTTCTTTTCCAAGGCAAGGGTACTATTAGAGCAGAAGCGACATGAAGATCGAGCAGAGTAGGTCTTCTTTTTAGAAAATTATTGAGGCGCGGGATTAAATTGACTGGTCTCCTCTCTTTTGAACGTAGCAGCACCAATTCGCTATCCTCCCCGGTTGCCATGAGCTCCAACACCGACACTACTCACGCGACCACACCCACGATGGCCCCTAAAGACGTCATTCACGAAGACATTTACACATTGCCCAATTTTCTCACATTTACCCGGCTTGTCGCTGCGCCCTTTATTGGTTATCTCATCCTCCATGGCCAGCATGCTTGGGCCGTGGGCTTATTCGCCTACGCTGGCGTAACTGACATGCTGGACGGCTGGATTGCCAGGAAATGGAATCGTAAGACGGTCGTGGGTACCGTCATTGATCCTATGGCCGACAAAATGCTCATGACAATCTTGACGGTGTGCCTAGCCGTCAAAGGTACCCTACCTGGTGCGTCCTCCCGAGTAACCATGAGGCGAACGTCTGTGCGCCACATATCTAACTCGTTCAATAGCCTGGGTTGCGACCATTATCCTTGGGCGCGATGTTGGTCTTGCTATCTCAGCCATATATTATCGCTGGATCTCCCTCCCTCCTCCCAAGACTTTTACCCGCTATTGGGACTTTTCTCTCCCCTCGGCCGAGGTTCGTCCCACGACCATTAGTAAATACAATACTTTTCTCCAGTTAGGATTGATTGGCATGACCACTGCAGCGCCGCTCGTGACAGCGGATATTTCGACGGCTCTTACCGTGATGCAGTTAGTGGCACCCTTTTCTTTTTGGTCCCCTCGTTATGGTATCTGAAGAAGGCAAACAAGGGCTTAATTCTACTGACAATGAAAATTTGCAGGTATGTCGTAGCTACCACGACCGTATGGAGCGGTGCAAGTTATATCTACACCAAGGACGCTGTCAAGATTCTCAACAAACCTGGACCAAAAAAGTCATAACTGTAATAGCCTAAGAATCACGAAGGTAGAGGCAGGTTCCATGGAACCTAAGAAAGAACCATGTCAGCCCACTTTTAATTGACGGAAAAGAGGCCTCTTTTTGATATGTTTATTTCTTGTTTTATTTGGAAGTAGGGGTCCTGTGAACGAGCTGTCTTTTTTCGTCATTCAACGATGTTTTTGTTACATCCCTATCCTTTTATTGTATCCATATGTATCACTTGCATCACTGAAATAGGAGTGTAAAATTGTACATGACCTTCCACATATTGCACTCATTACTCTCGGTCTATCCAGACGCCAGCATCTCTCATAGCACATATTCGTTCCCGTCTTGTCGTCAACATCTCGAACTCCCTCAAGCTGATTCACTGAAATCATCATGTGCTGGGCTGGACGGTCGATGACGCACATAGGCAAGCAGGCGCAAGCTTCCCGCTGGCGTCACACCTTCTATTCGTCGAGCCTGAGCCAGTGTCTCTGGGCGGGCGGCCTTGAGAACCTCTTTCTCGGAGATTGCAAGGCCTGGGATTTGGTCATAATCCAGGCTCGGAGGCAAGTGGATGCCTTCGTCATTTGCAAAGCGACCTCGCTCCGATTCCTGCATTTTAACGTATGGTGCGTAGAAGGCCTCTGTGACGACACGGTTGTGGATGCCGGAAGAGTACTGCGCAATCTCAGGGACGACAGATGAAAGTTGCTTGAGCTCAATGCGTGAGTTGTTGCTCGAGAGGCGAAGTATGTCGATGCCATTGCGACGATGCGAATTCTGCTTCAACCGAAATCCCCAATCCTGCCATTGTTGTGGGCTAAAAGACACTGCTTCGAGCGCTTTGGTAAGTTCATCAACTTGCTGTCGCTCATCACAAAACACCGACCAGCGCCTGTCTGAAATGACACCCCATTCCTTGCCCTTGCTAGTGAGCCGAAAGTCGGCATTGTCGGCTCTGGCCGACATGCGAAACTCACTTCGCGCAGTAAACATACGGTATGGTTCTGTTACACCCTTGGTGATGAGATCGTCAATCATGATGCCGATGTAGCCGTCTCCACGAGACATAGATACTCCTGGAAGACCGCGAGCAGCACGGCCAGCGTTGATGCCCGCGACAACGCCCTGTCCCGCAGCCTCCTCATAGCCCGTTGTTCCATTGATCTGTCCGGCGAGGTACAATCCACTGATGGCCTTAGTCTCAAGGGTAGACTTGAGGCCACGAGGGTCAATGTAGTCATACTCCACGCCATATCCAGGCTGGAGCATAGTTGAATTCTCTAAACCTGAGATGCTCCGAAGAACCCGTTCTTGAGCCTCAGGAGGGATGGTCATGGATAAACCGTTGGGGTACATGACGTCGTTGTCAAAACCCTCGGGCTCAAGCCACACAATATGACGATTCTTTTCAGCAAATCTCATCACCTTGGACTCAAGGGATGGACAGTACCGAGGTCCTTTGATCGTCTCGCGAATATGTATGGTCTTGTCAAGGTTGTCGCGGACAATCTCGTGGGTCGCTTCGTTGGTGTACGTTACGCTGCAGGTAAGCTGCTCTTGAACGGAGACTTTCTCATTGAGGTAGCTGAATGGGATGGGAGGGTCGTCCCCGTATTGTTTTTCCAGTATATCGAAGTTGATGCTCTGCTTTGCGATTCTTGGAGGTGTGCCTGTCTTGAGGCGTCCAAGCTGAAACCCGGCATCCCTCAACGACTTACTCAATCCAAACGTAGCAGCCTCGCCTATTCGACCCGCCGGGTAGCATTGAAGCCCAATGTGGATTTCACCGCCCAGAAAGGTCCCTGTTGTAATGATAACCTTACTTGTTGGCACAACCTGTCCAGTCTCGAGTCGAACGCCCGCAATGCGGCTGGGTGCACCGTCGTTAAGTCCTGTCTGTTCGGAAAGGACAATGTCAGAGACGGTATCGAGGATTATGGAGAGGTTCGGATATGAAGTAAGCTCGTCTCGCATGTGTTTTTTGTACAAGCTTCTGTCGATTTGGGCGCGGGGTCCCTATGAAAACATTAGCTTAGCCGTTCCTTGACACCACAAGCATAAAATCATAGTATACCCAAACTGCTGCGCCCTTTCTACGGTTCAGTGTGTGAAACTGAACTCCAGCCTTGTCGATTATTCTTCCAGTTAGGCCATCGAGGGCATCGACTTCGCGAATGATAGTCCCCTTCCCAATACCGCCAAAACTGGGGTTGCAGGAGCATGTGCCGAGATTGTCGATCTTCGGTGTGATGAGCGCCGTCCTTGCACCAGCTCTCGCCGCAGCAGCGCATGCCTCAGCACCAGCATGCCCACCTCCAATCACCACCACATCATATGGTCTGCGCAGGAAGCAATCAATGTTAGTGGAACGGAACAGCCGCACGAAATTGAGCTCTCATGGGGCCAACCTTGAGTCGCAAGCGACGGTCGCAAGATGCCGCCGTCTCGCAGCTCGCCATGGATGTCGCCAAAGAGGAGGATTGGGTCTTGGTAGAGAACGCATGGCATTAGGTCGACGAAAGGAATGTATCTTTTGAGTTTGTCAAGTCAGAATCATTACAAGGGTTCGAGCCATGAGCGATTGGTGTATTTATTTAACCCATAATATGAAACTATCGAGAAGGTGTAATGGTGACGCTTTGATCTTCGTGCGCCGATCAACTTGGAGATGAAACCACAATATTCGCGACTATGATGAAGACCGTTGATGGGAACATCCATCATAAGATTTATGTGTCCTATTACCTTCTACCACGCGTTTCTGGCCATGTGGATACTGCATCATCAACCTCTTCGAGGAAGGTGGCTGCATTGTGAACCGATGTCCCTCCAAGTACAATTCGGACCCCCAAAGTAGCGCTATTGAGGGCAGCAATCATCTTGGCTTCCTCATATGTAGCACCACCGACGATAAACACGATTATATCCTGTGGCTTGTCCTTTGTTGAACCTCCTCCTTCAACGAATGGGTATTGTTGCTCCCTGAGTCGGCCCTTGATGAGATTCTGCAGCGTGGACTCCAACAAAGGGCTGTGCTGAGTGTAAACATTCTCAACGCCCTTGAGCCCTTTAAATCGGTTAGAAGCGCCAGAAAATATTCCAGCAGAGTCAAAAATCTCAGATATTCCACCCTGGGACTGAGATGAGTGCAAAGATGAATGATATGACAATAACTTATCGACAAGTTCTGCTTGCCGTGGGGTGACATTTCCAGCTGCTACAAGTAAATCCTTGAGCATTGGCAGAGCACTTGAAGGATGTCTCTGATGCCTCAAAGCATATAGAGCCACGAGTCCTACTTTACTATCGGGTGTGACAGACGGTGACTGAATAAGTCGCTGAATGTTCTGTGCACAAATCAGTCTCGTCAGTCTTGTTACCGATAGTGCCATTACATACCCTCAAATCATTACTATGGTTATCATTGCATGCCAGGCTCTGTTCTAATTCGCTGACTTCGAGGAGGTTCTCAGCAGCAACTCGTCGGCTGAGTTCGGAGACGAGAGTGACATGTTTGCTAACATTGCCAGATAATTTTCGAAACTCGGGGTATTCTTCAATAAACCTCTTCATGTCCGATATCGACTCAATGTTGGCATTATTTTGCGTCTTCGATTGATATTGGCCGACGTATTCTTTGATATTGCCACCCAGGTCGCCGAAGTTTAAGAACATGTTCTTTTTGAAGAACGGGTCCTGATCCTGGGAAAGTACAATTTCCTTCAGTTCGGGGCTGACATCCAGGACGTTGCTAAGATCAACACGGCCATTCTTAATGCCTAGAAGATGGTGCACCATAGCTTGGTAGGTCCATTGAGTAAGCAGCGGTGTCACAGGATCCTCTCGCCGATCCAGAATGAGAAGTATTGGAGGTGTGTCGACTTTCCGGAAGTCAAATAATTGGTCTTCCTGTGTCATTAGATAGCGGACCTCAGTGGCCAGCTTTCTAGCCAAAGGGCTAGTCTTCTCATATCTAATCAGCGGCTTCTTCTTGAGGGAGAGAAGGACCGCAATGAGGCCTTCGGCGCATCGTTGTAGAGAGTCTGGGTTCCAAGTGTCTGGGTTGCTAGCCCAGATGCGGTGTTGCGGGAGAGTAAGGTCAAACGAAAAAAGATCAGGGTTGATAACAATATAATCAGCAAAATGCTCCTGGACAACCTTGACAACCTCGTGATCATCCGCTTCAGCCAGCCGCTCAAGTGATGACTTCTTGGCCACATTGGTAAAATACAAATTGTATTCACCATACTTAGGGTCTCGAAGTTCGTCTATGAGTAGTTGAATGGTTTCAGGTGATGGACGAACCAGACACAAGCAGCGCAAGTGGCGCATCTTTTCGCGGCTAGCATTATCCAAGCGGTCGATCAGGTAAACTTCATGATTGAGGAGGGATGATTGCGTAACAGCAGTTGACACAATGTTGACGGTTTCCCGGTCCAGGAGCAGAATTTTCATTTTGGAAGACGATGTGTCATTCGTCGCCACTACCTTAGAGATGTATCCTGCAATAGTTTGGGACACATCCATGGTGGGCAACAGGCAGCAAGAAGCTGCGGCGTGGTGCCAACCGGGATAGGTGGAAGCTCCTTAGAGAGGTCTCATGACATCCCCGCGCTCGCGGGACTTGGTAAAGCTTGTAAAAGATACGATACAGGTGGTATAATAATTCCAGTCGGTAAGGGCTTGGAAACAAGGTGTCGCGTTGAGAGATGGTGGATGTTTCGAGGGATGTGTGGTTTACCTACTACGTGTGCTGATTATGGATAACGTCATAGTTGCCCCGACATGTGCATATCCACTCCAGCCAGGGATGTCAACATGATAGGCCAGCACTACCTTCTCACCAGAGATCAGCTTCGGGAATCAAGCCACGCGCTCGCACATTACAAGGCATTTGCCATGTCGCCTAGAAACTGAAGGCCGTTCCTTGCAGCATAGGTCAAAATATTCATTACCAAAAAAAAGAAGAAGAAAAAAATCGCAGGCCACGATTCGCACTATGACGATCGACACCTGTCCGCGTCCCTCGGAGCCAACGTAAGTCAGGCCTCACCCATCAACACCTCATATGGTCCCTTGCTTTGCGATCCGGCGGACAACGGCTGATGTTGGTCACATATGACCAGACTCTCGTTTACCCAAGGCCTCATTTTAGGACAGCTCTCAGTTGTCTTGGTCCTAGCCGCTTTCATCAAATTTTTTATCTTTGGCGACCCGCCCTCGCCTGACGTTACTGCTTCTTTGAGAGCTGCGGAGCGAAAATCTAGAAGTCTGGCCCACAAACGCTCACTCTTAAGCTTGCGGTCATCCAACAGCCGCCAGGGTCAGACTCTAAACCGCAAAAAATCAAGCGTTTTGAGGAATCCGCCAGTTCTAACTATCGGGTCCATTTTAAGCAAGACATACTATAATGTCAACAGTCATCAGCCTGAGAGCCTGGATTGGTTCAATGTACTGGTAGCTCAGACCATTGCACAATTCCGGGACGATGCTCAACACGACGACGCCATTCTCAACTCCCTTACCAAGGCCTTGAACGGCACCTCAAGGCCTGATTTCGTTGATGAGATCCGCGTTACGGAACTAAGCCTAGGCGAAGATTTCCCTATACTCAGTAACTGCCGAATCATTCCTGTTGATGAAGACGGGCTCAGCCTCGGTTTGGGAAAGAGGTTTGACCCTGCAACTTCAGCAAGAGATGGAACCCGTCTCCAGGCACGTATGGATGTCGACTTGAGTGACATGCTCACCCTCGCGGTTGAAACAAAACTTCTTCTTAACTATCCCAAAAAACTCTCGGCCGTTTTGCCTGTCGCCCTTGCGGTCTCTGTGGTTAGGTTTAGCGGGACATTATCCATCTCTTTTATTCCAAGCAACCCTTCTCAGTCAACTCCCACGATGATGAGGTTCAACTTCCTCGACGACTACCGACTAGATTTCTCCATCAGAAGCTTATTGGGTAGTCGTTCTCGTCTCCAAGATGTCCCAAAGATTGCCCAGCTAGTAGAGGCCCGCCTGCATCGATGGTTTGACGAACGAGCTGTGGAACCCCGATTTCAAGAGATTGCCCTTCCAAGCCTGTGGCCACGCAAGAAGAATACGAGAGGCCCAGACGACTCAATGACCGATGGCTCCTCATCGATCAGTCGATCGAAAAGCAGAGACGCCGGGCGCGAGCTGCGCGAAGAGACGGAGAGAAGAGACTCGAGCACACTACGGCATCGCCGGAGAGGACGGGATGATGAAGATTTCCAAATACCGGGATCGGCCTCCAGTCATTAGGCGCGAACGTAATAATAGACGCATGATAAAAAGAATCAATTCTGCTCCTATTCATAACCATTTATATCTTTGACAGAACTTTGAAGCAAAAAAGCATAACATGTGCCAGGTGAATGGGAGATGTACGCTAAATAAATCAGCCTGCAAGACGAGTGGTCATCCACATTTTATTTGTATTGTGATGACTGCTGGTAGAAAAAATCATGACATTAACCTTATTGAACGATCAAAATTCAGCCAGAGCCATGGGGGTGGAAGTCAGAGAATACAAATTCTTCCACCAAGCAACCAAGCCACCGACTAATAATGCATAATACACAGCAGTGTACATCTTCCTCGATGAAGCAGCTGCATCCAGGCCCAAAATCCAATGGGGTTGGAGAGAGCCCCAGAATCGGGGGAGACCCATACAGTTGCAAAATGTATGCACAAGAATGACAGCGATCAAACTGCCAGTTCTCAAAAACAAGAAAGTGGCATAAGCTCCAAATAAGGACGTGTAAGATAACTGGAGCAGAGATCGCGCAATGGCAACTGGCAGAGGGGTACGTGGATGGGTAATGCGAAACTCATAAAAGTGGTGCAGGTGGGCGAGTCCAAAGACTAGCGGCGACAAGAAGATCGTCCCAGTGAGGCTGGTGCCTGCCCGAAGTAGGAGCGGGACGGCCGCAGAACGGAAGAGGCATTCCTCAGTTACAGGACCCTGTTAGGGGCAGAAGTGGCAAGTTAGTAGAAGAAATAAGGAAACAGCCAAAAGAAGAAGCGGTGTGAAAGACGTGGAAGGCTGGTGACAAGTGTGGAGTGGGGGTTGGACAAAAAGTGAGACGCGGCTGGGCTTAGATACAGCGGGCGCAGGCATGGGCTGAAAACAAGACAATACGAAACTGGGGGAAGAGGTTTCTTTTTTCTTTTTCTTTTTTCAAAGAGAATACGTACCGCGACCATATTCCTCCAGGTGGGCCAATCGACCCAGAGATCTTTGAGAGGCTGGAGGGTTAGCCATTCGCGGCCTGTTCCATCGATAATGAGAGTTTCGTAAAGGGGGCCAGCGAAGAGCAAGGCTGTCAGCCAGAGGGCACGAGCTGCATCAATGATGCCGGGGGGCCAATAGCCCATCATATGCAGGGGTTGATACTGTTGTTGTGGCTGTGGCTGCAATGAGAGCAAGGCCAGTGTCACGATAGAACAAACAGCTGTCGATAGGGAGACCACAAGAATGCGAGCACGGATGGCCTCGGGAGCATCCCGAGAACGAGTTGGCGAGGGTCGCGTTGCGACGGAAAAATATAGGGGGATGACATAGACGAGGGTGTAGACAATCTATTATGATGGCGAAACGAGTGTTCCAGGTAAGTAAATGCAGCAATTATGAGTAGGCAAAGCAAGGGAATGTGGGAATCTGAGATGCAATTGAGATCAATCTAATGATTGTGAGACGCTCACGGCTCTTGGTGGTAAAACAAAAGCGCCCCGCGAGAGACAGAAACATGGCCGAGATGTGAGATGGGCGAGGCTCACCAGCAAGGCCACGGCTTGAAGTGGACCAAATCCGGAAGATCCGGCCATGGACGACAAAGTACTGGACATATTGCAACTGTTGCCTTGACACACTGTCAGGGTTTGAGCTTTGATCAGGCTCGGTCAAGGTGGTGGCCAGGGGAGGAAACGAGAAAAAGAGAACGAGTGAATATTAGGAGAAAGAGGGGCAAAGGGTCAATTGCTCTCCAAGTGTTGTTCTGTGTGTGTGAGACAGCCCAAAGAAGGCAGAGGGGAAAGGGAAAAAAAGAAAAGCAAAGATGCTCTGTGGTCTGCGGGTTTAGACAGTAGCAATCGTGAATAAAGGGAAGCCTAACCCTTGTGTGAAGCCAGAATCGGTATGGAGCATGGCATGGGGGCAAGGCTGAGTGAAGGGAAAGGCTGATTGCTCCATGTCTGCCAGCCTCATTCAGCCACCAACCCAACCAATCCATTGTGTCTATGTCCAGTCACGGAAGGCTAAAAAAAACTTAGCACCAGACGGTAGAAATAAAAATAAATAAAATAAACAAACAGGGCACGAGACCAAATTCCCGACCTCAGTAACATCAATCCAAGTCTCAAAGCATACATAGTATCATTATTATAAGATGCTGTTATAGCGCACTATAACAATATATTATTCAATCCAGCTCACCATTCATCAATTCCGCTTACACACAACTGAGGGAGATTTTTATCAGTCCATCTCGAGGCATGTGCGGGGACAACTGGGTTGGTCTCGATCAAGTACAACACGGGAACAATTAATTTGTGATCATGTTTACTTGTGCTCTAGTGTAGTACGTTTTGTGCTATGTGATGACGCCATGGGAGGGCCTCAGGTAATCAAAACATGGAGCCATTGTTCTCATTTTGGCACGTGTTGGCCAACTAGTCTAAAAGCTATTGCCTCTCTGTGGCTTGGTCATATGGATGGATCATGGAAGCTAGGGTCACCTATGGGCCGACCGGGTTCACTGTGGGGTCGAATATGGATATGCCCTTTGACGTGTTCACGCCCTGCTGGACAGCCGACTTCCTTGCTGATGAGTTCGCAAATTGCCTTTTGTATGCGAAGACAACGCGATATGGGCAATCTTACAAATCCCAAAGAAGTACGAGGGTTGCTGTCTGGGGTTAAGATGAAAGGATGAACTTGAGTAATCGATAGTCGGAAGTTCCATCGAAGAGCAATCATATCAGGTCCTATCTTCTAAGAAACTAAAGCGATGCTATGACAGAAGGGAAAGACGGCGTCTCACCAAGCCCACCATATATCCACCATACTTCTTGAGTTGGAATTCTGAGTGTTGTTTTTTTTGTCAGCTTTCCCAACATTTTGTGTCAATTTCTTCACGCGATGTCGAGATCCAAGGACCCACTTATATTAAAGCCGAGACCTTCTGGTGAAGATACCCTAGGGAGTCTGCTTTTCTCTTTTTTTTTCTTTTTTTTTAAAAAAAAAAATAATGGGAGGGGGAGAGTACCATTCACTTACTTTTCCTCAGCGGGCTTCTGCTCGAAATACCCAACTGAGTAATAACATCATTATCCCATCACGGGCGCCCGGTCCGTTCGCTAGTAGCAGCCGATGGGCTTGCGGGGAAAGCTTTCAAGTAATAGGTATTTCCCTCGTTGTGCACTGATACAGGAGTGGTGGATGCCAACCGTTTGCAGGACCGAAAGAGTCGCATTACTTTAGGGTAGGGAAATGTGGTAGCTGGAACGCACATTCATTTCTTGACACTCGCCTAACATGGCCATGAATTCATCATGGTTATACGGTGATGAGAAATTCATTCCCATCCAGACATTTGCACGGAGGGATAATCACTGCCATCCTTCGTCATTTTTATCGGCCAGTTCCTTTGGAGACACGGTTACCATCAAATCGTTATACCTAAAACATGAGCCTACAAGCGTTCTCGGTCATCATGGCCCGTGGGTATTGTGTTAAACACTGGACAAGAGCGGTTGCTTTAGCCAACATGACGCCCGAACACCAGCTGCCATGATAAGATGAAGACTAAAATATAGTGCTCGGACAAGGACAGCCCACGCATGATACCATCAATCATATGGATTTATTGATGGTCCAAGTTCACCGACCCAACCGGCCGCTCGGGACAGATCAGTGGCCGAGATGACATTTCCAATATAGATGTAATAATTCCTCAAATAATACTTTCGGTAAGCATGCACCCACAAACCGGGACTTCCTGGACTGCTGGAGGCTGTCTTTGAACGCAGACTCGACACGACATTGACACGTAACTCGCATGGTGGCGGAACCGGGATCTAGGTCTTAGACTGAGCGCGCGCCTGCTGCATATGTGCAGAGGAAACCGAACTCAGACCTCGTGTTTGCGGCCACAAAAGCGTCTGAACAGTAGTTGACGCCCAGATGCAGAATACACGGGTCGTCACGCTTATACCAGACTGTAGTGAAACGAACGAGATGCACTGAAGCGGGGTGGGAAAAGGAGTGCGCAAACGCCGCTGGCAGGCCGCGGCCGTTTAGGCGGCGTCTGCAGGTTGCCCTTGTGCCTTGGCTGTGTTTCGAGAGGCGCCGTCGCGCAGCTTGGACTCGAACAGGCGCCGAGACATGTTGGAACTGGATCAAGCGAAGGCACGCAGGGGTTTGTTGTTTGGAACAAGGCACTTGTTTGCGCTTGGACAGCGTCACCGACCTTTTTTTTCCCTTTTCTTTTCTGCTTCTCCCTTGCCGTCTACATTGAGGAATCCAAGGCGAAAAACAATGGAAGTTGGGGTTTGAGAAACGCTTCAGTGACTAGTTTTGGTGACTACATGGGGTGCGCACCACAATACTACATATACATGTATTGTTTTTTTCTTCTCTTATCATAATCTTGTCTGAGTTGATTTGCAGGTCAATGGACTGATTGGTGGGTAAAGGGACAGTTTATCCTTCAGCGCCATTGATGGCTTGCCACCTGTCAGGTGGCCAGTTTGTGGTCCAGCCAGTTGTAGATTGGGCCTGTGTCTCCCTCTGCTCCCGGCTGCTGATCCAATACGCCGGGAAAGTACTTGGCGGCACTACCGCGGTGGATACATGGTATTGACACAGGGTAAGCTTGGCTGGGGACTCAAGCTTAGGTGCACAAACCCCTTGTCTGTTCCAGAAAAGAGCCTGAGCGACACATTTCTCTTACGCCTTGAAGATTCGGCAGACAGGAAATACAAGCACAAAGGTGGTTGGCCAAAAGCCCGGGCGAAAAGCAGCCAATGGTACCCCTGCTACTTTCCGCCATCTTCCATATCACGACCAGTTAAGCCTAGGTTAGCCCAATCATCCAGACTCAATCGCTAAAGTTACTAGCCCGCGCCATCCCTGTCTCGCTAAGAAGCCCCACAAATCTCATTTGTCCCCAGGTACCTGAGTCGAACCCAAGGTCTGCACGGAAGATGGAGGAGAGAAGGAAAAAAAAACAAGAGGAAAACCAGTATCTCAACAATGGACAGATAGGAAATGTTCTCTCCAATTGGTGTGTTTCATTGCAGTGGCTTGATTGGGGAGATTCCCCAGGAGAAACTGACTGTAGAGTCTTATCTCGCGTGATTACTGGTTCATTTCGCCCCCCCATCTCAATTCTTCTGCACCCTCTCAGCAGCGCCCCTTTGATTGAGGATACGTAGTAACCGGCGAAGATCCTGACCCTGGGCGACCCAACGTCTCCCGTGTGTCCCGTCTTCCGTATGTCGGTGACAAGGTGACCTCGTCAATACGGTGGGCGCGACCCTGCAGGAGTAACCCTGCAGCGTCAGGTAATATCCCTTAGCTGCAGAGTAGGCTCCAGGATGCTCCAACACTGGTTCACAACCCGCTGACTGGCGCTCCAAACCGCCGCGTTTTGGGCCAATGAGCCGACGCCCCCGCCGTTAATTGATGTCGACTGGGGGCGCGTTGCTTGGTGCCTGGGTAAGCTCGCCGTTGGCTAAACCTGTAAGGGGAACAGAGACAGACGGTTAGAAGGAGGTGGCAGGAGAGTGCGGAGCCAAGTGGGAAGGAAACCAGCTGGGCTAGCCTCCTAGGCCTTGCACTTGCCGATGGGACCTGACTAAATTCGCACACTTTCTTGTCCAGGGCCGCAGTATGCAGTCTGAGGGTCACCATCGAAGCAACCTAAGGCCGCCGCCCTCGTTTTCCTCTTGAAGCTACCCTACCCGCCGCTGCTTTCCCCATGATCCCACACCGTGGATCTTTCCTTCCCTCTTTCACCTTTGCAGATTCTCCTGCTTCGCATTGGGCCTATCGTTAATCGCCCGCACGCTCGTTCGCTATAATCCGGCCATCCTTAGCCAGTCGCTCTCTCACACACGCTCATTCTCGAACAAATTAATTGCTTGCTTCTGCGCCTTGTCTTACATTCCGTTCTCTATTCTATTTCATCGTTTTTGACGCTGCTTCCTTTTTGGGCTACTCGTTAATCTTCACGGCTCTCTTCAGTCCTCGTACCAACGAACCAGTTTTGGCCCCATCAACCTGCGATCGATTTCGAGCTTTTGCTTCTATTCGTACCTGAACGACCCGCAACCTCATACGATTTGTCAACTAGATCAGCTGTCGCCTTCTTTTCACCTAATGCAGCCTCGTCCTGGTGCTTAATGATCTGCACAACGTTTGCTCAATCGACTTATCATTAGCTGTTGAACACATCGAGGCACTCGAAGCGCTCGCCGCCGAGCTTTCGATAATCACTGGCGTCGGTATTCATATTTTCGATATTCTTTGCTCATCATCGCCATCGCCCACATCGACTTCAACGAACACCCGATTTGCTTTACTCTGCTACCCTTGAAGGGTTGACTGGTTAATCTTTCTCATTCGGGTTATGGGCAGTAAGTATACTGCTGGGAGTGTGTAGAGCATGTCGGCCTCGCCGTCTTGCACCACGCCAAGAAGGCCACTACACGAGCGCTCCAACTCCCAAAACAATAGCACGGGAATCCGGCTTGTTCCATACAGCCCGCCTTTAATCAGCGCCGACTCTTTGAAGTCACGCTCGAATCCTTATGCCGACCCCAATGCTGAAGCACAACCAGAGCTTTTGGTTGGTTATAGCTCTTCTATCGCTCCATCCAGCCCATACTATGAATCTCCATCGCCAGGTGCGGTTTGGAAAACAATTCGACCCGCTGATGCAACGAGTTCAAGCCGCCCTCTGAAATTCACAACCCCCAAATCGACTTCTCCTTGGCGCCCATTGTCCGACGCCGACACTGACATCGACAATCAAGATGATTCCTTCGAATCTCACGAGGACGCTTCGCCTTCGCTACAACAATCTCCGCGTCCGCCTTCTCGTCGCAAGATCATTAACGTCCATGCTGACAAGACCTTTTCAATTCACCCTCAAGAACTATCTATTTCCACTTCATCCCGAACCGATTCTATCTGGTCCAACCAACATTCATATACCACTCGCAGCAGCTCCTATGGTCGTCAATCTGCGGGGGCGTTCAGTGATGACCACCAGGAACATCCTAGCTCGCCATTGACACCTCTCACCGAGCGCAGCGGCAACTCGCCGATGAGTACACCTGCGCCAGCTCCGCGTGCCAAAGTCAATCCTCGAATGTCGCCTTGGAATTATCATATGATGGGTGGCGTCCGGAAAGTGCCGAAAACCCCGGAAGTACGAAAGAAGGCGTCTCAGACATCGTCGATCCTATCTGATGTGCCACTGCCGTCACTCCCAGAGATCCAACTCACCAACCCTATTGATGTCCCCTCAACTCAGCAGCTGAATGAGAAGATCTCCTTCATGTCTACCAACTCTTCACAGTCTAAGTCAACACTTTCTGACAGAACCAATTACAAGGTCTATGGCCAAAGTTCTCCCGCAGCTGCCACCGAGTTGGATAGCTTGCCGGCCTCGTCGATTCACTCGAACTATGAGATAATTGGCGGCCCTTCTTCATCTGAGCCCTCCGTTTACGACCGCACCCGCCCTCACACGCGCGAGAGCGACGCCAATTACGTGGTGCATGGTCGAGGATCCTCCACATCTTCAGTTGTGGCTGTCAGGCATAGACTTAGAAATGAGTTCTCACAGGAAAGTCTTATGGTTGCTCCTCTTCGACCAACAAGAAAGAGGTCCTGGGAGAGCTTTGGTCTGGTGAAGACCCGTTCTCAAGATTCACTTCGAACAGGGTCTTTGACCTCCCTCTCCACCATTATGACACAGGAAGCTACACGGGCGTTATTTGTTGGTCCTGCCACAATGCTTCATCAAGTTGGGCCAGGTTGGCATTCATCAGCAGCCAGCTCAAAAACCCCAGTCGGCTCTCGTCCTCACCAATGGAGCTCGCAGCTGTCGACTGTTTTCTCTGAGAGCGAAGGCGACAGCGAATCTGCTTCTCGTGCCTTATCACTGGCTTCACTTGCAGATCGACGCAGCAGCAGTCACAGCAAGCACCTCTTGAACATGATGAATTCTTTAGCAGGTCTTGAGGAAGAACGCTTGGAGGAGTTCTCCCATTCCAGAACCCCCTCTTTGGATCCACCTGCGCCTGCGTTCAATCGAAATATGTTCCGCGACCCCAACTCAGGCCCTGTTCGCCTGATTCGTGATCATGACGAGGATGGGGATGGCCTGGCGGAACTGGCTGACATTGAAATGTTGCGACATCGCCCTTCGCGGGCTCGAATGGGGAAGATGCTGTCGCATTATGCCTCAGATCGCAGTATTCGGTCCACTGCCAGTCTTAATGCAGCGATCCCGACCTGGGCCAAGTGAGATGCTCTCTTCTGAATTTTGCGATGGGCAAGTGTTGACTATTTTTAGGGTATACTATGGGAGCGGCGAGCGCAAGTGGTTGGCTTATAAGCCTTCATCGGAATCCATGTTTTCTAACTTTAGTTTCACTGATTCCCATGTTGGAGGTCACAGCCACTCCCCCAGTCTGGATCGGTTTGTTCCCTCTATCTTCAGTTCCCGTCGCCGACCTGGGAACCCTGTGGCTGAACATGGTGGTCATCGTCACTCGGACCCTGAACCCATCGATATGGGACCGCTTTCATCAAACCCAGTCATCCATGTAATGCGCAGCCTCAAGAAGCAAACGTCTAGCATCTGGTCACCGCATCTGGGTCGGGATCGAAGACCTGTCAGACAGAGTATATGGGAGCCCCCAGTTTCTGATTGGGAGGCAAGGAGTGAATTGGCTGGGAAAAGGAACACTCAGATCACCATGTTTGTTGTGGGATTCATTCTTCCATTGTGTAAGTTTTGTACTTGGATCCCCCCCCCTTTATTTTTTCATTTGTTTTTATAATATGCATTACTGACATGCTGAAATAGCTTGGATGATTGCTTCCTTTATTCCTCTTCCGTCTCAATCGAACTTCCAGGACGAGGAGAAAGGCCGTACAATAGCTAAGGAACAGCTTGTAGATGACGACATGCACCGGAGCGCTATCTGGTGGCGGAACATTAACCGTGTCATGTCTGCCATTGGCCTAATCGTACTTGGTGCTGTGATTGCGCTTGTTGTTGTTGGCGTAAAGCAACGCTGGGGACACTGAGCGCCTTATGTTGGTTTTCGGGCCCCTCTCTTTCTTTTTCACTATGTTATCTGGGGTGATGAGTGAAAAGTATGTTTGGACGATGGAGGCTGAGATAATGTCTCATCCACAAACATACACACTATCTGACATTCCCACGACTTGATGATCACCAAGACATCATGATCTTGAATCTTATCGGAAACCTTACGGCGTCATCTTTTATCACGACTTTTTTTCTCTTTCTTTTTTCACTATTCCTCACGATTCGGGGTTTGGGCGCTGCAAACGCTGCAACGATATACGAAACCCTTTTTCTCATTATTGAATTGCTGGAAGTATAACGACCCTCAATTCTGGTTCACAGTAAGAAATATATCTTTCACGATTCGACGATCTTGTTCTGGATACACGTGTATCTTTCAGTCAAAAGCCGGTTTTCATACCTGAATTTTTCAATTTTTTTTCTTCATCTAGAGCCTTCATTACTGACTGTTGTCGATGGACTGTCTCCTGTACTTTGTTCTCGTACTGGGTTTGATTGGCGAATGGTCAGGCTTCAAGATGGACTGCACAACGTGCTCAGTTTTATGATACCATGTAACACTAGCCCTAGCAATTTGGGGTATGAATGGGAACTTCATACTTAGACGCCCTAAGATATAGATATCATGACGAGAAGATTAATCTACAAGACATTTGTCATGTCATGAAGATGTCTACAACTTCTGTCTGTCTTCGATGTAGATTGATTGTGTGCTGGGATTCATGTTTGTTGGCGTACAATGCCACTAGTTTTGCAAAGCTTCATTAAGTACATTCAAGGATCCACGATGATGTGTTCTATCCCACGTGTAGCAAGAACTTCAGTGGTGTTAAGTATCCTTTTGCTTCCTTTGCCGGGCTTCAACCTCAGCACGAAATTCCTGGACAGCCTCGTTAATGTCACCCTCTGGATCCTTGGAGATGCCAAGAATGGGCTCCGCCTTTCCGGTTAAACTATCTGTGCTGATAGAGCGGACAAGTTTTGCGCTAGCTCTACCTTGACGTTTTTCAAGTTGCTTTCTGAGAGCGACTTTGCCAGGAGAGGCGAAGAAGGCCAGGGTTGCGAAGGTCCAGATAGCGGCAAAGAAGTAGACACGCGACCAGACCAGAATAGATCCACTGAAGGAGAGAATAAGGAATGGAGAGGTAGCAAATGTAAAAGTCAGTTGGGTGACAAGGAGAGAGAGGGCATCGTAGTATTTCTTTTGAGGGGAAGGGTTTCCGGTGATAGGATCGAGGAAAAATGGGCGAACGTGTCGTCGGAAATCTAGGAGACAAGTCAGTATGTTTTTCTCCTCTTAATCTCAATATATAAAATAATAGCAAGCAAGGGTCTGGGATTATCATACGCTTGGCAGCAGTTTGGATAAAGCTGGCCAGAACAAATGTCAGGTAGTAGCCGGGATGGAATCCATGCCAGAGAGCACTGGTACCAAAGGTGGCCATACTGGCACGAAAACCTGGCTTCTTCCCTCTTGGAGTAACACGTAGGTAGACATAGTTCCTGAGCCAGTTACTGGTATTGATATTCCAGCCACTCAAGTAGCCCCGTGGGTTCTGAGCTGTTTCAACTACCCACGGGTCAATGTTCTTCAGTCGATCCCATGAGATCTTGCCGGTAACAGAATTTACACCGTTGTAACCCAAGCCGGCCAAGATACACGAGCCCTCAGTGAGGGACCAGACGGCATAGTATTTGAAACGCGCAACGAAGCTAACCATATACATAATCCATACTCGGCGGGGAAAGTAGTATTCGACAAAGGAATCTCCAGTCAAGGTTTTGGGGTTGTATGTCGGGGAGAAAACAATGAACAGGACGAGCCAAAACATGCCACTAGCAGCTTTCCAAGCAGCAGGGGCACCGCTGCGAGGGATCTTTCTCTTCTTTCTGACAGGAGGCTTTTTTGATGGGTCAACTTGTGGAGAAACGTCAAACATAGACGTATCAAGCCAGCGACGGTAATCAGTAAAGTCGAAAGAAGGACCGGCAAACAATGCTGGGAAGAAAAGTACCCATCCAGCATAATCAAGGATGGGTGGAAGCTCCTTCAACATATGATCACGCTGAAAGTCGGAGAGAAGGCTGTCGGGTAATTGACCGTCGGCTACATTCCAGCAAAAGGCACTGAGCTTCATGAGAAGAACCATCTGAGTTCCCGTGATGTCGACAGTCGAAGGATTGTTAACTATTTGGCGCGAGATATGGCTCACTGACATGTGACCCATGACGAAAGCAAAGCCAATCCAAGGCATGTATGGGCTCGATCGGAAGAATTTCGCAATGCAATAAGTGCCTCCGGCGCTGACCAGGAGGGTGCGGACGCCATCCCAAAGATCGAAGAGGCCGACGAGGTAGAAGATGGAGACGCTGTTGTTTTAGCGGTCAGCGGGGGGCATGTTTCCGAAGGAAATCAAGACTACCTTATCGTAAAAATGTTCTTGACTTCGGGCCTCGAATCAGGGATGCGTTTGAGAGCAGCGGCGAGTGGAAAGGAGAGCAAGAAGGAAAATATGAGCTTGACTACTCCATGCGTATTAGCACGTTGCCAATGAGACTGCTCAGGCTGTGCAGTTTCACTCACCTTCATCAGCAGAAGCGCCAACAGCCGAGGACAGCGCTACGAAAGCTAAAGAAGGAGTAATTTCGTCAGTGGTTGTCATTCACACCTTTCTAATGAACTGCGGTGTTCGTTACTTACGCCGGTTGATGAAAGGCAACATGTCGGTAATGATGTACTCCTGTCCGAGCTGGAGCTGTTGGGGATCAACTCGGGAGAGGTGGAGGTGGAAATCGAATGAAGAGAAAACAGGGAGCAGATGTGTGGCAATATGTCCTAAACCATTATGCAAAACTGAATCAAAGAGCAAGCTGTTCAAATAGAACGTGGAAGGACACGGTGACTAGGGAAAAAGGGAGGGAGAGTGAAACGTCATTGAAGTGGTGCTCCCCAACCAATATTTTCTGGACGGTTTTTTTTTTGGAGCAGCCATAAATCTTGGACGAGGGTAGCTAGCTCGGGCCTTGTGCGTTTGCCAACGTCACAGTTACATTTTTTAGGCTGCAGCTTGCTGCAGCTTCGTTGGTACCACAATGGCAACTGGATCCAGCGGTGACGCTGCCCCACGTGGGGACGAGGGGTAGCATCTGATTATCTACCTTTTTGGCAGCTGATCACGGCTTGTCAAGTTGTTAATGGGAAAAAGGGCTGCTGATCCCATGCAACCTTTATGAAAACAGCAGTCCACTGATCACGAAAATTCCAGGGCAATCACTACTCAATCCACCGACTCTCGTTGACAGATTAATTTTATTGCAGGGTTGGCAAATAATCAACCCCACTGTCATACTCATAGCTATACGCAAGACGGAGGGTTTTACAATTCCTTCGATAGTATTATACACATTCGGAGGTGGTCTTTTTGCAGCTCCTATGCTCTTTCAATGTGCATGGAAATCGCAATTATGCTGAATCTACCTGACCTGGCTATTCCTGCGTACAAACCGTAAAAAAGACTATTTTGGTAACCTAGGTTGGAATGTACCTTGCCCTGAAGGCAGCCTTTGTCCGTCAACATATGGGTCATGGGTATTCTGAGCCTTCCCTGTTCGCCAATCTTGAGGACAAGTCTGTCGTATGTAGCTGTACCTGTTATCATCGACCCGTGACTCTGCAATCATGGGCTATTCCAGGCTCACGTGCTTATGCCTTTGTTTTCGTTCTTACAATCACAAGTGCTAGTCGTTTGATCTTGGTTACGGAAATAGTTCGTATGTACAAAATTATTTCCAAAGAGGAAAAAAAATCACTCGTTGAAAAAGGCCAGGCCTAGCTAGCTAGTGCACCCCGATCCTTTCAGACTCTAACCGTGTTGCGTCTAAATAAAACATCTTGAGTCATGTTTCCCTTCTGGGAAATGAATCCGTATTATACATGCCTGGGAATATTCGCTTACCCCTTTGTTTTTTAAACTTGTGAAGTCCTGAGGTTTTCTTGTTTCCTAGACGACATAGAGTTTGCAAAGATCACATTTCTTGCTGAGACCAGGGATACAAACTGGTCAGATGCAACCTTCACCAATCATCTGTCAACCAACTCTTTCGCCACATAATTAGGAGTTCGCCGCATCGCGGCTACTCTGTGAACTTGCGCTCATTGTGGGACGAGTCGTGGGCAATGTGTTTTGAGACTCCTTGGACTGGCGAAGACGTGCCAAGGCATAAATAATGCCACTGACAAATCCAATAAAAATGGCAGACACGCTACCCACGGTCACAGGGGCCGAGAAAAAGATGAGGCCGCTGATGGCGATTGGGAGCTTGTTGAGAGCGCCGACCATCGAATAAGTCGTTGACGAAGTCACACGAATACACCACGCTGAGCAGTATGAGATGAAAATGGCAGCCAGTCCTGAGTAAACCATGCCAATGATCATTCGGTTGCGTGATGCTTCGGGGAAGTTGCGGGCAAAGTTGGCACTGGACCAATCTTCCATCAACAAAGAGCAGACAATGAGGACGGGGATGGTCAGTAGGTTGTTGTAATACATGGCTGTACATACCATGGATTGTGTTAGCCACACCTGAACTTAGGGCATCGAGCGAAGGGAATCATGATAACATAGAGGCAAACTTACTATCCCAGTCTTTAAAGTTCATCTTCTTGATGACTTTGCGCATGCCTAGTACGTAGGAAGCGCTGCAGAAGACATTCATTCCCATCCAAGCGTATCCTGCATTGAGGGTTGAAATAGCAGCTTTTGAGTCAGCATTGCCAAAATCACCCGCAATGGCGCTTTGGATGTCAGCCCAAGCCGCAACAATTGAGCTAAGAACCATGAGACCAAAGGAAAGAAGGGTCATTGGGGTGACACTCCCGCCAAACCACAAAACCTCGCCGTAGGCGATCACGATGATGGTCAGGTTCTTGAAGATAGTATAGACGGGAACAGAGAGGAACTGGAGTGATTTGGCGCCTGTGTAGATCATTCCGACGAGGAGGAGGGAGATAGGGAACCCTGTGTTTCAAAGGTCAGTACCAACCCGCTATGACTTCTAGCATTGTACACTCACATTTCTTCGCTCGTTCAGGGTCGAAAGGGGCCAAGACTTTAATCAAACCTGCTTGTTTACATGCTGTGATGGCACCGATACAAACGATGGCCTATTTATAGGACGAATTAGTGATTGTTCAATGCAATGTATCGGGTGCACCGGGAAACCCTGTTTACCTGGACCGCAAGGTAGAAAAAATTCAGGTTCCAAAAATTTCCTGACACAACGTACTTATTGACAACCGTCATACTGATTGATGCCATGCAGTATGCCAGGATGGACAAAGGCCCATTGTTGTCAAGATGGTTCAATCCTTGATTTCCGATCGGGTGAGTTCTCACGGTTGGGGAGCGGGCAATGAATGTCTCCCTGTCCTTTCCAAAATCCTCACCCATTCTGAGGGCATAGTCTTCGTTCTTTTTATCCGCCATTTTTATCGGCCGTGGACGAGAACCAACGGATCGGGGCCGGTGAGATCTCGAGGCAGCGTAGCCCAGCTCCGGTGCTTCGTAAGAGAGGCACGGGGAAGGACCACTGGACAGGTGTTGCTTCGTATAGCGGGTCGATCGCGGATGGTATTCAGTATGTCGACGATGATTAGAATGTATGTGTTATGCGAAGTAGGCTCTTTTCTTTTTCGAAATTAGTTATCGTTGGGATGACGAAGACCTCGACCCCCTTCTCAGTCCGACCAGAGTTCAGAAGCTACAAGTCGTTCGTTGCGCTGAGATGAGGGAGACGTGGAGAAAACACAGGGGTTTCGCTTAGTCATTCCCGAGCAATCGGAGCTGTTTGCGTGGTCCTGGGCGCTAGGGCGCCACTGATTTCAGCAGCGGGCTTCCTCTAAGCCTCCCTAAAACATGTAATAATCTTCATTACCCACATTCTTGCATACCTCCCAAAGCGAATAAACAAACATCCTTGAGTGTTTCGGGATTCGTCATCCCCTATCTGCCCCCCTCCCGCCTTCTCAGCCAGAACAGGTTTGCATCTCATTTCTAGACGGCTCGCAGGCTATAATATGTAATATTCGAAAGGGAAAAGAAGGAAAGGAAACAAAAAAGAGAGAAAAAACAACCATGGAGAGTTGTAAGGTCATGAGGGGGTTCCAGGCTGTTGGTTATTTGATCATGATTTTACGTGGCTGTCGTTGCCGTTGCCGCTGTGACCTCTACCACAGCCTCAACCGTATCATTACCGCCGTCTTTATCCTCATTCGGGGCCGCCGGAAAATTAAGATGTTTCCAATCTTCCAGCTCCTCTGTTACAGATCTCATACGATCCCGGATACTCTCAATAGCATAGCTCCCAAGTAAGAGCCGGAGCGGTGGATATGAACAATGTGCCAGTTGCCAAATCAGCTCGGCACATTTGACAGCACTTGTGGGTTGCCGATCTCCAAGCCACTGAACCATACGCTTAGCATGTAGAGCTGGTGATGTTGCGTGCCCATACGCTTCGCTTGCTGGTTTAATGAGAAAGTGACCCCACGTGGGCAATGGATTGTCTGGAGTCTCAGGCTCATCACGCCGGACGTGACCAGGTTCAATCAAGGTTGCTTTAATGTTAAATGCATCGGTCTCGTAGAGCATGGCTTCGATAAGGCCTTCAACAGCATACTTGGTAGCACAGTAAGGTCCAAGACCTGGAACCCCGAGTGCTCCAGATGTTGAACTGAGAATCAAATAACGACCGGCATTCTGCCTCCGGAAATAGGGCAACGTTGCGTGAATGATGTGTAAAGTTCCCATGAAATTGGTCTCAAATTGATTCCTGAGGTCATGCTCATCTTGGTCTTCACAGGCACCAATGACACCGTAACCTGAACAATTGGCTACCACATCGATCCGTCCAAAATGAGTGAGGGTACGTTCCACAACACGACAGACTGAGTCGCGGGCACGAACATCACACAGGGCCCCGAGACAGTGTTCATGAATCCCTGTCATCTCACCTGGGCTCGTCTCGAAGACTCGCCCAACAGATGTGACGAGATCGCCACGAGAGAGAGCACATTTCACAAGCGACCTGCCCATATGACCAGTGCCCCCAAAGACCTGAGCGTGAGGTTAGCATACAGTTAACTGCGAGGCGTGATAATCCATCAGACGATGCATGAAAATGGTGTAAAGGGATAGAGGCTGCTTACAATCCACACCAACTGCTTTGCGGAACTGTTGCCCTGGGGCGGATCGCAGCTTGCGGGTAGCTGAGGCCGGGGCTTTCCCGACGTATCAGTCGCGTCAGAAGCCTCGGTGCGCGTGTCCATATTCCGCAGCGACGCAATATCGCTCGGGTGGAACTGGGGAGAGCGGATATGCCAGCGTTGTTTTGCTGTGAATGTGGTGGCGAAGTTGATATATGAAGAAAATACAGGATTATGAGTCGGGTTGACAACCCATTTGTTCTAGTGATGGAGGTACCGACGCTTTTGGCGGACGCGGGGAGAAGTCGAGTGCTAAGCTTTACCTGACCTGAACCAACACTCATGCCCCACAAGCCTAAGCCAAATCGTGGCGATCTGTATAACGCAACATATGACATACGAGATGCATATTATACCAAAATATGACCAGACATCGATCATTACACTGGAAGAGCTTAAATTGTTGACTGAAAACTATAGGTAGCTTGTGACTAGAGGTATTTACATGTCTGGCACAGAGAATTGATCAATCCCAAATCTAAGCTTGAAAGCAGCCACAATGACTGGGATCTAAATGAGCTAAGGGGAATATGCCTAGACATGGTCAGCGTCTGCTATGATTGAACCGAATACAATGAATCTATGTAAAATTCCTTGCCAGGGAGGGAAATCGCATTCCTAGGGAATAAAACGATGCTTATCGCCCACATGCTTGTGTTGGATTTCCACCCTTGAAAGGCAATTGCCAATTCAATTGCTTGGGTTAGTGAGCTCAGTAAGGAAATGGCTGATGGCTTGCACATAGCCTTAACCTATGGACCTGATTACTCCGAGGTGATCATGAGGTCCTGCACCTAGCAACGCGCTGCGCATCAAGTTACAGGGGACGACTATCCCACAACCCATGTTCATTGAACATTATCTGCTCAGCGAGTGCATGTAAGTAGGGGGTCAGAGAAATTAGCACTTTGGGGGTCTCTTGGCTTTTTACAAAGTACATCCCAAATAGCTATGCTTGGAGCAGCGGCGGCGGGGGGGGGTTTTTAAAAAAAAAAAAACGGGGAGGCAGGGAGGTGACTGCAAGTCTCAGTCACGAG
>KV875256.1:5766-25142 GCA_001879505.1 Calonectria pseudoreteaudii | reverse complement strand
CTCTCTTTTAACCATACTGTTTCCCCAAAACCAATAAGCTGTCTTACTTCTTCATCCCCCCCCCCCCCCCCCAAAAAAAAAAAAACCAAAAAAACTTGATCGTGAAAGCATACGTGCAACGATGGATGAAATTACAATTCCTACGAGCTTATCGGAAGTGGAAGCAGTGAGTCTTTTACCCTAAGATACAATTTTTTTCTTTTATTATTAGATCGTTGATCGATGCCCGTTCACCGTTGACGGCGCAATGACAAGTAGCCTCAAACTGACACTCCCTAAGCTCATTCTCTCCCTGTATCAGCCAAACCCCCCAGAAGTCATCTCACGAACTCAGTCAACCTTGTCAAAACTACAGAGTTCCCTCCAAGCCTGGGGTTTAGCTCGTGATTTATTGGGTCGGCCAGATGATAAAGTCAAGTTTTTTGGTGCCCTTACCATTATCATCAAGCTCAACAATGAGAGGTACGGTTATTTTCCCGAGTCGATATGCCACACCAAATAGGCCTTGTTTTTAATGTGGATATATTATTTTAGCTCTTCCCTCTCAAATGAGGATGCAAATGAACTTCTTCAGAGCTTGGTCGGCTGGTATTTGGAGGCGTTGAGTCAAGGCAACGGCCAACTTGCGGTCAGAAAACTTGCTTCCGCTCTTGCCACATTCTTTCTACACTTTCATCGCCTCTGGGGCGAATTCATTCGTCATTTATGTCTTTGCCTTGTATCTCATCAGCCCTGCAGCACGTCCAACCTCAGCAACGCGCCAGACTCGGCTACTATCATCGAACGCCTCGACCCAAATCAAGTTCAAGCAACCCTCTGGGTCTTGAGCAATGTTTTAGAAGACATTTCCAAGTTTGACCTTAATTCCGCAAATAAGTGAGTTAACCCCAAGAAGAGTCCCCATTGATACTGATTCAATTAGCTTGGGCTTGTATGATGCCATTTTGAACAACATGTCAGACGCCGTCCTTCTTATGACTCGCGGCATGACGCCTCATCTTACCTCACAAGCAGCTCATGAAGAAACGATCAAATGTCTCCAGGTGGGTTGCGCTGAAGTCATTGCACATGTCCATGGTCGCTAATATACCCTCCAGTCATGGGTCTGGTTTGTACAGCGGGCATCATCCCGAGATTCCCGGCTTGTTCAGCCTTTGGGACCCCTGATCACGATAGTTATTGGATCTTTGACCATTGATGAACTATACGACGCTTCTATAGAGCTCATGATTGATCTCTTGTCAAATTGTTCAATCTTTTTAACAGATTCTCACGTCCACAGCTTGGGCGAAATCTTCGACAGTCCCTGGTTCTTGGGAAAATATCAGGCATTAATACAGGGTGATTTCGATTTCGATTCTACTCGTCTTGGTCAGCTTCTTCTCTCATTCGGCGATGCTAGAGTCGAAAAATTGATGCAGGCCAGTGATGAGAGGGGTCGCAATCTTTTGTCGAAGCTCTGCGGACTACTTGCTGCCGAAGGTCATCCTGTGGCTGACGATAAGATCTTTATTCCTGCTTTGGAATTCTGGTCGACCTTCGCTGAGACTATGATAGATGCCATGTATTCTGAGGAAAGTGCGGCTACTACTTGGGTCCCGCAAGCTTTGTCTTTTGTCTTGCAGGCTGTGTCTAATGCCTGGCAAAAGATAGTTTTCCCGCCTCATGAAGAATTCGCTTCCTGGGATTCTAACGAGCGCCTCGGCTTTCATGATGCGAGAAAGGATGTAATAGACTTGCTCCAGTCTGTTTATTCCCTATCAGGACCTCAGTTGGTGGTGACTTTTGCAGACCTCACCCTCAAAGCCCTTTCCAGCTCATCCTGGCTGCAACTTGAGGCTGCCGCATTCTGTCTTGGAGGCCTAGCTGACTGTGTGGGAGAAGACGCTCGATGTGATGAGGCATTGGCCTCAGTGTTTACGTCGCCGATGTTCTCTGTGCTCCGTTCTGGAGAGCAGACTATCCCCCCGCGTGTACGACAAACCTGTGTAGCACTCATCGAGCATTACACCGAATACTTCGAGCGCAATCTTTCCCATCTCCCTCCTGCGCTCAATTTGCTTTTTGTCGTTGTGGGAGAACATCCTCTGACGCCTGCTGCATCTAAGTCCATTTTTAGATTGTGTTCTTCTTGCAGGAATCATCTTCACCCAGAGGCCGGGGCATTCCTAGACGAATATGAGAAGTTAGTAACGGCTGGGCGATTGGACTGCAATGCTAGCGAGAAGATACTAGGTGGTATTGCCTCTGTGATACAGGCTATTCCTGACCAGTCTCGAAGATTTGCGGCCTGTGCAAGGCTTCTTCGCTTCATCCAATCTGATGTCCAACAATCGTTGGAGCTGCTGCAATCCCCTCAAGCTACACCTATCCCGTGCTTTTCTGGTCATGGTTGCCCATGTGCGTCATCCGACGAACACCCTGCGCTCCACACTGGGCTAAAGGCACTGAGATGTTTGTCAAGCACTGGTAGAGGGCTTCAGGCTCCGACAGAGCTCCCCGTGGACCTTGAAGATGAACGCGGAGGGGCAAGGACTTTTCATCTACAGCTAACACAACTCCAAGAAACTATCATCTCAATTATTTCTCAAGTGCAGGGGTCATTCAACACCAGTGGTGAAGTCGTTGAGATCATTTGCAGTGTGCTGAGGAGCGGCTTCTCTGAGATTGATCCCGGCCCCTTTATATTGCCTCCCCATGGAGTTACTCAATACCTGACCAGCCAGACTATAAACACACCTAGAGTGGGCCTACTAATGAGCACAGCATGTTCCTTTGTGAGTTCTTTGGAGCATGATGGGCTCCAAGGGCAACATGAGATACTTACGACTTTACTTCTGTGGGTCGTGGGTCTTCTCAGGCAACTAGGAAGTGAGTTCAATTAATTAAAAAGCTTATTTCACTATACAGTGTGTATGCGATGCTGACTGGCTTGAAATCAGATCCAGAAACTGATTCAGAAGTCTCACAAAACGGCATCGAATTTGTCAGTCGTCTCATGTCCAAACGCCCAGCAATTCTCCTACAGCTTGAGCCTCGGGATGCTGCTGAATTCTTCTTCCTTTTTACTCTCCAGGTGCTTGACGGCAAAGAACCTTTACCCAAGGCTAGTGCTGCCGAATTCTGGGCAAGTCGGGTTCTGAGAGTGGGTTTCTTAGATTGTTTGTTCTAACCAAGAAGTAGGCGGTTTTTGTCAGTGTTAAATGTGACACTAGAGACCTAGATGAAACCGTGGAGCAAGCCATGAATACTCTGGGGCCATTACTTGCGCGAAGTTTGGCCAGGAACATTGGTGGAAATGCTTCGCGGAGTGAGCTAGATAAATTATCTGAACCGCTTAAGAAGCTCGTGGTCCGCTACCCAATGGCCAAGAATTGGCTTGGAGATGGTTTATCACACTCAACATTCCCTAGCACAAAGGTTACAGCAGAAGATAAGTCCGTTTTCGTCAAAAAAGTCGTCAGGTATGTTTATAGCACGCCTATGTCTTTTTTTAGCTGTTCATTTCTCAAAGATGCTGAAACTACTTTTATCTATAGCCTTCGAGGAGCAAGAACGACGAATCAAATTGTCCGAGAGTTTTGGCTGTCAGCTAGGGGCTCTAATTTTGCATATGCATCATGAACGAAAGAGAAAGGTTGCTACGAGAGTTTCGTTCGTGTGGGAACAACAGCGTACAGGTTCATGGCTTCCATCTATCCTTCTCTTACATTTGAAAATAACGCTCTACTCTTGCAATGGCCATATATAGTACGCATGGGTGGAGTGGTGAAATCAGAAAGTCCTCGGGGAAAACTGGGGGTTCCTGGGATTTGCTGGCACCGGGCGAGATAGGGACTAGTATTTAGAATCCGATGGCGGACCTAACTATTTCCATGGTATCTTCGGCACTTTCCCGTGCCTTTTTGGCGCCATCCGCCTCAATTTTGTCGAGGTGTGCTTCGCCCGCATTCAACAGTTCAATATATCGATTGTGGATGCCATCTAGCCCGGAAATTACTGCCTCACTAACCATCTCCTTCAATTGTTTAGGGCTGAAGTTTCTGTGTTCGTTGGCTAGTTCCTGAGGAGTTCTCTCTTGTGGGTCAAAGATGGATAGAATATCCAGAAGATTTGAGATACCCGGCCGGGTTTCAACGTCGTAGGAAATTCCAGATATCGAGTCAGTCAATGCCGATCCGATCTTTTTCCGGATTTCTCGAGGAGAGTCTGTCAGAAGGATACGGGACCGTTCTGAGTGGTGTGATTTTGACATTTTGGATGTTGGTTCTGTCAGAGACATGATGCGGCGAACGGGGGCTGAGTATATTAGCTAGGAAGAGGGGGTGTAGGTTTGGGTTGAAAAGGTCACATACGCATGATTATGCTGGGGCAAACGAGATGGGATCCATACGCATGGTTAAAATTGGTAGCACATTCACGAGCAAACTCAATGTGTTGTTGTTGATCATGGCCAACGGGGACATGAGTGGCTCTAAACTGGATGTTAGTCAAACGAAGATGACCAAAACTCGAAGGTGGCTACGCACCTATGTACAAGAATGTCGGCAGCTTGGAGGACAGGGTATGAGAATAGGCCAAGCTTAAGACGTGAGCTAACAGCCTTGTCCTCAAAAGATGTGCCGTCGACAACTTTCAACTTGCTCTGTAGAGGGAATCAATCAGCTCGTTGCCTACACTGGGAAAAGGCAGCAACCATGAGTTGATTACCTTCCATTGAGTCATTCTCGAAAGATAGCCTACGGAGGCGGTACAACTGAGAATCCACATGAGCTCTGAATGTGCTGGAACCTGGTCCTTTTGAGTTAGAAGAGCTTGCAGAGCTCCGGACTGGATCACTAACAGAGGATTGATAGAAGAGAGTAGCTCTGTCTGGATCAATTCCAATTGCTAAAAGTGCTGCTAAGGCTTCGCGCTTGTATCTCTTAAGCTGTTCAGGCGGTTGCGGCATTGTGATAGCATGTAGATCGACGATTGAGTAAATGAGCTTTGTGTTTGGCTCGTCATGCTGAAGCTGTACCCATTGGCGCAGCGCCCCGATGTAGTTACCCAAATGTGGTATACCTGTGGGCTGAATGCCAGAGAAAATGACCCGAGAACGTAGAGCGTTCATCTCCTCCGCTAACTTTTGTGTGTTGTTTTATGGGTGGAGTTGCTGTCGTAAATTGCAAGGAATATGGGTGGTCCTCACTGAAGAGGTGTGTCAGACGAGGAACGTAAACTCACGAAGCAAAATTGTTTGTATGCATCTATCGGGGACCCGCTATAGGTAATCTAATGATGAAACTTCCCAAGCAGCTCTCCCTTCGGCTGCACCAGAAATGCAACGGGAAAGTCATAACGTTCAACAGGTTTAATTCTCCCCTTTATACAAGAAAAGCAAGGAAGGAAAAAAACACATACTCATTGGCAACCTTGGTTATCGAGATGACAGTAGTGATGAATGGATGCCTCGGTCAATCTTCACCGTCTACCACGGTTTCTTTTTTAGGGGGGAACTCTTTTCATTATGACCCAGTATCTCTGCCCGCCTCTTTAGGATAGTTTTACAAAAACCCTCAAGATTCTTAAGACCCTATTTTACATGTCATGATAGATACAATTCTTCTCGCCTGCTTATCAGGCACCACCCATTTGCCAATTGAAGGCATTCTACTGTAAGCATATTCTGTCTCGCTCTCTTGACGATCCTATACTTCAGTTTTGGGTGCTAGTTTGAGACCAGCAGCCTCGCGGAACCGTCGGGAATTGAGGAGCTCTTCCACCTTTTTAGCAGTTCCAATCGTCTTGGTTTGTCCAAAGTGTGCCCACTTGGAGTCAATTCGGCCTTGTTGGTCATCGAGAGGAGCCTCCATATCTCTGCCAACGCCAAGCCTGCTGAACTCCCAGAAATTGGCCTTCATACCCACTCCATAGTACTGGTGTTTACGTAGATAGGCCAACCAAATTTGGACTGTCTCAGGGTCTCCGTCTCGAATTTGGATCAGGCGTCGCAGGGTTTTTCGCTCGAAGTTTTCTTGTGCTTTCTTGAAAATGAAGTGACTCTTGGGGACCGTCCAACGCTCAGTGATACGTGGTAGGGGAACAGGGCCGTATGCAGGTAGACCGAGGTAATAAGCAGCTCGCAAGGCGAAATCAGAAAAGAACTCGAGTGGTTGTGTGCTGTAGGAGCGAAGCTGGAGGTCGCATGAAGGAATACCGTATTGGGCCTCTCGTCGCAGCGGCTTGAGGTGCAGTGCTTCGAGCGATCGGGGGTAGCGTGATGGCTCCGCGGCGTTATTCTCCGAGTCAGATCTTTTATTTTTTTCAGAATTTATGATACCGATTGGGGCCCTATAGATTGTTAGAAAAGATCAGAAGGTGATATACTGGGCTGCTACATCTGCGCAGCAGAACGACATACGAAGTGCTCTGAGTTCGGCGGGCAGTCCATTGCGCCTGACCCAGCTTCCAGATGTTAGAAATTAACGGACTCCCATAATATAATTTCTTTGGGTCATACCGGAATCCGCATGAGCGATCGAAAACTGTGACGCAGCATTCTGCTTTCCATGTTGACGGTGAGGTACAAAATTGCACTCAAACCTGTCAAGAATAGAAAACATGACCACGGTGCACGGGCCACCGCCACTCTTGGGCCACCTCATGCGGTCCGTTCGAGCATCTGCAGAGTAAACCTCGATGAAAGGAACATCAATTCTTTCTAGGCCTCTTTCGAAGCCTCTTGTAGCCACTGAAAGGCAAAGTTATGCATAAGACAAAGCCTTCATCCACCCAGAGAGGAAGTCCCCAAGGCGTTCTGATTCATCACATCACGGAAGTCTCAAGAGAACAGCACATTGTTTTCAGTTTTCACGAACCCATTGAACATGTGGTCGGGATTAAATCATCGAGTTGACATGTGGATTCCATTGACCGAGTACAAAAAATGAACCAAGATTTTGATAGAAATTAACTTCTTTTACGGCGTTGGGCGACTACCTTCTTATAAAACCCTTTCTTCCCACTTGTTTTCTGTTTCTGGATACCCGCGTACTTCGACGTGAATTTGGCCGAATCCTGGGAACTCATTACCTCCTCTAAAATTGTGCCTCTCTTCTCCTTTTTAGTCAACCTGGCGCTGTAAAAGTCGGTTGGGCCTGCGACGATCTCGCCCACGTGCGAGTATTCCGGCGCACTTGCACGAAGAGCCTTTTTCTGATGCTTGGGATCTAGAACTCCTCGCATGCGAAGTAATTGCCAATCCCGTTTAAACTGGGGGGTGAGCTCAGTCTTCGGCAAGTCGAACCACTGGGATCCTGCAGTAGCCTTTCAGAGTACTATGTTAGCTTGAACCCTTCCCTTAGTTTGGTGAAAGGGGTGGCGATGAAATTTGTTTCAAATAAGAGTCAGAGTAACTATGATAAAAGGAAATCATGAGGCCATGGTCCTATGATCCAAAACGGATGCTTGTCCCATGTCAAAAACTACCACAAGGGCTAGTTCTCATCATCCAAAAGAGAGCGCGGAGGAGTAAAATCAATGAGCGCAAAGATGAGACTGAGGAATATTGAGATGTTTGCTCACCTTGGCTTGGGTCTTCTGTCCCGTTCGTGGTTGCGGGGGAGCTCGAACAGCTATGTCGTTGGTCTTGCTGCCATTGCTGCTGGGCCGCGACTGGACCTCTGTCAGAGTGTTGAGCTTCACCCCAGCGACCGCAGCAATTGGGACAGTGGCGGGTACAGCGTCATTTTTCAGACGCTGCTCGGCCTGGCGCAGTAGTTCATCGACCTGAGCATCTGAGATGTCCGTCATGGTCTGATGTGAACGAAAGAAAGAGTTCGCAAATTTCCCTGGCTGGCTCGCCATAAAAGGTCGAGAAAAAAAAATGGTTCGGTGGGGCAAGATCCACCAGGGGCGAGAAAAAGAGGCTAGACCGAGATTAGCACAGCACTCGACCAAGAAGACTGACCGCCACATTGTGGCACAGTGAGGCGATGTGGCAGTGCCGCCCCTCCCGCAAACAAGTTCTACTCGAGTAGCGCAGATGCCCAATCGTCATCGCGATTCCACCAACCTCTCATTGTTTACGTTCCCTCCAAATCCCCCATCCGTTATCATGGACCCGCAAAACACTTCAGCTTCGTCGCACTCTCAGCAAAACCGGCCGAGGCCAGTTTATGACTCCAGTCAGGGTGGCCACTATGGTGAGTCTTGACTGTATCCTGCTGCTCGCCGCTCGCTTCATCTCGCTAACTCGGACGCGCAGGCGCCTGTGCTGCTGTAGGTTGGCCTTGCCTTCTTGTGATTATAAACACTACTAACCCTGGTTTTTAGTTAGCTTCTCAAGGCTTTGCGCCCTCTGAGCTCTACACCGGTCCTTGGGCCAATGTGAGTTTGAGCTGTCAAAACTATGTGCGCCATTCACTCACAAACAATGTAGGCTCACCAAGGTCTCACAGGCCAATACAAAGACATCTTGACCACATATTGGCAACACACCATCAACCACCTAGAGAATGATACACATGACTACAAAATCCATCAACTTCCCCTTGCGCGTATCAAGAAAGTCATGAAGGCTGATCCTGAAGTCAAAATGATATCCGCCGAAGCACCTATCCTTTTCGCAAAGGGTTGCGACATCTTCATCACCGAGTTGACTATGCGCGCTTGGATTCATGCCGAAGAAAACAAGCGACGGACCCTGCAACGTTCTGATATCGCCTCTGCCCTGGCCAAGTCTGACATGTTCGACTTCCTCATTGACATTGTTCCCCGCGAAGAGGCTTCATCGCACGCCAAAAGGACGACTGCTCAAACTGCGACCGCCCCACAAGTCCCCTCTGCTGGCCAGCCGCAGCTTCCTGGCCAGCATGCTAACATGGCTCAACCACCAAATCACTCCTCGTCGCATCCTATGGGTCCTACAGATTACATGAGTGGCCATGGGCTGGCTCCAGACCAAGACTATCGGCAGAACCCCAACATGTACCCTGGTCAAGTTCCAGCTGGTCCTTCTGCTCCATACGGTCAGACCCAACCCCCCTCCATGTATGGCGAAATGGAGGGTATGTATCCTTACTCCGCAATGCAAGCTCAGCAGGTATGATAAGCACTAATTTTCATCTTTTTAAAATGACGAAGAATGAAGCTAATGCATCCGTACAGGCTCCAATGGCTTCTGAGGAGTTTGAATAATTTTGGCAACCAAGGTTGTCAACGGAATTGGCCAAAGCGTAGGCAGATTTGCAGGGTGTAGAAAGAACTACACTTGAAATGACATGGAAATCATGGAAAGGGCTTGGCGCAACGGACTTGTGTTTGTTTTTAAGCATGGCTTGCCAGGCATGTTTCTGCCTGCTGCAATCACATATCACACTAAAGACATTCGTTCCAATATGATGTTGGATTTACCATCATGACACTGCTGGTCCTTTTAGGTGCCTCGGGTCCCATTTCCTTTCATTTCATCATCCCAAACCGTGAAGAGAAGTTGGCTAGCGGGTTAGCAGATGCCTGCGCAATAGGCGTCAACCTGTAAGCAGTTAGCAGCAGCTCTATCAAGTCTACATAGGTCAGGAGGCGTACTTTTCCAGCAGAGTCGGTCCATTCAAAGCATCTACCCGGCCGTATTTTTTATTGCGCGAGGAAATATCAAAGAATTCATCATGATTATCAGATTGCAAAAGATTGATGGTTTGTTGCAGTTCATCTAGGTTTTCTCGTAACATTTGGCCGTTTTCAAGGCTGTCAACAAACTCGGTGAGATATTGTACATCCTGCGCGAGGGCCGAAACTCCGTTGGGATTGATGTGTTTCACTTCGGGCGACAAAGGCAGCGCCTTGATTCTAGTTAGAGAATAGTATTCACTGAGATTACTGGACCCACCAAAATTTTGCTCGCAGTATGGCTGAGTGCATCAAAATAGATCAACTCTTTGATTTCTCTGGGCAAGCCTAGTAGAGTGGAGCCCATGATGTTCGAAAGGTATCGTGTGAGAGTCTGCATATAGTTACTTGGCTCGCTTGCGACTGTCGATGCAATCCTGGAAACATTCATTAGTGATTGCTGATTTAATGTCGCTTATCTATACAACGTACCAATCATATTCAGCAGTGTCTACGAGGTCATCAATCTTGGAATTGACCAACTCGAAAATACGCTTCTCTGCGGTCTTCTTGTTGTTTCTAAAATGTTCCGTAGCGCTTAACTTGAGAGGGCCTCCGGCGGATGTAGATGACCTCGCACGGATGAGCAACTGTTCTAGCTCTTGACAGGCGATCTCAAAATGCTCCAAGTTGATAAGAATCTGCACGATCTGTCCCAGGTACTGTGAGCTCAGACGTTCAACGAGAGACTTGCAGACTTTTTCAGTGAGCAGCTCATCTAACGACTTGGAGTTGTAAGCAGGATTCCAGAAACAAAGAAGAATAACTTTAACACACCTTTTTCAGGGTTTCATCAATAACATTTGGGTGTTGGAAGTGGTCATCAGAGAAAAAATAAAACTGATTAAGGAAATTCCGAATATCAATACAGCAAAGAGGATACATCTGTGAGAATGGGAGAACGCATGGGAATCTTTTTTGATGTGTTAGCATCCCAGAGAACAATTTCTTGGGCACTAGCATGAAGACATACGTAAGTTCTTCGGCCGATTTCTCTTGCACGAACCAGCTGACATTCACCACTTTCTCGTATTCTTCTAGTGAGTTTATTGCCATGGGCATATAGTCATCGGTTGAGACAATCTGGTAAAGTAGATTAGAACTATCTCTTGCAAGCTAACTTCGCATACGTACCTCCTGGAAGTCTTCACTGAATCGCCGCTTCAGGAGTTCGGCATATTTATCGAAAAGGGTGAGTAGAAAGTTATCCAACATTACAACTGTATAACCCCAACCCTAGGACAAGTCAGTAGGAATTTAGTTAATAACACACGGAGTGACCCACTTCCATAGTTTGGATGAACAAAGCAATGAACCCTTTGATCTTAAGTAAAACCTCAGCATCAGTCACACTGCCCAAAGCCTTGGATGTCAACTTTATAGCGGCGCTACACATCGACTCCCATAACTCCTCAACCTAGAGAGAGAATAAATAAGCCGAAGGCGCAAAGGAAACTGAAATGAGAGCTCACATCGGCTGCTGAACGCAAGTGGGGTACTCGCCGCATCGTCGCTTTTTCAATGATAGAAAATCCGGCAATGCCTTCCAGCAAGCTACTCAAAGAAGATTCATCTTCCGCCAATAAATCAACAGAGCTGGGAAGCAGAAGGTCTTTTTGTTGTCTCCGGGTGGCACCATATTCAGAACGGAATTTGTCAGTCTGACCGAGGGCCTCGTGAATATGAAGCGCCTCAAACAGCGGAGTAAAGTCAACTTGAAGCTCTTCATTATCTAACACATCAAATTCTTCGTTCTCATCACTGACAAGCTCGATGGCGGAATTCAATTTGAAGTTACCAAGAAAAGAATCCGCCTCGACTCTGGTCCTTTGCCGCGACCTTCGAAGCTCAGTGTGATAAAAAGCAACTTCCCCAAGGAATTGGGAAGTCTCGCGGATACGGTACAACCATGTGTTGAGGTCGGTCATAACAGCTTCAGAGATAGCTTTTTGGGACGCCGGGATGGATTTTTGGATGACATCGGCCAGCCGATGTTGAGTAGCATAACGATTTTGGATAATTGGGACAAGATATTCATTCTGGAGATCTTCAAGAGACTTCAAGGCCGCATAGTACTTTTTACGGCGAACGAGGTCGTGGGCGTTATTCACAGCATGGAGGATCTTGAGAGACTCTTTTAGAGCGTCGGTGGCATCGGCAATGTTCTGGCGTACCGCTTTTGTGTTGACGAGTCCGCCTTTCTGCTCTGCTAGCTTCTCGGTGCTGGATTGGATTGATTGGTTCAGTTCGAGGATCTCAGCAGTCAGCGTGACGGTGCCTTCGCGAACGTGTTGTAAACGGTTAACGGATTCCAAAAATTCCTCATGTTTGGTGAGGCCGATGCGTTCGATTTCTGCTTCGCGATCTTCGTAGTATCGACTGAAGCATTGTGTCAAGATTGGTGTCCGATTTGAGTGGGACGCATCCTTCAGCACCGGAATCAACTGATCGAGGAAGTCGGAGTCTGCTGATGCGTGGATGACCTACAGCCAATCATGGTCAGCGCGAGGAATGGGCGGGGCAGGGTTGAGGTTTGTTACGTTTGGCACTGCAGATGCGTAGTCATCTACAGCCGGCGGACGTCGTGGCATGCCGGTTATCAGGGGTCGCTCGGGAGCAACAGCGAAGTTGGTGGGGATGAATGAATGAATGGCGAGAGACGAGGTGTCGTCTTAGAGCTGCCAAGCTCGGACATGCCAGCATGGTGTGGCAATCTAGCACTAAACACACATCCACTGCAACGCGACATGCAGCAGGCTGCAAGACCAAGATACCCCACCACAGACTGGCACGTGGAATTACCAAAGCGGGCTAGCTCACATTAACCATCGAAATCCGTCTCGAGATCAATGCAGAACTTAGCCCAAACAGAATGAATCCCCAGTTGAACAAAGTCACTCATCGTCTAATAGAAGCTAGAGAGACCCGTCAAATGTAAATTGAATAGAAGCATGTATATAAATTACATTATACATCTCCGACCAGCCACATAAGCAGTCATACCATCGCATGTTGAAAACACTCCCGTCCACGACATGTCTCGTAGTGGTAGGATGCTACGCCAAAGCCGTAAATTAATAGACTCTATTTGAAAATATTTAGGTTGTAATAAGATAAAGGCTCTCCGGCTTTACTACTCGTAGTTTCCCAGCGCCGCCTCAGATCCATTCCTCGTATTGTGGGCAGTTGGAGTTTCGTGATCAAACGATTGAATCCCATCCACCCTCAAACGATGCCATTTTATTCACCATCAGCTTGAGAGATGATTTGAACCCTATATTAAGTGAATAAAAGTACCCATGCGATAAACTTAATTATAGGAATACCTGATCTCGATCCCCCCGAGTTTGTTGCCCAACCAAGCAGATCAGAAATTATATCGTTTGTTCCCTTGTCAACAAGATCACCGTCGGTTAGGTAGCTAATTCATTTTTCTTAGTTAAAAGCCCTTCCCAGAATCAGCATTTCTAGTTTAAACATCTTCCTTGATCGCAGACATCACCAGATCACAAAAGACAGGCATTCAATGCATGGTGGCTTCCTGCAGCCAACCATACGCGAGTCTCCTTGCAGGTGCCTAACAACTATCGGCCTTGTGTCGGACCTTCCTTTTTCTGCTTATGCCTGAGGTCTTATTGCCATAAACCTGAGGCAGTTAATTAAGTTTTACTGTTCCTTTCCTGCCAGAAGTATTCCCATCAACAAAGTGTTTCCCTGGCCCCCTCCTTACTACCACGAGCCTTCCGCATCTTTTTCCAGTTTTGATCTGGTCAATTTAAAAGAAGCGAGCTTTTGTTAACTTCCTTTCCTCTCCCTGTCATTCTAGACAACTTATTCGACCGGCTTGATCTTCTTCACCACCACCATACTGATCTCAATCGCTGCAGAAACAAGCGGGAGCCTTCTCCATGTCTCAATCCAGAGAAAGCTCCTTTGATCTAGCATCCCCTCAATCGTCCACCGGTGCGGGAGATGCTTTTAGAGCTACCCCGGATGCTCGTCTGAGAGCCTTCTCTTCTGGGGATGGTGCTACAAAGTCCTCTAAGGCGCATCAAAATTTCTTGGAATCTGCCTCAGCAGCTACTCCGGTCAAACCACCTATCAACAGCTGCCAAGGCCATACCACTCAACTTGACAAAGATCCATTTGTGACTCCTATTCATCACACGAGATTATCGCCGACTGCCTCTGCGTTCAGCCCAGACAGCGAGCCATTCACCTTCCCTGTGTCTCGTAACAATGGACCCATCGCTACAGTTTTAAGTACTGAGCTTGGTATTTCCCATGATCTCGAGGTTTCTTCCTCCAGTCCAGTCTCCATATCTGAGGTTGACGCTTGTTTGATGGTATGAGCTTCTTTGCGTTCATTGTTCACCACGCAGGCTAACTTGAATGTAGGATTTGGTTGAAAAGGGGGCAAAGCTTCGCGGTAATCATGAATTTCATGTGATTGATGAACGTGTTATTGTCAACTTTTCTGATATTAGGGATGCTTGTTGGGCTTTCTCGGCTCTACAGCTGATGAAAAAGGGGTGGAGCGTCACTTACATTGCTCGCGATATTACAGAAGTAAGTATCCTCTCCTTTGACTAGAGCAGTACTGATAACACCATTCAGAAGGATGAAATCAGTGGTTTAAGCAAAAGGTTTTGGCAGCTTGGACAAGTTCACTTTATTGCAAACCCACCCTCGGGGTGTAGTATCAACACCACACGGATGGCTGAGGCCGTTCAAAGGGTTCTTCATAATTGTGGCGATCTTTTTGCGTTTGTGCGACAAATCAGCTATCCTAATGGTACCTTTCGGGGAATCGCACAGTTTTGCAAAGCATCAGACGCCGTTAAAGCGATCAAAACATGCAACGGGATCACCACTGGGGTAGGTCCATGCTTCAAGGGAATGTATCCAGCTGACCTCTTCCACCAGGGCATTCATATCGCAGTCACACTCCCTACGTCCAAACCTTCAGTCACTCACAACATTACGGAAGCTTTCCAAGATGTCTCTCTGACAAAAGCACCAGCTCATCTTTATCAAGATGACGTCACTAGCAACCAGATTGCTCCAACTCTTCCCTCGCAATCACCACTTTCAATGTACCCTTTCATGATACAGTCTCCCTTAGCACCCAATATGCCCTTTCTTCTTGATCATATTCCGCCCCCAGGGTCAATGAGTGCTGTTGGGTCGATTACTTCATCATACCCAATGATTCGTCCTCTCTATCAAACACCTCCATCTCCAGCAATGACTGTCCGAACTGACTTTAGTCCATCACGTACCTCATCTGGGTATACCAGATTTGACACGCGCCGACAAAATGCAGCTCGAATCGTGAGGTCACCTTATCACAACTCAGCGAGTCACCACAACCATGTTGACATCAGTCGGATTCGGGATGGTATCGACGTTCGAACTACTGTATGTTGCCCTTACAAGCAGCTAACTCATGCTTACCTAGTCAGATAATGCTCCGCAACATTCCAAATAAGGTTGATCAGGTCATGTTGAAGCGTATCATTGACGATTCAAGCTGGGGTAAGTACGATTTTATGTATTTGCGCATTGATTTCGCCAACGACTGCAAGTGAGTATTTTGTGATATAGTCAACCTCTCTTTCTGGATAAAGCTAAAATACTGCTTCCAGTGTCGGGTACGCTTTCATAAACTTTGTCGATGTAAGGAGCCTGTTTATGTTTATAACGATGTTGCTAACCTCAGCAAGCCTCTCGACATTATTGATGTCAGTATCACCGCCTTTCCAGAAGATCCGCAACTCTTGCAAGTCGGGAACATTAACGAGGTGGTTAGTTTGTCAATGCCAGAGGAAATCAAAGATGGTACGTTAATATTCTCTTATTACCAGAAATAACACAAGATAACAAACCATAGGAATTGCTTCAAGAGTGACAAGGTTGCTGAAATATCTTACGCCAGTACGTCTTCCGCTTTTCCATCCACCCAATATTTTCAACTGATAATAGTTGTGCAGCCATTCAGGGCAAAGACTGTCTTGTGCAAAAGTTTCGAAACAGTTCGGTGATGTTAGAAGCACCACACTACCGTCCCAAGGTGATACTCATGAAAGACTCACGCCTCAAATCCCAAAACTGACACGGACAGCTTTTTTTTACCTCAAATGGGCCTATGCCCGAGCTGGCTGGCCAGGAAGAGACATTTCCAGAACCTGACAATCAATCCAAAATGAAAAGGAGCTGTGAGAATGCCGAGCATGTCGGTGAGTAAGCCCGGATGACAGGCTGATTGAATTAGAGCCTTCTAAACGCGTTCCTTTCAGGTCTTTTTACACCGAATTCCGGCCAGCATTTTCGAGATGAACAACGCCGTAGGCGCTCTCAGTACGATCGCGGTACAAGACTTGCAGCACTGGAGGAATATGACTATGACACGGCCATCCAGCAGTACTATGGTCCATCTACGCAATGATTTCAAATGGGTTTTACGTTGGGATTTCGACCATTTGGTCAACCATCTGACTCCTGGTAGTATGGATTTTAGCCGTTTTCCCTAGTGCTATACTTGCAGGCAATTGTTGCTGTGTTTTGCTTTATCATCTCGAATAGTCGTGAGATGAGATAACCTTCCAATCGCCTGTCTCAAATAGGCACATGAAATTTTTGGGCGCCTCCTTCTGCGTAAAGTTCATTTCATTTCTATTTGCGCCAAATCCATCGCAAAGACTAACTAATTGTTCCGCCAACGCCTTGCAAAGTGCAATTCCAATGAAGACTAAAGTGCGAAGAAAAGAATACGCAATATAAGATTATGTAAAGTAATCTCGTTTAGCATCGGTTACGGGGAGGATGGGTTCTCGGGAAGTGCAGGTAAGGGCTTACGGACGTTCCCCTGTTGTTTGGAAGTGGTATGGCGGAGAATCGTCGACTGGCTTTCACGGGGCTGAAAAGGGATCTCAGCCATCAATAATCCATCCACCAAGGTAGGTGTTGGTGGAGGTGATAGGCGTTCCTGCTGAAGCAGCGCAGCCTGATCTTCAGGTGAATGTTCAGCTTGGAGTCGCGAGGCAGAGCCTGGCTCGGGGTCTCCAGTTGGCGATGCGACTGGGATAAAGTCAATTCCCGTGTGCATTCTATAGGGCGTCACTTCATCTCTTGCTGAATCGTAGGTCGACCCATAAAGACCACGAGCACGAGCATAGCCTCTAGGAGACACAGTTGGTTCATAGGGCGAGCCGTTGGTTTGGTCCACAAAAGGTGCAAGATACGGAAGTGAGACACCACGAGAAAAAATAACCAAAACCAGACATGAAAGCAACAGGACCGCTTGCACAATCGCCATTCTCTTTTGGAAAACCACCTCGTCTGCTAGTAGGTTGAGTCTGGTGCTCAGAGCGACGATCTCACGCTGGGACTGTTCACGTTGACTTTCCAAAGCAATCACTGTAGATTGCCAAATCTGGTCATATTGGTCACGGACATTGCGCATCTCTGATAGAACTGTCCGGTTTAGATGATCCAGAAACAGGTTGGCCTTGGAAATCTGTTTCTGTTCGGTTCTCTGCAAAGACTCTTGGAGATGGCGGGCTTGGTCCTCGACGTACTTTAGGGATAGTGTCAGGTTTGATTCCACTTGCTGCAAACGCTTCGTGATAGCCTTGAAGAAACCCTCCTGAACTGGTGGCGAGGTTACGGAGGAGCCCGCAGATCCACTAGTGCGGTTTTTGCCACTAGGAGAACCTTGGGGTGAGACTTTGCCAACTGAACCCACTGAAGCATTGGGCTCGGAGTTTGAGGCTGTCTTGCCACTACCAACCTGGCTTGTTGGGTCTGTGACTGAATCCATAACTGAAGAGATGGGTTCAAGTGAGGAATTGGTTGGTTCCACGACAGGTGGTGATGTTGGTGGAGTTATTGATGATGGTGCCGTGGACGCTTCCTCCATTGGAACAGGACCAGTTCTTGTGACCGGCACTCTTGTGGTTCCTCTACCCTCAGTTTGGTCCCGGAGCGAAACGTGGCCACCAGAGCCGCGTGGTTCGCTAGCAATCACATCACTATGACGGGTAACACCACCGGCTGTCTGACCAAGAGGCGCCACGCATACATGGGTAGCTAGTGAGAAAATCTGAGAAACCGTTATGCTTGGGCAACTCAAAGCTTCTTCCACAGGATGGCCTTCCGACCTCGTTTCATGGTCCAACGCCTTAGTTTGAGCGTCAGCCTTCCCTTCTTCGTCTTGAATATCGACATGGGTGTGTTCTTGGTCATATTCTATCTGCGGCTCTTCATCTCGACTAGCTTCACCATCCTTCCATGAGTCAAGTAAGCGCGAGCCATGAACTCGTAGTAATGATACAGGGCAGTAATATTCATTGCCATAGTGCGTGAGAAACTCAATCCGAACATATTTGGCAAAGATCTGGGGGTTTTCGACAAGGAATGGCTGAATATCCCTGGAGTTCCTTGCCTCAAATGTACCCAGATCTCTCCAACGGTCCGCCTTGACGGGGTAATGGTCGCTAACGCTGAGTTTGAAATGCCGTATCATGCTCGAGAAAAATTCGAAATTGGCCAAGACGATTGTGTCAATTAATATGTCATCACTCAACTCGACAATAACAAACTTGTGGCGTGCAGAGCATTCCAGGAGCATGTATGAGTCCTTATTCTCGACCAATATCGCCTTATAATTTTGTGCACCAGGGCTCCACTTGAGAACAGTTGCACCACCATCGAAGGAGGAGTAGGAGAAACGCTCCTTGCAAGTTTTCCCAGCATCTTTACTTCGGTGGATGGATGGCCTTCCATCATCGTCATATGAGACAGGTTCGCCAACACCATGCTCGCCTGAGCTGCTTGGCTGAAAACCGGGGACTCGGTCTCTTTGATCGCCAGGCTTGTTGTGATCGAGGTAACTGTCAAAATTCAACGAGATCTCGTCTTCCTCGCCAAGACCAGCATGTCCCATGTCCAGAGACACCCTTTCATCTGATCGCCGAGGGTTCAGGTTTCGGGACCTGATATCTTTAGGATCTTGTCCGGTTTCTCGAAGCATTTTTTCTTTCCAGTCTTCAAAGGACATGAAAGGTTTCGCAGAGCCATCGCTGTTGACTTCTTGTGATTCGACAGTTGGTTCATTTGCCTCCGTAGAAGTCACACTCTCACCCGAGGGAATGGGCGACGCTAAATCATTTTGCGTAAAGGTTGAACGTGTGTTGACGAACGAGTCCGTGTGTACTTGACCTGAGCTCGCCCAGGTGCTGGTTAGGCAAGACTGGGGAAGGGAGTGGGTGATATAATTGATAGTGATGGCATCACAGGTCGTTGCCGTGAGCGGAGTTTGATTGGTACCACTCTTTAAATCGAGATGAGCAGATGAATAGGAAGCCCAGAGTGAGAGGAGTGCGATGTAGTTGGGTACCAGGAGCAAGTTTGGTGTCATGATGTGGAGAGGAGTGGGTGTTGGATAGTACAGGTTAGAGCGGGTGAGCTGGGTTCATTTTGGATGATGATAAGATAAGATAAGATAAGATAAAGTATATTAAAAAAAGTATATAATAAAAAGAAATAAAGAGATAATATATTATTTTAAATATTATTTTATAATAATAAAATAATAAAAATATAATTTAAAATTTAAATATTTAAATATATATTATATAATTATTAAAAAATATTATTATTATAATATTTATTTATATTATTAATATAATATTAAATAAAATATAATGATGTATAACTTCTTA